>JAVANC010000029.1:11269067-11695212 GCA_033319125.1 Parnassius glacialis
CTATGGACCACAGCATCCACTTACCACCAGGTGTACTGTGTACTCCTTTGTCACCTTTATTCTATTAAAAGAATCCTGTCACTATCATTCTAATTTAAAAAGTGCTTTTACATTGTATCTTCACATTCTCAAAATCAGGCCACTTTTTTAATGAGGTCTAATGTTTTGTGCTTTTTTGTACTTTTACAGCATTAATAATATCGTCTGACATAAATTTTATTTATGTCAGACGATATTATTAATCCTGTAAAAGTACGAAGTAATTTTTATCTTATAATTAATACGCTATTATTTATTTATTTCATCCAAGATTTTTTATAGATAAGAGGGGGAAACGAGCATGCTGCTCACCGTAGTAAATAATTTCGCCGTAGATTCAGTTTTACTATTAACCTATAGATGTCAATACACAAAAAATGTCTTAACATTTAAAATAGAACTGGGCTCTAATTGACTCAATTTATCCTACTAATATCCTACTAATTTTATAAACGTGAAAGTTTGTGAGGATGTATGGATGTATTTTTTTTTATAGAATAAGGGTGACAAACGGGCACACAGTCTACCGGATGGTATGTGGTTGCTGCGGCCCATAGACATCTACATCTATCCTCGTTTGCGAATCAAAATGCAGATGCGTTGTCACCCGTGAGGACTAAGATGGAATGCTTCATTTCCAGTAAAAAGCTCCTCCGGCCACCTGCACTCACCAAGCGAAACGCAGAGGTAAACCTCTACTTCACGCTGGTATTCTGTGAGGTCGTGGTACCACCCCGGTTCGAGCCGGCCCATCCGTGCGACAGCAAAAGCTGCCGCGTGGCTCTACCACTGTTACCATGTTACCATGTATGAATGTTTGTTACTTTTTCCCGCAAAAACTACTGAATTTATTTTAATGAAACTTTAGAATAATATAGCTCATACATCAAAACAACACAAAGGCTATGATTAATAAAGATATTGTGTAAATTGGTCAAAAAATAACGATAAGTGTTAAGTAAATCGGAAAAATTTGTCATCTGCGAGCTATTTTGGAGTGCGATGCTAAAACTATAAGAGATACACGAATCTAATGTTTGGTGAAATTGTTTCTTCTAAATGGTTATACACAAAAGTACGCAACAGTAAATATCTATCTTTTATGTGTAAAACATTATTACCAAAATAGCGAATCTATACTACTATAATAAAGCGGAAGAGTTTTTTTTGTTTGTTTAAACGTGCTAATCTCTGGAACTACCAGTCCGATTCGAAAATTTTTTTTGTATATTATAGCCAGATTCATGTCAAATAGTATAGGCTATCAAGCACTAAGCTATATCACTTAACTAGCCTAAAATATGGATATTTGTTAAGCAAGTCTTATGACTTGCTTAACAAATATAAATAAAAAAAGCACTCCCGAAATGATTTATCCGCGTACGCTGGTGTTATCGTCAGGGATACGTAAATACAATGTTCTAGATATATATAAATCTTCTCTCCATCTAAAAAAAAGTCCGCGATACCATATGTCTATTTCTTATACATAAGCCATATTTAGGTATTTTATGACAAAAAATATTGAAAATTAATAAAGTGATTTATGAGCGTTATTATTAGGCATGGCCTATTTATCCTTACAAATGAAAGTTACTTCATCATCAAGACAATTTTATGAAGATAAACTTTGTTCTCTATACCATGATATTTGGACGCATAGTTTAAGAGATAATGAAAAATTAACATAATGCAATACTTGACTGGGAGCGCGAACGACATATACACCTTAGCCGCCTGGTGAGAACTGCGAGAACTGCTCAACCGGGAGGGAGAGGGAAAGTGGATAAAACTTAACTTCGCTCTACATCATACAAAATATGCTGGCAGATAAAAGTACTCCATTAATTATGCCAATTTTTCCATCCATTGCTATCAAATAAAATATTTAATTGCAATTATAAAATGCTTGAACTAGGTCATGTCGCGCACCTCCAACACGTGATAACGCGGGTGAAACCGCGGGGCACAGCTAGTAACTAATATACAATTTTTAAAATTTTTGTCTGTCTATCTGACTGTCTGTCTGTTTGTTCCGTATAATCTCCGAAACGGCTAAACCGATTTTGACAGGACTTTCACTGGTGATTATGCTTATTTTATAAGGAGTAACTTAGGCCATTTTTATTTTAGAAAAATAATTAGGGTTCCGCGCAAAACCATAAAAACCCTAACCTGCGGGCGAAGTTGCGGGGAACAGCTAGTCATAAATAAAATAAAATTTGATACTTTATTTCCAATGCACATTTTGCAGTAAAAATTGATTTTATCAAAATAAACACTTTAATCGCTTCTGATCTTCGAAGTAGAACTTTGTCTTTTAAACTACGTAATATGGTCAAATATTTAATGACGATATAAAATTGTGCGGTCCGGCGCGCGCAGGGCGGTCGGGCGTACTGCGGGCGGGGTGGGGGAAAACATCGCTCATCGCCGCGTGAGCAAATGTGCGATGTTCTTTACGCTTAAACCGCTGAACCGATTTAGATGAAATTTGATATCGAGATAGTTTAAGTCCCGGGGAAGGAAATAGGATAGCTTTGATCCCGGTAATCGTCCTTAAAGAGGGTGATGGAATTTACTATGAAAGTGCGATTATTGATGGATCACCTATGGTTTAAAGTATAATATCAACGTGGACGAAGTCGCGGGCAAAAGCTAGTTGACAATAAACAACAAAACATCAATTCTAAAGCCGTGTACCCCACGAGAAATTGCTTTGCATTTCGTCAGGTCTTTGTGCCGCTGCCTCGTGTTATGAATATACTGATTTATTATATTTTGGCTTTGAAAAAAGAAGATAGTAGATAAGAGGTAGGAATTATATTCTGTCTAGGCGGTCTTCTGAGTTGTTATCACCTACTTAATTATTTCTGCCGCCAAGCTGTGCATACACTGCTGTGTTCCAGAATAAAGCGTGTAGAGAGCAAGTCAGAGGTGACAATGCATCAATGGTTGTAGATGTCCAATAACTCCAGTAGCAACTTACATTGAGGTGGACAAAAAGTTCATTTGTCACTATAATTTTATAAAAAAAGGTTTATTTTAAGAGTTCCGAAATTAAAATATCCCGACGGGTATCTTTTGACAAGATTTTGCCGTTTGTCCGTCTATTCTATGATGTCTTGTGAACATTTTTTAGTGATAAGTGACCAAATTATTTACCGGCATTAATTTCTGGTAAAATAATTTTAGATTTCGTATTATAATTTAATATGAACATGAACTACAATTTTTTTTAAACTTTATAGCATTAGATTTTTGACTTTACTCAAAAACTAAAATTAAATATCTAACTTTGAAGATTGTAATCCGAGTGAACCTTAACAATTCATAATTTATAAATTGTATTTTCCTAGTGCTAATAATAAATACATATATACATATCCTACCTACTAATATTATAAACATAAAAGTTCGTGAGGATTTATGGATGTTTGTTATTCTTTCACGCAATAACTACTGAATGGATTATAATAATAATAATAATAATCTTTATTTGCATAAAACATGGTAAATATAGATACAGATGTTTTAGTTGTATTGTGCTCTCATGTTTTGCTATTTTAATATGACATAGCATGCAAATTATATTTAAATTATGAGTTTAAACAATAAGAAACTTTAAACAAAAAAAAATGACCTATATGATATTAAAAATTTACAAATGAAAAATTATTTCTAATTATATTATACAATGTCAGAATTACAACACACTAATGGCCAGAATATAATGTCAGAATATAGCTTACAATGTCAGTAATTCGTTAATGTCATAAAAGTTTTTGTCAATTAACCAAAGATACAGTCTATTTTTAAATAAATTCATATTATTTATTGTTTTCATTTCGTCAGGTATTTTGTTGTATATACGTACACACATTGATAAACAGCTTTTACTATATTTAGTTGATTTCGGAACTTCGCTTAGAACTAACCTATTCGGATTTCTTTTAAGCCTTGGATTAACATCACAGGACTTTTCAAATAAAGTTGTATGCTGTTTTACAAATTTACCTATCTCAAATATATATAACGATGGCAGAGTTAGTAAGCAAAGATTTTTGAATCTTGGCTTACAAGATTCTCTTGTTGAGATACCACATATCGCCCTTATGCACTTTTTTTGTGCGATAAATACCCTACGCCAATCTGTGCTATTACCCCACACTATTATACCATATCGGAGTATGGATTCAATATACGCCCGATAGGATATTAGGGCTGTTTTTTTATTAGTAACATTTTTTACTGTACGTAGCGCATATACAAAACTATTAACCCTTTTACATAACTCATCTATATGTATCTTCCAGTCTAAGTTTCGATCTATAATCACACCAAGAAATTTTGTTTGTTCTGTTTCGTCAATTTTATTAATATTTAGACTAAAATTAGTTTTTATCTTATTAAAATGTATGCAATTTGATTTGTTTAGGTTAATTTTTAAATTGTGTCTATGCAGCCAATTAATTATATCATCGATTGTGCTATTTATTTCCTTTTCATGATTACCTAATGAATTACTATTTTGGTGGGATGTTATAATTACGGAGATATCGTCCGCATACAGTATGCATTTATGATTTGTCGCTAGAGTTATGTCATTTATATATAACAAAAATAATACTGGCCCTAAAACGCTGCCATGAGGAACACCGTAATTCTTTTCTCTGTACTAGGACGAGAAGGATAGTATTTCATTTCCTACCATTTTGTCAATAGTAACACATTGCCGTCGATTTGATAAATAAGATGAAATCCACTTTAGTGCTATCCCTCTAATTCCACACGATTCTAGTTTATTTAGAAGAAAGCTATGTGTGACGAAGTCAAACGCTTTACTTAAATCAAAGAATAGTCCTGTAGTTAGAAGGTTTTTATTTATACTAGAAATTATTATTTTTATAAGATTAAAAGTTGCTAGCGTTGTAGATTTATTTTTCTGGAAGCCATATTGTTCTTTTTTGAGTATGTTAAATCTCTCGCAAAATTCCGTTAATCTCTTATGAAAACATTTCTCAAAAACTTTTGATATTATAGGTATAAGAGTTATCGGTCTATAATTATTGATATCGTCTTTTTTACCTTTTTTAAACAACGGTTTTACAATAGATTTTAATGAAACTTTACAATAATATAATGAAGACTGCAATGAAGTGGACGATATGAATGACAAGCTCGTGGAAACTGTCCATGCGGTCGGAGCTAAGTTCTGCAAGACCCACCGCAGAAGAACACAAAAACTCTCCGATCACACTCTTAATCTCATGGCTGTTAGACGGGAGATGAGGCTACATTCTTCAACAGATTTGACAGCATACAGGCAACTGAACAGACAGATCTCCAAATGCATGAGGCGAGACTTACGCAACTTCAATACAGCTCGTATTGAAGAAGCGATCGAGCGGAACCAAGGCTCCAAAGTCTTTGCCAGAGATCTGTCTGCCAGAAAGAGCCAACTGTCAAAGCTGAAGACCGAATGTGGCAGCATCGTTTCCGGGGCACCTGAGATTTTGAGTGAGATTGAGAGGTTCTATGGGCAGCTGTACACGTCATCGTTGGAGCCACACGCAAGTGTGAGTAACGATCCAAGAGCGAGTCTTATTCGACACTATTCCGAAGATATCCCGGACGTCAGTCTGAGCGAGATTAGAATGGCTCTCCAGCACCTTAAAAACGGCAAGGCCCCAGGCGAGGATGGAATTACAGCGGAGCTTTTGAAAGCGGGTGGAATACCGGTACTTGAAGTCCTTCAGAAGCTCTTTAATTCCGTCCTCCATGGTGGCATTACACCGGAGGCGTGGAGCAGAAGTGCGGTGGTCTTGTTCTTCAAGAAAGGTGACAACGCTCTCTTGAAGAACTACAGACCGATTTCCCTTCTGAGCCGCGTCTACGTGCTGTTTTCGAGAGTCATTACGAATCGTCTCGCGCGCAGACTTGACGACTTCCAGCCTCCCGAACAAGCCGGTTTCCGAAAGGGCTTTAGCACCATAGACCACATACATACCCTACGGCAAATTGTACAGAAGTCCGAAGAGTACAATTTGCCACTATGTCTGGCGTATGTGGACTATGAGAAAGCCTTTGATTCCGTCGAAATTTGGGCGGTGCTGCAGTCCCTTCAGCGGTGCCAAGTTGACTGTCGGTATATCGAAGTGCTGAAGTGTTTGTACAGTAGAGCTACGATGGCTATCCGAGTACAGAACCAGAGTACGAAACCTATCCAATTGCAGAGAGGTGTAAGACTGGGTGACGTTATATCCCCGAAACTCTTCACCGCTGCATTGGAAGACGTTTTCAAGCTTCTGGACTGGAAAGGATACGGAATTAACATCAATGGCGAGTACATCACTCACCTTCGATTTGCCGACGATATAGTCCTCATGGCAGAATCGCTGGAGGAGCTAAGCACTATGCTCAATGACCTCAAAAGTGTCTCCCAACGGATAGGTCTTAAGATGAACATGGACAAAACAAAGATTATGTTTAATGTCCATGTCACACCTATGCCGGTAGTTGTTGGGAGCACTAAGCTCGAAGTTGTTGACGAGTATGTTTACCTGGGACAAATAGTCCGACTAGGTAAGTCCAACTTCGACCGAGAGGTCAATCGACGGATTCAACTCGGCTGGGCAGCGTTCGGGAAGCTACGACACATCTTCTCGTCAGAAATACCTCAAAACCTTAAAACAAAATTGTACAACCAGTGCGTGTTGCCAGTGATGACTTACGGAACTGAGACGTGGTCCTTCACTGCTGGCCGTATGAGGAAGCTCAAGGTCGCTCAGCGAGCTATGGAGAGGGCTATGCTCGGAGTTTCTCTGCGTGATAAACTTAGGAATAAGGATATCCGCAGTAGAACCAGAGTAACCGACATAGCCCAACGGATTAGTAAGCTGAAGTGGCAGTGGGCCGGCCATATAGCTCGAAGAACCGACAACCGATGGGGAAGAAAGGTTCTCGAGTGGCAGCCTCGTACCGGTAGGCGAAGTGTAGGGCGTCCCCCCACAAGATGGAGTGACGACCTGGTAAGACATGCAGGAAGTCGATGGATGCAGGTGGCTCAGGACCGTGCTTTGTGGCATTCCTTGGGGGAGGCCTATGTTCAGCAGTGGACTTGTGAAGGGCTGTAATGATGATGATGATGATTACAATAATATAGCTTATACATCAAAACAACATATCAGCTATAATTCATAGAATATTGTATAAATTGGCCAAAATATAACAATAAATGTTATGTAAGTTAAAATAATCTGTCTACGAGATATTTTGGCGTGAATACGCATCACGCAAAAACCTGTGAACCGATTTGAATAGGACTTTCACTGACCGATAACTGATGTTATGAGGAGTAATTTACGCTATTTTTATCTTAGGGTTCCGCACAAAAAATAATCTACGCTTATAATGATTAGAACTGCTTATATTGATTAAAACTCTCAGTGTTAGAGTCAGAGTCGCGCTTGACTGTTTTATGTGATGAAATAACATTAAAAGTGTATAGTTTCACTATTTGGTTTGGAATATTGACGTGATTTATAAAATTAAAACAGGTCCCAAAACTGTAAAGCTTTAAACCGAATAAATTAACAATTAATTCGGTTTTAAAACAATGCTAGTTATTTACAAGTATATTAAACGATAGGCATTTAAAATAATAATTGTACACTGAAAATTTGTTACTAAAATATTTGATTTTTTTATTTAAAAGGCTATTGCTTGCTGTTCAAAAATAACTATTTAAATGTCGCTTATAGCTGCCAGCAACCTCGCATATTATTCAACGGCGCGAACCATTTCGAGCCGGTTGTTCACAAAAAAACGTAGCCCTTTTTTAACATTGCATCATAAGGAATTAATGATGATTTTAATGATGGATTCACTATTCTGAAAATATAATTGTTATTTAGGCTTAAATCCGGTATTTCGTGTAATAAGAAGCTCGTATCTTAAGCTAAATTATGGTGACCCACATTTTATTTTGTATAGAAATTTTTTAAGCTGTAAGAGCCGTGGTAGTTCAGGGGCTTACCGCTCGCTGTAAATTTCACAGTACGCGAGCAACCTAAATGCGATCCTCGATGGCACCAATGAAATTGTTAATTGCAATTTTAAGTGCTGATTTATCACGTTCTAGGCGGAGAAGGAAAACATCGTGAGGAAACCTGCATTAGTGAAAAAATAAAAATGAAACATATTTCGAAGACATGTGAAGTCCGCCAACACTGATTGTGACAGAAGTGAGAGAAGACCTGTGCCCACCAGTGGGATGTATATGTATATGCTGTAATTTAGAAATTTTATAAGATTTATTATGTAGTTAGTAGTATCATTACATACCCGCCAAGCTTGAAATTTGCGGTAAATTCTTCCTACAGTAAATAACCGGCCAAGTGCGAGTCGGACTCGCGCATGAAGGGTTCCGTACCATCGTAATACACGTTTCTAGTAAGGGAGGCCCTTTCAATTTTTTATTTATTTTTATTCGGTGATATAGCGGCAACAGAAATACACATTTTGTGAAAATTTCAACTGTCTACCTATTACAGATTATGACATGCAGCCCGCTGATAGACAGACGGACGGACAGCGGAGGTTTAGTAATAGGGTCCCGTTAATTACGCTTTGGATACGGTACCATAAAAGGGTCAATGTTTAGCTGCTGGCTGTTACAGGCTATAGAAAGAAAAAAAAGAAGAATAAAGAGTATAAATATTCGGGGAGCGGTGTAGTGGCAGCCTAAGAGAATGCACTGTGCCATCATCCCGTGGGTGTCGTAAGAGGCGACAGAAGGTAAATGAAACAGGAGAAGAACAGCAACACTATTCGAAATAATTTAAAATTGAGGTTGCCATCGCGCTTACCAAGTGTGGCAACCATCAACTACAGCATATAGGGCAATCCGGAGTTTTGGCGGGAACTTGATCGGCGGCGGTTTGCTGCTCTTGTATTATAGTTTAAATAATAGTTTGAAGTGGATTTTGATATGTAAAAGTGGTGCAATTTTGTATATTAACTGTCTACGCATATGAACTATTAGTGGAAACGGTGAAACAAGTGCTGTGATGGTGATGGATTCTCAAGATAAGTTGTTTGCATTGACGCCTTTAGATACCATCGCCAACTGTCAGCTGCCTGCTGGCTCAAGTTGCCGTCAAAATCTCCCAATGGCTGCACAATGTGACGCATCAACATATTGTGAAGCAGTGAACTATGAAAGATAATAATACATAAATACAAGGCTTGGGGAAATTATAATAAACCGAATAAAAATACTCAAAACTTGGCCTAAAGGTCTAGATACCAGGCCATAAACTCCAAAAAAATATATAAGGCAATCTATAGGGTATATGATCAGCAGTAAACTTTTATAGGCTGTAATAGAAGTATGGATAGGGTGATGCAAACGAATTCAAAGGAACATTGAACCAAAATCAATTAGTGGTAAGAGAAAACATAACGATACCAAATAAAAATCTCTAATTACTTGCTCGCAGCACGTAGGCGGTTAGTGTAGATCGTTATTTTTAATGACAACGATTGCAATTTGACGTTTATGTCGCATTAAGGCGGGAAATCCTCGTATCGCAAACACGATCGGCTTTTCCATGTAATCTGTGTTTGTACAAAATTTAAAACAACTCTAATAGACATTTTACTTTTTAATTGGACAGATGTGTCGTGTGAAATACTTGCTACTTCGATAATATACGAAGTTTTTATAACATAATATAGCAAGATGAAATCATAAGTTGATTTGGGATTGGGTTTAAAACATCACAGACGCGGCATTCTGTTGTATTACTTTGTGTCAAGATAAAATTTGTTTTAATTGCAAGTTATTACCGTAACCTTTACTGTTACAGCCAATTAAAGTCTATTCTTGAACAAAGACCCACCACATATATTGCCTAATATAGGCAGGGGAGATGTAACCACAGTTGCCACGCTTGGCAAGAATATTGGCAACCGCAGTTTATTTTTATTTTAAGTCGTTATTAACAAAACAAAACAAACAATTTAACAAATTTTGTTTTGCAAAAGAGAGCCGTACGGGCGATTTATAACCTAAATTGTAAAGAGTCTATCAGAGAAAAATTTAAAGAAATAAACAAATTAACTTTGGCATAGCAATATATTTTTGAAAATGTAATGTATGTACATAAAAGCTAAGAATAAGGATGTTCATAAATACACTAGGAACAAACATAAGCTTGTAATGCCAGTTACTAGACTCCACAGAATTAGTAATTCATTTATGGGGCAATGTATACGCTTTTACAACAAAATCCCAGAACATGTTCAAAGTTTGTCAATAAACAAGTTTAAAAGTTTTATTAAAGAAAAACTGTACAAAAAGGGTTATTATAATATCAAGGGATACATGAATAAAAATACCCCTGGGATTAAGGTGATCGCCACCATGCTGGTTCTATGAAAATTCATTTAAAATTGTATAAACAAAATTATTGTTAACTGAAATTATGTTTAAAAAAAGTCCCGCTGGGTTTCTTGCTGGTTCTTCCCAGGACAAAGGTATTTTCCGACCCAGTGGTAAATAAAAAAAATGACTTTCAATAAGTATTATGTAATAATCAATATTGAATAATTTTTTTTTTTTATAGGATAAGGGTGACAAACGAGCACACAGTCCACATGATGGTAAGTGGTTGCTGCGGCCCATAGACATCTACATCTATCCTCTATTACAAATCAAAATGTAGATGCGTTGTCACCCGTGAGGACTAAGATGGAATGCCTCATTCCCAGTAAAAATCATTCTATTCTATTCTATTCTAACAATACCATCTCCTGATTTGTTCTTCCTGGCGCCACTTACGAGACCCAAAATCACCATACTAATTTAACTGGAATTAAATTTTAAGTAAATTTTAGTTTATTTTTAATAAATGATTTAAGAGCATTTTTATACTAAAATTTTATTATAATGTCATTTTCATTAAATTTCCCTAATCGTTTTAGGAATTGAAAAGTAGTATAAGTTTTATTTAATTACTCTACTGATGATGAGACTGTACAAAATCGACGACAAAGACAGCTTGTAAATAGACTAAAACTATTAATTTTTAACATGTTTCCATTTATAAAATGATGTATCGTAGTTCCCGCAAGAAATAATACCCGTGAAATAACACAACATGATATGTATTGGTGACTGGAATGTTTTGGGTTCCTACTTCCTACACTAAGAGATAATTATAGGTGGAACTAGCTGTAAATAAAACCTTATTAATAACTATTTTTTATTTTATATTTATTTTTATAAAGGTACTTAACCACGCAATATTAAATATATGATCAAATCAGAATATAAATTTATATATATTTTCACTCGGCCTCGAGCTGGTCTTATAAGGTTTCTTATAATTAAAGCTATCCTAACAAAATTAACTTATAGATTAGTTCCAAAATTAAGTAAGCCACCATATAAAACAAAAATCATTCGAAATGATAAAAAATCTTTCATTTTATAGGATAAGCGTGACAAGCGAGCACAAAGTCCAACATGATAAGTGATTGCTGTGGCCCATAGACATCTACATCTATCTTCGTTTGCAGATAAAATGCAGATTCGTTGTTAGCCTAAGGAAGAAGGGCTAAGATGGGATGTCTCTTTTCCAGTAAAAAGGGTCTCCGATTCTCTACATTCACCAAAAGAAACACAGCAGCATCAAACTGTTATTTTACGTTGGTATTCTGTGAGAGCGAGGTCCTTCCCCGGTCGAGCCGACCCATTCGTGCTATAACTCTACTATTAATGTAGCTGTAGCATTAAAAATGAAAAATAATTAATAAATAGACAACCAATTTTAATAGTGTTCAAAATAATTAAGTTTCCACTACGGAATTCCTCTTGTTCATGATGTAAAACGTAGCAGAGTGTTGCTCTACTCTATGACCTCAAAATAATTAAATGCAAAGCCACATATACTAGATTCATATAAGTTATTTAAGAAATGTATATGTTATCGGTGCGAAAATGTTAAATAATAACAACAAAAGGTACTAAATCCAGAAACTAAAGTAATCCATAAAGTAATTATTAAAAAACTATATGGACGGAATTTATCTAACTTTAAAGAACAATTGAAGCTTTTAAAACTATGAAACTAAATGTGAACGGTAAATTTTATATGATGAAATCTTACCCCCCTGGTTTCCTGAAGATACCAACTATTCAGCTGAAAGCAGACCGAGAAGGTACACAAGGTAAAATGACGAAAGTAAGATATACAAGCAGAAACCTCTGTTGTGACAAAATATTACTAAAGTCTAAATATTATTTTATTTATTTTTTTAACCCTTTATGCACAAAAAATAAAATCGTACATATGGCGGACTTAATGCCTTAAGGCTATCTCGTCCAGTCAACCATTAGGCTAAGCAAAGATAATCATATGGGAGGTAGTGCACCAAAAGTAAACTAATAATGAGAAAAAATAGTAATGAAGTTCGAATAAACCAGAATATGTATATATATATATATATATATATATATATATATATATATATATATATATATATATATATATATATATATATATATATATATATATATAGAAGATATTTTATACATATATCATACAAATGTACATATAATATAAATATATTAATACAGACGTACACAAATACATATATGTACCTAAGTAGATAATATTTACTCATAATAGTCATCAAAACCATACGTAAGAATTATTGTTCCCACCGCGGCCAAAGGAAAACGATATTGATGCTTGAATTCAGCCAATATTCGATCAGCATGAGAAAACACGCTTTAAAAATGAACACTTCATATCACTCAGCCAGAGTGGGCCCTGGTCCTTTAATCGCATACACATCCTCCTGTCACAAGTGACAGCTTTCAAAATCCAATGGCACTACTCGGTGGATTAAGGATGCCAGTTTATAAAGTCCGATAAACACTATCTGACGTATACCGTTACGCAAAACGTTACAAATTGGCAGGAGAAACAGTTTATGAAGAAACATAGCAGGTTCCCGGTCGAGCCGACTAATTCGAGCTGCAACCATAACATATGTAACTACCTATTTTACCCCAAACTTAAAATATCTAGACCGCCAGCGGGGAACAGCAATGGCCAAGCCGCCAGTCATGCGTGAGGATTAAGGAAATACTCCAACCGTGACAGGTCCGTGTCCAGCTTTCGACTTAGCCTTAGCCTATCGTCTTAGCTTACATATTCCTCTCAGCTTCCTCGTCAGCGGTGAGACAAGTGCCTGATATGCCTTTTCAAGTTGCAATGCGCCGATGCGAGATTTCGAGTGCTTTGTAGCAGCTAAAATTTGGTTACGTTACCTGAGTTACTTACATACTAATTATAATCAAGTACTGGCTTTTTAATTAATAATCTAAGGACCTGACCGTAAGGTGGTAGCCTAGGAATATCCACTACTACACCCATATCGTCTGACTTACATTAAAGTCACCACATAATGATATAAAATAATACTATTTTTATTCATCGTTCATCACAGCCTGTAAAAAGTCCACCGCGGAATAAAGGCTTCTTTAATATATTTTGTTTTGTAGTCGGATATTGGCCATAGTTGGTACGTTTGGCTAGCGGTTTTTTAATTATTTTGATTTGTTATATATATCGGAGGCCATGAAAGCTATCGTAGACATAGGCACTTCTTACAACACATATAAGTGACGAAATGCTTGCACTTCACCACCACATTTTGTACTGTTATAATTGTGTGCAAATTATGTTTTATAGTGACAATTTCCCATATGAGGCTATTTATGGCACAGATCTATTTCCAGCAGTGGATTTTGATAGATTTTAATGATGACGTTGAATTTTAATGATGATTGTACGTGGTAGGGCTATGCTGCAGCTATATTAGTAGTATAGTTGTAGCACGAATGGGTCGGCTCGACCGGGGAAGGACCTCTCACAGAATACCAGCGTAAAATAGCAGCTTAACACTGCTGTTTCGTATGGTGAGTGTAGAGAACCGAAGACCCTTTTTACGGGAAAAGAGGCATTCCATCTTAGTCCTCACGGGTGACAACGCATCAGCGTTTTGAGTTTTTATTGAGGATAGATGTAGATCACAGTAACCACTTAACATCGGGTGGACTGTGTAGTCATTTTGTCACCCTATCCTATAAAAAAATGACGATGATTATGTATTAAACATATTTACCCGTTTTATAGGATTATAAAGAAAATTATTTAATTTATTTAAAGATTAAACATATAAAAGACATTTATTTCCTTGATCAAGTTAAAAATCCAGTTTGTGTTTCGTATGGGCTCCTAAATAAATCCTACGATTGCCAACTTTAGGCTTAATCTCGATTTACGCACAAAAACGACTGGGATTTCATGATACCGAGCCCTAGATCACAGCTATCCAACTTAATTTGCATTGAAACAAAGTCATTTGACGCCAGAACTTTAAGTCCCTTCTAAGTGAAGGGGTAAATTCTTAAAGGCCGCGCCTTGAGGCTCGTTCCCTTTGACACGTCTGCAGCTTTGACGTTCGAAATATATAATATTACTAAACTTACCTATCTACACTTCGAAATAATGGAATTTGATAAATTTTGAAGCTTATTTAAGTAAAATGTATATGTGCATATCGTATATTTACACAGTACGTGAGCGAAACGGGTTGGATTCCCGCTGAAATTTTTAACTGTAATCGAATTTAATTTATAGTGAAATATTATTTTGATTTCATGTTTACAATTCCAAATAATAAGCTGTATTTTATTGAGACCTTTAATTTTTTATTTTTCAAAAAGTTTTGTCGTCTACTTTTCTATTAATGTTATATTACATCGTAGTTACAAAATGTAATGTTTAGTTTACGTATTTGCCTGCACGTTTATCGGTGAGGAACTTTAACATGATATAATCAATACAAATAAATAAAATTATCTGTTTGTAACGGTTGTTTGAAATTTTATACGTGGTAGAGCCTTGGTATATTAGTAGTATAGTTCTAGCACGAATGGGTCGGCTCGACCGGGGAAGAGCCACGCTCTCACAGAATACCAGCGTAAAATAGCAGCTTAACACTGCTGTGTTTCGTATGGTGAGTGTAGAGAACCGGAGACCCTTTTTACTGGAAAAGAGGCATTCCATCTTAGTCCTCACGGGTGACAACGCATCTGCATTTTGATTCGCAAACGATGATAAATGTAGATGTCTATGGGACACAGCAACCACTTACCATTAGATAGACTGTGCTCGTTTGTCACCCCGTCCTTTAAAAAAATGTCAAAATAACAGCTTTTTACTAATGGCATATGAAAATATATACAGTACTTGTAACAAAAACACAATTTTTAACATTTTTGTCTGTCTGTCTGTCTGTCTATCTGTCGTTCTGTTTGTTCCGGCTAATCTCCAAAACGGCTGAACCGATTTTGACTGGACTTTCACTGGTAAATAGCTCATGTTATAGGGAGTAACTTAGGCTACTTACATTTTAAAAAAAGTATTTAGGGTTCCGCGCAACAAAATTAAAACTATAAATAACACGCGGGCGAAGTCGCGGCGAACAGGTACTTTTTTAATGAAACCGTAGTGACAGACGAAATTACTCTCCGTGACCACTGCAGTCCATGAACCTGCAGCCAACTTCATACAGTCTATAGATGTGTTGATACCTCTGAGGACTAAGATTGCCCCACATAGCCCGCAGTTATACTGGTTCTCTATACTGTTCAGACCAGGATACAGCAATGCAAGAACTGCCATTTGTTGACTGAAATAGTTAAAAAAGTGGTACCAGATGAACTCCTAGGTAGAAGAGAAGTTCTTAATTTTTTTTATAGTATAGGGTGACAAACGAGCACACAGTCCACCTGATGGTAAGTGGTTGCTGTGGCCCATAGACATCTACATTTATCCTCGTTTGCAAATCAAAATTCAGATGCGTTGTCACTCGTAAGAACTACGATGGAATGCCTCGTTTCCAGTGATAAGGGTCTCCGGTTCTCTACACTCTCCATACGAAACAGCAGTGTTAAGCCGCTATTTGACACTGGCACTCTGTGAGAGCGTGGTCCTTCCCCGGTCGAGCCGACCCATTCGTGCTACAACTATACTACTAATAATAGCTGCAGCGTGGCTCTACCACGTACGAATATAGCTGCAGCATGGCTCTACCACGTACAATATAGCTGCAGCATGGCTCTACCACATACAAAATACAATTTATATCTATAAAAAAAAATTAAAATTTCAACATATTCTACATTATTTTATTTCTATTTGAATTCGTAAAGTACTCTTTTATCGTCAATATCATATGAAAGCAAGTACTAAGACATTCAAAGAGATTTTACAACGCGATAAATTTGCGTGACATAGAACGAAGCGACTTGCATCTAACCGTGCATTTCGGCGCTACTTGGTACTTTGAACTGCTTTGAGAAGTTTTCGTAATAACTACACCGATATGAGAACGGTTGTCAGAATTCTAAATTTAGTTAAATATGAAATTTAAACACAATGATGTTGCTTTATTCTTTTTACGATTACTTACAATGTTATAAGTAAATCACTACCCGGTGTTGTCCAGCGTGCAGCGGGGCGGGGTGTTCAGTTTATGTAAAGAAGTACACGCTCTTGTTGCACTGAACATAGACTTTTCCCATAGACTGTCCGTTGGGGGGGATAGTAGCTATATATTGCATCATTGGGTGGAATATTTGCCATATATTGTTTGGCAACGGAAGTTTTATTTCTAGTAGTTATTAGGAAATCGCTCCACTCCATCTCAAATGCTTGCACCGAAAGCTCCACTCGACATATAGAAATTTTTATTTTCCAGTGTATTACTACCACAACATGAATATATTGGCTTGTTTGTGGTAGAGGCATCGTATTATGACTTAGGAAAATATATGCCGTATCTACCCGGGAAGGAACACACTCACACAGATCCGGCTTGAAATAGTACGATAATGCTGCAGTATTTCATAGCGGTGATAACCGGAGACCTTTTTTAGTAGTAATGAGGCATTCCGTATATATTCGGAGTTGGCATTTCGACTCTTAATCAATTATATTTGCAAATGTGTAATAATCACAGGATATTTTTACTATCAGGTTGACTGTATCGGTTGGTTAAAACTCTTTAACCAATTAAATGAAAGTTCTGTTATTGGCTGTATGATCTGAAATCCTATTACCTTTCCTGTACGGAAAATATTTAAGAAAATTTATGCAAACAAATACTTTGCGTTACTTTCATACAAGTGTCGAATTTCCACCAAAAGTGATACTAATAAAAATATTTTTAGGAATCATGAAAGCAAGATAAATCATGACTTAACTTTATTTATTTTGAACTTCTAGGTTATTTTAATAGCTGTAATATAGGCAAGTAAATTATATAAGTGATATGATTACTGCAGGCATGGCTTATGCACCCCCCCGAACGGGTTCCCGCCTTGTCGTGGCGGGGGGGCTTAGTAGCCGTGGCTTGGTCACCCACGGTGAACAAAGAGGAACCCCTTGGCTGGCCCGTGGTGTAGGGCCGGCCCGAGGTGGCCACTCCGAGTGGGCTTGACGAGCCCACTTCGGATGTGTGTCGGTGGGCTGCTGCGAGAGGGGTGTCCTCCCCACCCCTACCTCTGCAGCCGGGGTGGAGTCGCGGAGGAAGAGGAGTGTTGGTATGGCGATGCGCCACTCGCCCTATCCTCCGCGACTCAAACGGGGCCGCACCGTTGATGCGGTGGTGGTGGGGCTGCGGGGGGAGAGGAGTGCCGGTATTGCGAGGCGCCGCTCTCCCTACCCTCCGCAGCCGAATTTTGGTTGGCGGCGGAGCCATAGACCAGATCCGCCGCTGGGGTCAGGAAGGCTGGTGCTCCTGAGTGCTAGTTTTTCCTGGCCTCATGGCCTTCGCGCATCGTAAACGGGGGCGTCCGTTGCGCATGTAAAATTGAAGGCCGAGGAGGAGGGCGCGCCATGTGTTCTGGTGCGCCTTACCGGAGAAGGAGATGGGGGAGGAGTGTTCCTCTCCCGAGGAGAGGCCGCAATGGGGCGGCCAGCGCAGGTGGGGCCGCGGAAGTGTGCGAAAGCGTTCCCGTGGCCCTGCCAATATGCGACTAGGGTGGAACACCATGGGGTTTTAGTCGGTGCGAGTCCGACATAACCCGTCCTTGCCCCCGCGAGGCGGGTATGCGTAGGCATTTCCCCATGTAAAAAAAAAAAAAAAAAAAAAGGCATGGCTTATGCACGCTTCCGCTGAATATGCAATTTGAAGTCAGAGCTTATAAGATAATTGTATTTCATTGCATTAATTTGTGTAATTTTAGTGTATTTATAAACATTTCTTTATAGTTGTATTACAAATATTTCTTTGTATTCACTTTAATTATTCAAGATGTGCTAATTACTTCTATAATTGTTACATTATGGTCAATCAATTCATCAAATATTGAATGCTAATTTTGAAAATTTCCTCTTGGCCTGTCAAATAAAAACTGTATATTTAACACATTCCAGTGGCAAAACATTAAAAAATAAAAACGTTCGAACCAGTGGTAAAGTAAAAAATGACTTTCAATAAGAATTATACATGAAATGTATATTGAATAAAAATTATTCTATTCTATTCTATTCATACATGTAGTAGAGTTGATTTTACTCATCATTGTACCGTATAGTGGCGGTATAAAAATATCCACTCTTCATAAGGTCCCGTGGGTGTAATAGGAGGCGACAGAGGAGAATTTTGTATACGTGGTAGAGCCATTCTGCAGCTATATTAGTAGTATAGTTGTAGCACGAATGGGTCGGCTCGACCGGGGAAGGACCACGCTCTCACGGAATAACAGCGTAAAATAGCAGCTTGACATTGATGTGTTTTGTATGTTGAGTGTAACCGGAGACCCTTTTTAATGGAAAAGAGGCATTCCATCTTAGTCCTCATGGGTGACAACGCATCGAGATAATAGAGGATAGATATAGATGTCTATGGACCGCAGCAACCACTTACCATCAGGTGGCCTGTGTGCTCGATTGTCACTCTTATTTTATAACAAATAAAGAATAAAACAGGATTTGGGTAGTGGTATCTTTAAAAACCTTCAGTTGCTAACCCGCCTGCCAAAGAAGGCAACTACAGCTAACAACACCCCCCCCCCCCCTGAATCAATGTTCAACTTAAGTCATGAATCAACTTTTGATAAGATCTATTGGTAATGGTGATAATAGTGATATAGTCATTAATCGATAATAATGTTTTGAAATTTGGTATTCACGTTTGGATTAGCCGTTTATGCTATGTTGTAACGGTGCAATAATTGGGATCGTCTCCTCTCAATTGAATTCTTTACTTACAAGTAATTTATAAAAATCAAAAATAAACTAAGAAAGGAATCATATTGATCTGTTTTATGATTACTTAAAACTCTTAACATTAATTTTATTCTTCTGTTTATGATTCCTGATCTCATTTATTAATAATCATCTATTTAAACGGCCTTGGAAAGATAGACATGCCTGAGATTAGGTGAAAAAGCAAATGATCTTCATTACTGATGCATATTATATTATTTCATGTTTTATCTCATGAGTAATTCATGATTAAATGAAACTACGAGTAATTTTTACGGATTTTTTCGCGTTTAATTTAACTTTTTACTTCCCGACGTTTCGGGTGCTTTAGAGCACCCGTGGTCACGGAAGGGACTGAGGTGTTTGACGTCCCGATATCATAGTTAGCCCGGCTACAGTCAGTTTTTAAATATTGTGATTCATAAGTAAAAAATATATACATTTATATTTATATACTAAATATTTTATCGAATTATTGAAAAATTAGCCCTAAAAGAATGACATACAATTTTGTAAAAATTACATATTCAAGAAAATCAAAAGCTAAATCAAATGTGCCTATATAGTAAACCCTATAAGACTTAGTTGTAATCTAGAAAAAGGAAATTGTATTGTTCTAGTATAATAATGGTTCTCTAAGACAACGCTGTTCATTGAAAATATAGCCTTTGCGTAACGGTTTCATATGTTTTATTCAACTTCAGTCCAGTTGAGGAGTCCGGACTCACCGCAAGAATACTAAAAATGTTTCAAACTGACACAAAAACCACAAAACTTTGTCCTATATTCTTACTTTATATGTTTTTTTTTTACAGTTTACCTAAATCAATATAATGTTTAGTTAAGTTTTTATAATTCTTTTTTTTGTCAAGTATTTAAGTATCAAATAGAGCTTAAAATATTTTTTTTGTCCGTTTATTTATTAGTCAGAACACGCATTACGAAAACAATATAACAGATTACGCAAAACTTACCATGATGATATAACATATATAATTACATTTAATAATGTTACTTAACATATGACTGTCTATATTTTTATATAGACAGTCTTATGTTATTAAGTTTATCAAGTACTGATTTTTGCGCTATTGCTCATTTGATCAAATGTAACAATGGATGAAATTTTCAGGATATCACTCTATCGTGATTGTTCAGTAATGTGCATTATGCAGTATCACTAACTTCAAATGCCTAATATTTGTGCATCATTTTATTTAAAACCGCCGATGGATTATTCCGAAGAAATATATATATTTAATTTTTGAAAAACTGTGCAAATCAATAAATTAAATATGTAAATTATTTAAAATTAAATTAAATTATTTTTATGGATTTTATCGCTTTAAGTTTTTAATGTATAAATATTTTATTTTTTTAATTTATTACATTTTTATTATTTATTACTTTGAGTTGTTACAAGGAAGATGCTGCTGCCCATAACCTGTTTCAATTTCCCTCTGTCGCCTCTTACGACACCCACGGACGATATGTGGTATGTATTCATACACCGCCACTGCACGCCAACATGGATGCCGTAAAGCCCGAAACGCCAGGAATTAAAAAGTTTAAAATAAACTTATTTACCTTTTATAAAGGCAATATTCACATAAGTAATGTTCGATTTTAATAGTACCAAATACGAAAATCCTGATTTATTTCGTGCGCGAAGAACCCAATTAAAAACCAACAAATATTTATTATGGAAAAGAGCATTCAATATACTGCGTACCAACAAAGCAAGCATTCAAGTACAAGAAATAATTGAACTATATTGGCGTGCATTGGTATAGAATATATCGATTATACCTTTATCAACTTGGACGTCGACCAAGACGAAGCTACTAGCTATGTCATAGAATTTTTTAATTTATTACCAGAGCCTGGTCTTCCTTCCCATATTACTACTAATAGAACTAATTATAAATGCGAAAACTTATCTCACTTAATTTATATGATTGCGTTAAGCTTGAATAACAGGCAGTGAAAATGTTGTGTACGTAGTAAAGCCATGCTGCAGCTTTATTATGGTTGTAACATAAATGGGTCGGCTCGACCGGGGAAGGACCACGCTCTAACAGAATACAAGCGTAAATAGCAGCTTAATGCTGCTATCATAGAACTATTACGTAATAATGTAATAATACTAAGGCTGCTGTGTTTCGTATGGTGAGTGTAGAGAACCGGATAACACTTAAACTGGATACGAGGCATTCCATATTAATCCTCAGGGTTGTCAACGCATCTGCATATTGATTCATAATCGAGGATAAATGTAGATGTCTATGGAATACAGTATCCACTTAGCCTCAGAAAACTGTGCACTCGTTTGTCACCATTATACCATAATAAACATCTGACAAAAACTGAGATTTGGATAAAAATGGGCAATATTTTTCATTACTGGTTTCAGACTATTATTTGTTACATTTGCAATGCTTACATTGTCACCGAACCTTTAATTTGATGTGGTAATATAAAGCGTAAGGCCAGACATTACGCTCTTTAGGTGTGGACTTGTCCGTCAACTGAAATAAAACAAGCGAATTCATTCCCGTAGGTATATAGTTCCGGAAAATGATCGACAAAGTTATATACGGGATGGCAATAAAGTTATCACATTAAATGAAAAACCTTATCATATATAACGTTCTTTGAACATACACAACAAAAAAATTATATAACTATTAACATTCTAGTCGCAATAGCCCTTTTTTCGGTTTTTGCCTAATTACGTATGAACGGGAAAGTGGAGCTAAATAATTACACATGTCGATGCCGCGTGAGCACTGCGTACCTGCCGCACCGTTGCCGCTTTTACATGTCACTTCTGGACAGTAAACCAATATTATCAAGGTGATTTATTTGGTCTCAATTTTTACGCTATTTATTTTCTTTGAGTGATGCATTTTTTATTTTTGGTAGAATTGTTTATTTTATTATTTTAATCGACATATGAACTTGTATATACCGGTGTGTTATTTAATGTGATAACCTAATCGCCACTCAATATATAAACAAAATTTAACGATTTCGGTGATAATATGCTCGTTTTTTTATTACTTTTCTTAATTAAAACTCTTATAAAAACTCTGAATTAAAAATCTTACACGTGCAGGTTTATTCACGATGTTTTACTTCACCACCGAGCAAATGGTTAATCGTACTTAAAACTGCAATCTTTTTTTTTAATTTTGCTGCCGGTGAGAATCGAATACGTATTGCTTGCGTACTATGAAATTTACAGCAAGCGCTTGAGTTACCATGGCCCTCAAATTCCAAAATATATAAATATAATATCCATATTAAGTTAGCGTTACTGTTAGTGATAACATAAAAAAGTTATTTAAAAAAGCTTTACAAAACAAAGTCTTAGACACAGTTATTTATTAAGTTTATTAAGTTATTTATTAACTGTAATGTTTATTGCTCTTATAAAAATAAAATTTTAATGACTCTAAAAAAATTATCGTGCACTTTGCACTATGTTTATTAACATGACTTATGTATAAAAAAAACTAATTCCGAAAGCTCACATTGACAGTACGGCGCCTCTACCTTATTTTTGATGCTCTGCAGTGGCGTGTGATAGAGATAGTTATATGTAGCTTTCGCATACATGAGCGGCGAGGAAATATTATTGCACCGGTAGTAAGGAGTGAAAGAGATCAATAATGAGAGGCACGAGGAGTTGAAAAGGGATTTCAGATTAAGGTCGTTTTCGAGTCAAAGATTAAGTAGACGTAAGTATTTATATAATTTATAAGAACTCAATAATAAACAATTTTACAAATTAGGTATTTTCTAAAAGACTATTGATTTAATTTTAAATTTTAAATAAATTTTCAAATAACTTTAAATTACTTTTTTTATTTTTATACATTTAGTGTGTATCCTTGTGCTAAAATGTTAAAGTGATACTAGAGAACATTTATTATATTTTTACGGATTCTAAATCAATATTTACGGAAATACGAAAAATATTAATCATGATGATTACGCTGTGGCCAAACGTTTTATTTAAGCAAGGCTGGGGGTTCAAATCCCCAAAAGAACAAGTAATTGTATGGCGATAAAATTATTGTTCCGGTTTCACCTGTTTGTCCATATGATATTTATATAGGTACTATGTAAAACGCCTACACCATACAGAAGATAATCTACTAAGATTATCTCATATATAATGGATAGTCGTTTTTTAAAAAGCTTCCCCCCCCCCCCAGTATCATAAGTATATAATAGTATCATCATGTCAGTCTGTCACAAGCTCACTGCTGCACATAGGCTAAGCCTTAACCGTGGCATTACTTGGGGGTAGTATACGTAAATATCAATAAATTAAAATAATTTAAACGCAGTTTCAAAATTTTAAATAACAATATTTAGAAAATAAACATTAATATAATGTTAAATTTAATTATTAAAAAAAACTGTTTTAGAGTGATGTTCGATTGTACAAAATTAAAATAAATACATTCTTTTATTTTTCTCTGGTGCTAATTTTTTTTAATTTTAATTGTTGTTATCGTTTTGTACCCAGTTGATTGTCTGTACATAATAAGTGTTTGCCAACTAGCCTGGCCGGGCGAGCAGAGCTTACAGTATAGCCTCAGTCACCGCCTGGGCGCGAAACGTAGAAGTGTGTATACTGCCTGATACGCGATACGCGGCGTTATTCCGCGGTGTTTTGAATATTTCAGTACGAAAATTATTTTGGAAAAAATAACATTTGAGAGTGACTGAATTATAAAATTGACATTTGATTTATGTAATACATACGTCAATTTAATAGAAATAAAACATTGTTATTTTGACTGCATATAAACAGTGTTGTTTTGTAGCTGAATTTGTGGAATTCAGTTTGTGTGTACTGTTTAATGGATTTATTCAGTGAATGTACATTGTGCAATTTTATTTAAATAAGGTCAGTGATATATTCAATTACTAAATAATATGATTACGGCTAAACTTTATACATAAATATTATAATAAAGTTTATTTTCTAGAACTTAGTCTCTTATCATAGTACTTTTAGAACCTATTACGATGTAGTTTTTTCATTTACTCATTAATATATTTTTCTAATTTGGGTTTTATCCATTTTTTTGTAATTTCGCTTTTCTCTTGGATTATACTCGTTCATTTTTAATTTTCAGTAATATGTGTACGTAAGTTGAACGACCTATTAATTTCGTAATGCCGTAGATCGATTAACTGGCAAAATATAACATGAGAAAGCAAATTAAGTAAAAGCTCCATGAAAAGCTCTATGAATTTTGAAAGGCGTAATCACGAAATGCATGTAATGAATATTTTAGCATTCGAGCATAAAATAAACTTAGATTAACGCAATTTCTGAACTGTAGTTCATATCTTCTTTTAGATATTATAATGTAATATTTTTATTCAATATAGAGTACATGTAATTCTTATTGAAAGTCATTTTTCTACTTAAATACTGATTTGAAAAAAAAGCCTCTGTTTGGAGAAGAACTAGCAAGAAACCCAGCCGGACTTGTTTTTAAAAGTAAATTATACAATATTAAAGGTTTTACAAACTATTTACTAAATTTATTTTAGAAACAGCTTGGAAGCGACTACCATGAGGTAGTCGTTATTAGTAGTCCCAGGGGTTATTATCAACCATGTATTCATTTGTATACAGTTTTTGTTTAAAATATTTAAACTTGGTAATAAAGAGAGGACCTTGTATATTTTCTAGGACTTTGTTGTAATAGCGTATACCCAAGAATGAATTACTGACTCCAGGGAGACGAGAAGAAATTACAAATTGGGCTTACTGCTGGAATATATTCGTATAGATTAATGCAATCGTTTTATCATATATAAGATGAATTTCCAATTATTAAAGATTTTTTTTAAATAATTAGGATTAAAAGTAACGCCTTCCTCTATGTAAAAGGCTCTACATTTTTAAATATCTTAAATAATATTTAGAATCAATCTGAATGTAAGTCAATTCGTATCGTAGTAATTGTAAATTACGTTCATTCGTATATCGTTAGTGTAATGCTATTAAAAGTTAACTAATACTTTAAGTGTATTATCGTATATTAAAGCTTCACACCAACACAATTTCACTTAGGTAGATAAATTTAAACAGCAGTAATGTTCAGAAGTGAACTTGTGACGGGCTGTAATTATAATTAAATAGAGTTGATATAATTTTGTGATTTAAACAGTATACAATAAAATATTTACTTATTTAATATAGATTACAAATTATTCTTATTGAAAGTAATTTTTTTTACCTTTACCACTGGTTTGGAAAAACCTTCTGTCCTGGGAAGAACCAGCAAGGAACTTAGCGGGATCGTTTTTTAATAACAGTTTAATCAAAGGTCAAAAAGAAGAATTTTGCTAGAGGGAACTGTATGAAATTTAGCTAATATATGTAAGTTGTTAAATATAAGTCATATTGTTAAATAACAAAATTTTTCTCAAATTTTAAGAAAGTAGAATTCGAACTTAATAATAAAATGTTATAATTAACATTTTATTTTATATACCTCTCAAAGAGGGTATATGTCATAACTGCTACGCTTGGAAAGCTTTTTTTTAAGGATAGGGCGACAAACGAGCACACAGTCCACCTGATGGTAAGTGGTTGCTGTGGCGTATAGACATCTACATCCATCCTCGTTTGTGAATCAAAGTTCAAATACGTTATCACCCGTGAGGAATAAGATGGAATGGCTCTTTTCCAGTAAAAACGGTCTCCGATTCTCTACACTCATCATACGAAACGAAGCAGTGTTAAGCTGCTATTTTACGGTGCTATTCTGTGACAGCGTGATCCTACCCCGGTCAAGTCGACCCATTCGTGCTATAACTACATATAACTAATATAGCAGTAGCATGGCTCTACCACGTATGGCAAATTCATAAATATATGGCAAAAATGAAGGAGGCTTATGTTTAGCAGTAGACCGTTGCAAGACATTAATGAATGAAACAAATAAATCTTTCTTTTTTTTTGCTTATTATGAACACAATCATGGTAACGAAACTGATTGTCTATCGGATGCTGCATATAATAAAAGTTTCCATTTCTATATAGCTGTGTGACTTCTCCGTCCTACTGTGAATGTCACCGTTTTTAGGTAGGAAAATTGAAGGTAATCTACTTTAATATTTAATCGTCGGCGCTCTGTTAGTAACTGTTTGACAGTTTGACCAATTAAGGTCATATTTACACAAACATTTTAAATAACACGATGCATGGAGCTATGCTAGGCTCCGATAAGTGTATGTATAATCGACAAGTAATGTATAACGTTATTTTTATAAACGGTACTTTCACACTAGGATGTTTTCCTACTACGGTACAGGTAGAGTCAGTTTACAAACATAAATTGCCCAAGGGCAAACATCCGACCCAAAACAATTATTTGTAGGTCATTTAAATTCTTGTTCTGTGTGACATTCGAAATCGCGGCCCCCAGCTCAATTGCACCTGCAACTCATTGCTGAGCCATTATACGTGGTAGAGCCATGCTGCAGTTATATTATGGTTGTAGCACAAATGGGACAGCTCGATCAGGAAAGGACCACGCTCTCGCAGAATACCAGCGTTAAATAGCAGCTTAACGCTGCTGTGTTTCGTATGGTGAGTCTTGAGAGCCGGAGACCCCTTTTACTGGAAACCAGGCATTACATCTTCGTCCTCACGTGTGACAACGCATCTGCATTTTGATTCGTAATCGAAGATAGATTTAGATGTCTATTGGCCACAGTAACCACTTACCATCCGGTGAACTGTGTGATCGTTTGTCACCCTTATCCTATTAAAAAAAAACCACTGTGCTAAGGACCTGCCGAATAAATAGTTTATAATGTAGACCAAAATGTCACTGTATATTCACATATTCACAATAAATATTAGCTTAATGCCAAAAAAGAAAATGAGTGAACCGGGACCCAAATCGTAGTCGACTTATTGCAATTTCTATTTACACTGTAAAAATTCTACGGTGAACCCTACTGGGGCAGCTAGTAAATGCTTGCTTCTTGTCATACATTAAAAAAGTAAAGTTACAACTCCTAGGTACTGCTAGGCACAGGCACTTTAAGAGGATTACGAAAAATAAGTCCAGTTTAGCGGACTTCACATATTCTCAAAATTATTTTATACCTCAGACATGCATGTTTTATCACGATGTTAAATTTGAAATTAGCTCTAATACTATGAAATTTACGACTACCAGTTAACCTCCAATCTACTTCGGCTCAACCTTAAGGTAAAAATTAATTAACCAAGATCCACATAAAATACAATATTACCAAGTTAAGAGCTTTTCCCTGCCACAATCTTACAATTTCGTGGTCTATCAGTATTACTACGGAAATTAACACCACAACACCTAACACTAAGCTAACCAAAATAATAGAAAACACACCACCGTCAATAATACGACACGTGTTTTACTTCTAAACGAGACATCATCAAGATTAATAGACTCTGCGATGGCTTACCGCTAAGTATATTTTTCACGCAGATCTTAACTTATTCATTTTCATATCTTTAATATAATGAGTTCTCGCAAAACACCGCCTGATTCTATTAATTACTCGTACCTTGTCTTATCGCCATATCTTATCTTCGTCTTCATAATATATCATCCTAAATTATTAATGTTTACAATTTTGAAATTATTTAATTATAATAATTGAAGTCGAGTAACCATTTTAATACACTTTACAATAAATGTAATGACTTTAATATAATCTCATGATTATTAATATAAACATAGCCGTGCAGTGGCGTTGTAAGAATTTCACTGTCCCATAACGTCTCGTGGGTGTTGTTAGCGACTGGAACTTTATTAGGGGTCATTAGGGATATTTAACAGATTAGGCGGCAAACGAGCATGCAGCTCACCTGATGATGAGTGACTGCCGCGACCCATGAACAACCCATGAAAAATATCAGGGGAATTGCAGGTGCGTTGCCGGGCTTTTAAGAAGGATTAAGCTCTTTTATTAAGGTGCCTAGGTCGTGTCAGTCTGGGAAATCGCCCCTGGAAAGCGATTCCACAATTTAGTAAAACGCACAGTGGTGAACCGCCAAACATCCAGATGGTGTGGATGGTATATGTCTAATAATCCTGTACTAATGGGTGTTCCTCAGGGCTCGATTCTCGGCCCATTCCTGTTTCTGGTGTATATTAATGACTTACCTCACCTTGTAGGGGATAGTCATGATATAGTATTATTTGCTGATGATACTTCCTTGATTTTTAAACTTAAACGTCAATCATTTAAATGTGACAAAGTGAATAATGCTATATCAAAATTCGTGCATTGGTTTAACGTTAATAATCTGCATTTGAACGGAAATAAAACTAATTGTGTTAAATTTACAACAACGAATGTTAAAAATCTGAATACCAATGTGTTTTTAAATGGGGAGGAATTAAGCCCTGTTGTATCCACTGTTTTTCTTGGCATCACTCTTGACGCAAAGCTTCAGTGGGGCCCCCATATATCCAAATTAGCAAGCAGACTAAGTTCTGCAGCCTATGCTGTAAAAAAGATTAGAGGTCTCACTAGCGTCGAGACAGCTAGATTAGTTTATTTTAGTTATTTCCATAGCCTAATGTCTTATGGGATTTTGCTATGGGGAAATGCGGCTGATTCAGAAACTATTTTTGTTTTACAGAAGAGGGCCATTAGAGCTATTTACAATCTAAAACCGAGAGAGTCTCTTAGAGATAAATTTAAAGAAATTAATTTATTAACTTTGGCCTCTCAGTATATTTACGAAAATTTAATGTATGTTCACAAAAACAAAGATAGTTTTAGTAAAAAAAGTGATATACATTCTGTAAACACTAGGAACAAACACAAGCTAGTGATGCCAGTTTCTCGACTCCACAGAGTCAGTAATTCATTCTTGGGGCAATGTATACGCTATTACAACAAGGTCCCGGAAAGTGTACCGGTTCTCTCTATTACCAAGTTTGAATGTTTTATTAAGCTGAAACTGTATAAAAAGGGTTATTATAGTATAAATGAATACATGGTTGATAATAACCCCTGGGAATGAGGTGGTCGCTTCCAAGCAGTTTCTAAAATAAATTTTGTAAATAGTTAGTAATCATTTATATTGTAAAATTTATTTTAAAAAAATGTCCCGCTGGGTTTCTTGCTGGTTCTTCCCAGGACAGGGGGTATTTTTCGAACCAGTGGTAAAGTAAAAAATGAATTTCAATAAGAATTACACATGTAATGTATATTGAATAAAAATTATTCTATTCTATTCTAATAACAACTCAAAATAATATTATTTTGAACTGTTTTTATCAGTTTTGCTTCATTGTCCGTTATGCGTACAGAAAAGGAGTAGAATAAGTTGCCAGCATCGGTCTTTTCATCCGATTAAAATGTGGGCTTCTTCAAGGCAAAAGTGAATAGGCTTATTTTAAATCAATGCACTTTACCATATTTGACTACATCACCACTTACCATTAGGTGGGATATAGAAGCAGTACTGGCTTATAATAGGTAAAATTTATAAAAAGTGCGATTGCCAAGTCATATGAGGCAATCTATGGCCTTTGTTCGGCAGTGGACTTTAATAGGCTGTAATGAAAATTATGAGCTTGAATCTCCAGCAATACGTATATGTCACCTTGTAATAATGACGAACAAATGAGCGTATAGGTTATACGATTTAATTTTTTTTTATAAAAAAATATATCTCCACCTCTGACGGGTTTTCTCTTGTATAGTACCAGTATTTTACAAGCACACATTGCATATTATGAAACATCAAGTCTCGGTACCATTAATTATCATAACGTAACATAAAAATCAAAATAAAATTCGCACTGAGGCGTCGCATTCAAACAAACACTGTGCTACCCATTCTTCAAGTGTAAATTTATCATAAAACTTACAATAAAGCGTAGTTTTACACCTAAAATCACTTTATAAAATTTATTTTGCATTAGAATGGGAAACATAGGCATTGTATAAATTTGCTGCAAAGCATTTTTGTATATTTTCACCTAAAATTGTAAGTTTGAAATAACCTCTCGTCAGTTGACAGTCTGTATTGTGCGAGTCACGTAGCAAAATTATCTTTCAGCGACAGAGTAATTTGCGAGGTGTGTGACTGACGTACACAAGGCAACACGTTTTGCGTGACATGTGCGGGGAACGTGTAGGCCATTATAGAGGTAATTGTGTTTTGGTGAAGGGCGAAATTTGCTCGTATTTGCTTGGTAGGCTTACAACAACGCTGATCACTATTAGACATGAAATTAGTTGAGGGTCCTAAAGTAGTTTCTTATTTATCTGACAAATGGTTTCATCTCTTTATTGCTTTATATTTTCAGTAAATAGTTTCAAATTCTATAATAACTTATTATTTGATATAATCAACTTATTAGTTACTAAAACGCTTTTAGTTAAATGCAAAATCTTTAATTTTTAATTTTAAATAAAATTAATTATTATTTTAACAGTGGTAGAGCCACGCGGCAGGTTTTGCTGTCGCACGGATGGGCCGGCTCGAACCGGGGTGGTACCACGACCTCACAGAATACCAGCGTGAAGTAGAGGTTTACCTCTGCGTTTCGCTTGGTGAGTGCAGGTGGCCGGAGGCCCTTTTTACTGGAAATGAGGCATTCCATCTTAGTCCTCACGGGTGACAACGCATCTGCATTTTGATTCGCAAACGAGGATAGATGTAGATGTCTATGGGCCGCAGCAACCACTTACCATCAGGTGGTACTGTGTGCTCGTTTGTCACCCTTATCCTATAAAAAAAAAACATATACCAAAACAATAGAATGCCTAAAGTATTGTTACTAACATGTGAGACGTGTGTTAGATCTTCTTTTAGTTTGTGGGTAAAGGCAAACAATTTCAGACCCTTTTCACATTCCTAAATGTACGAGTATATTCTATATTATATAATATCGTTATTATATCGTATTTTACATTTATTATCTGATATAATTTCTGCAACTTAGTTTTTCTTTTTTCTCCTTTTTTAAATGAATAAGTTGAAAGTTTATTTGACATGACGGGTGCAGTTAGTGAATAAAATTGATATAATCAATAATGGTAGATGTTTACTATTGGTTTATGTTCAGTTAGAGAAACATACAAATTTAGACACTATCAAAATATATGTTCGAGGGAACATAAAACCATTATTTGTAACAAAAGTTGTTTTAAAGGCGTACCTTTAAATGGGATTGATACGACAATAATTCTCTCATTCCGTGACTACGTACATCATTACCTTATGCATGTGGATTGTACAAAAAAGAAAAATGCTTTCACAACGTGCTCTGTAATATTTGGGAATGAAATAAATCCTGTTGTGGTAGTAGTAGTAGTTATTTTCGGCACTTATATGTATAACTCAATCTAAAATTAATAAAACGTCTGACTATAATGACTTCATTCATTCCGACCCTTGAATACAACTTAACTGAATGGTATTTAAAGTTGTCAAGAGCTTAAGACCTGTGCTTAGACTAGGCAATAACTAGCGTAGGTATTGTCTATTTATCACAGTATGCGACTGTTATGTTTGAGGTCCTAGTTTCGAATCCCAGTTCGAGTCATAGCGCTTCGTTTGGTATTATACTGGCCCAGTTAATAGATTTATTCTAATGTTGTCATCTTACAGAAGGATACACCGATATAATGGTTAACATAAAAACATTTCAAGTGCGTTCACGGAAACGCGCAAGATATAGTTCCACGTTATAGATTATCTAAAATATTTACTAAAATATAATGCAACAGGGTACGTTATAATTTTCATTTTCTTCTAGTCTTCGTAATAACCTGATATAAACAGTTACGGTTAGAGTGGATATATTATTGATATAACGGAAATTAATTTTAATGAATGATTGTGGTTTATTATACTAATTATTATGTGCATTTGTAATATTTTATCATCATAAAACTCATATAGTTATCTAAAAAGTATTATTCAATTTTTTATCTAAATGCAGTCTAAAACTCTAGTTGAATGACGCTGTAAGGTATTTGGAGAACCTTAGAGTATATATAACTTGCTGTTTTTTTTATAGGATAGGGTGACAAACGAGCACACAGTCCACCTGATGGTAAGTGGTTGCTGTGACCCATAGACATCCACATTTATCCTCTAAAGGATCAAAATACAGATGCGTCGTCACCCGTGAGGACTAAGATGGAATGCCTCTTTTCCAGTAAAATGGGTCTCCGGGTTTCTAAACTCACCATACGAAACACAACAGCGTTAAGCTGCTTTTTTACGCTGGTTTTCTGTGAGAGCGTGTTTCTTCCCCGGCCTAGCCGACCCATTCGTGCTACAACTATACTACTAATATAGCTGCAGCATGGCTCTACCACGTGTAAAACTTCTGTGAACTCTAAGTGAAAAATAGCTTTTAACAAAAAGTGAAAACAGATATCAAAGAGCGAAAAATAATAAAACAATTTCACATTCTTAGTCGGCGCTAAGATATAGTGTACTAGTTCCGGCTTCAGATTTTGAAATTATTCTAGTCTCTTTAGTTTTTTTAGATCGGCTTTTACTTTTGTGACAAGTTATTTTTTACCCTTTCGAGTAGACTCAGGAGTATTACAATATCAATGCCGCTTAAATAGTTACATTAGAAACTTCATTCCCTATTTTTCTTCATATTTTTCCATTTTCATTTCGAATTTCTTCTCTAAATTCATATAGGACGACCCCTGAAATATAACTTGTTTAATAATAATAAAATCGATCTACAATTAATGGAGAAATCGGTGAACATACATAAAAAAATACATAAAGTCGAACATAGAATCTTCAACTTTTTAAAGTCGGCTAGAACAAGACAAAGTTTTGACCGTATGCTTTAATTTATAAGTGTTCTTTTTCTTGAGAGTAGAACTTCTAACAACTGATAAAATTGAAAATTTTGTACAACCGACTTAAATATAAATAAAATGAGAACATCATCATGGTAATCAAAGTCAATTAAACACGCATTATTAAGGATAACTCAAAAACTACTAGTCAGATCATTGATCAAATTTATATAGGACCAAATGAGAAGCACCATCTTTAAAAAAATCATCGAAATCGGTTCACTTAGAAGAAAATTTGTCGTGAAGCGACAATTAAAAGAGAAAAAACCTAACCTAAGAACAGCAAAACAACAAAAGTAGACCAAGAAAATAATATATTTAAAGTTTCAGAAAAGTATTTACAATTTTATAAAAAAAATGAAATATGAAGATGATGGATGAAATGAGATTACAATTAGGATTTAAAAAAATAAAGATAGGAGAATAGGACAATATAGTTTTATAGTGGAGCCTGGAGCCTCTCTGCTTTTGTAGAAATGGGCACACGCAGAGCTTGAGGTTTCTCAGCGGCGACGGCACGCAGCGCCTGGACTGGGCACACGCAGCGTCCGGAGCCGGCGCACGTAGCGCCTGGGGTAGGTGCGCTCAGTACTTGGAGAAGTAGTCGCCGCGCCCAGAGGTAGCGCGGGCAGTAGGTGCACTCGGCGCCTGGAGCAAGCAGTCGTAGCGTGCCCGAAGGTAGCGCGGGCAGTAGGTGCACTCAGCGCCTGGAGCAAGCAGTCGTAGCGTGCCCGAAGGTAGCGTGGCCCCGCGGTTGAAGCAGACTGCCGACGATTTCACGCGTAGATGGAGGCTTGCAGGATCCCGGGGCAAAGCGGCCCCGGGATAAGGCCTTTAGTAGATGTTTCTCGTTGGAGAACTGAAGCGAGACTATCCTGTATTCTCCAATTGCTCGGCTTTTATACCTTTTTAGAGAGAACGAGAAATTATTTAAATTAAAACGAAATTTATTGTAAATGACCTACAGCCAAAGAGTATTTATGTAGGAAGAACATCATACCAGAGACGAATTTGAATAAAAGTTACCATAACAACCACATAAACAATGGTTGTCAAATTGAGCAATTTTTAGTTTTAGGACTGTTATTAAGAAACTATTACATTTAAGTAAGAAATGAGATATTATTCATATAGAAAAAACTAATGCACGGCAGCGTGCGCGAAGCCTGAAATTGTAGAGTTACAGAGAATTCAATAAAAGACCGAAAAAGGTAAGACTTCATTGACAGCTATTTTAAAAGTGCTAAATAGTGTGAAAATACGAAGTAAAATGATATGTTATTGTGTAAAAACGTTACAGGATCCTATAGAAATAAAGGTGATGCAAAATATAAATGCAGAAAATCAAAAACAGAATGAAAAAAATAGTATAAAGTGATGCAAAACATGAATGCAGAATATCAAAACAGAATGGAGAATTAGTGTACAATGAAATGTAAGTAGCATAACACTACATTTTCCCCCCGACCCTGGAAAATTTTTGACTCAGCAAAAATTTTGACATGTACATTCTAAAATAAACCATAAAAACACAGCTTTGCAGAAACAGACATCACCAGTCAAAATCAGATATACTATCTCTTACATTCATCATCTGCATTCAGGTAAGGGTGGAGTTCACATTCAATGACTACCACTCTAAAAGTGTGTTTTCGAAACGACATTAAGGCTTATTTAAGGAGTAGTCAACCGCTCCTGTGTGGAAAAAAAATAAATTAGTCGAAGAGACACCACTCTAAAAGTGTGTTTTCGAAAGGACATTTAGGCTTATTTAAGGAGTTGTCAACCGCTCCTAAGTGAAGATAAAAATAAAGAACATTAAGGGAGTAGTCAGCTGCTCCCAAGTGAAGATAAAGATAAAGAGAATTAAGGGAGTAGACAGCCGCTCCCAAGTGAAGATAAAGATAAAGAACTTAATCTTAAGCAAGCATTAGTCGCTATGACTTATGCAACATCACCAACGAGATGTGTCTGAAACAAACATAAAAATGAAGATTAATCCAACCAACATTCGAGGTCTTAAAGCAAGATGTGTTGAAGAACACTGGATCATCAAACAAACAAACAAATTAAAAGAAATTAAAATAATAAGGTGAAAATGATGGTGATATTTATACATATATACAAATTAACAGTTATATTTATACATATATACAAATTAACAGTTAATAAATGTTTAGAAAAGTTATGGTTCGTTTCGCTTCAGCTTTCAAAAACAATTTTATATAAAGTGAAAAGTACAAAGTTAAGTTTAAGAAATAAAAATTAAAAATTGTACCTCTTTATGTTACCTAGAATAAAAATATTAGAGTGATGAATGTAACTTAGAGTGATGAATGTAAATGAAGTGTTATATGTAGGTCTAAATATAATCCAGATAAGTTGAAAAACTAGAAGAAGTTTTGTTTTAGAATTTTGAAGGTATGAAAAGGACGAATAAATGAATGATGAGTAATGAGTTAAGAACGAAAGGGAAAGCAATTAAATCAAAAGGGAATGGACAAGGCGCAGTAAAGGTGAAGAATTAAGAGAGAAAGAGGACTTTTACGTTGGGCGCCAAACTGTCGTGAAGCGACAATTAAAAAAGAAAGAACCTAACCTAAGAACAGCAAAACAACAAAAGTAGACCAAGAAAATAATATATTTAAAGTTTCAGAAAAGTATTTACAATTTTATAAAAAAAATGAAATATGAAGATGATGGATGAAATGAGATTACAATTAGGATTTAAAAAAATAAAGATAGGAGAATAGGACAATATAGTTTTATAGTGGAGCCTGGAGCCTCTCTGCTTTTGTAGAAATGGGCACACGCAGAGCTTGAGGTTTCTCAGCGGCGACGGCACGCAGCGCCTGGACTGGGCACACGCAGCGTCCGGAGCCGGCGCACGTAGCGCCTGGGGTAGGTGCGCTCAGTACTTGGAGAAGTAGTCGCCGCGCCCAGAGGTAGCGCGGGCAGTAGGTGCACTCGGCGCCTGGAGCAAGCAGTCGTAGCGTGCCCGAAGGTAGCGCGGGCAGTAGGTGCACTCAGCGCCTGGAGCAAGCAGTCGTAGCGTGCCCGAAGGTAGCGTGGCCCCGCGGTTGAAGCAGACTGCCGACGATTTCACGCGTAGATGGAGGCTTGCAGGATCCCGGGGCAAAGCGGCCCCGGGATAAGGCCTTTAGTAGATGTTTCTCGTTGGAGAACTGAAGCGAGACTATCCTGTATTCTCCAATTGCTTGGCTTTTATACCTTTTTAGAGAGAACGAGAAATTATTTAAATTAAAACGAAATTTATTGTAAATGACCTACAGCCAAAGAGTATTTATGTAGGAAGAACATCATACCAGAGACGAATTTGAATAAAAGTTACCATAACAACCACATAAACAATGATTGTCAAATTGAGCAATTTTTAGTTTTAGGACTGTTATTAAGAAACTATTACATTTAAGTAAGAAATGAGATATTATTCATATAGGAAAAACTAATGCACGGCAGCGTGCGCGAAGCCTGAAATTGTAGAGTTACAGAGAATTCAATAAAAGACCGAAAAAGGTAAGACTTCATTGACAGCTATTTTAAAAGTGCTAAATAGTGTGAAAATACGAAGTAAAATGATATGTTATTGTGTAAAAACGTTACAGGATCCTATAGAAATAAAGGTGATGCAAAATATAAATGCAGAAAATCAAAAACAGAATGAAAAAAATAGTATAAAGTGATGCAAAACATGAATGCAGAATATCAAAACAGAATGGAGAATTAGTGTACAATGAAATGTAAGTAGCATAACACTACAAGTTCTAAGATAACACACATAAAAATAATACTGTCGAGTTATGTAGCTCCTCCTTTTTTGAAGTCCGTTAAAAAGTCACTCGATTTGCAAATAAAAAGTCATATATTTTAGCCACTGATCCGTGTTGTGTACTATTTCAATCTCAACCCTAGAATGCGAATTGTCTTACAGGCATTGATTTTATAATATTTTTAACCGAGTTTCAACAACGAGAAAAAGGAAGAAATATTTCACGCGTATGAGTTATAATATTATGTGCGTTAACCAATTTCTCGGAATCAGCTGATTCGATTTCAATGATTCTTCTTTAATTAAGATTTTGTTTAAATCATCCCTAAAGGTAAGAAAAGAGGGTATGATATCTTTATTGTAATTAATCCACTTGTTCTTCTAGTATTTCGAACTTACGAATATACTTAGGCCACTGAAAATGGTAAAGCATTTGAACTTAAAAAAGGTGAAACTTTTTGTAAAATTAAATATGATTGGAAATTTATATATTTTTAAAACATATTATTTTTGCCGCTGACTAACGGCGATGACGATAAAAAACAAAAAGTTTATTCACCAGTGATTCCTCTTAATATTAATGTATTTTCTTCACGTATTACTATTGTATAAAAATAATAAACAAGATCTAATGAGAGCGGATAATTTGACCTTGTTAAGTCGACAGTAAAAGTCCAACCTGTCTGCTTCGCGTTCGTATCGAATAATTAAATACCCGACTTCGGAAACTATTATGTCCCTCTAAATTATTGATATTCATTGCATTCGAACTAAATGGTTTTCATCGTCTTTATACATTTAGTACGTCTGCCAGTGTTTGATATCTATCCCACCTGATGGTAAGCGGTGATGCAGCCGAAGATGGTGAAGCGCACTGACTAAGCTCAACAAAAGCTTATTCATTTGTATATTATAATGTATTCACACACACAAACACTCACGCCTGTAACCCAGAGGGGTAGGCAGAGACTACGGACTTCCATTTGGCGCGATCCTGACACACCTCTCTTGCCCCTTTACATCCATATATCTACGCATACACGCGGATTAGGAGAACCCTTAACCGACGGGTTAAGGGTACTCCTCATCTGGCTCATTTTCAATGTAACGCCGATTTAGTCGATAAACCTTCGCCTAGGGCGTCCTTTCCCGACTCTGCCGTTCACTTCTGCAACATAAATTTACTTTATCACTCTTTTCTACTTCATTCTTTCTACATTACCCGACCACCGTAGCATTCCTTTCTTAATCCTGGTCATAACGTCATCTTGCAAACCACACTTTTCTCTTATCACACTATTTCCCACCTTGTCATTCAGATTCAGCCCTAGCATACTCCTAAAAGGTATTCGTCTTTGTTAATGTGATTCTGAAAGAGGCAAATAATTTGCCAGTGTCTTTTTGTCCTACTACAATCAGAGAATCTTCAAATGTAAATAGGCTTATGATACGACAAGACTGTGTGATTTATCATCTAGAGCTTCATCCAGAAATTGTGACTGATTTTTTTTAATAGAACTTGTGTGGCAAACGAGCATACAGTACACCTTTAGTCAAGTATAAATCGATTATGGATTAATAATCAAAATGCAGATGCGTTGCCACCCCTGACACTACCTGACCCAGGACAAAAATTGTATGCCCCGTTTCCAGTAAAAAGAGTATCTGGTTCTCTACACTAACCATAAGAAACACAGCAGTATTAAGCTGCTATTTTACATTGGTATTCTATGAGAGCGAACCTTCCAACTCGAGCTACAACCATAATATAGCTGCAGCATGGCACTACCACGTATGAATAATAAAAAGAAAATATAAGTATGTATGTAACAGTATTTACCGAGGAAGGTAATAAAACTGATTTTTTTAAAAGGGTCAAAATTTTTCCATATAAAATCTCAAGAGCACGCATATATATTGATTAAGTACATGTAAAATGTAAATTAAGGTTCTACTTAATTCAGGGACGGAACTTTTCGGTATACGCTTAATTTTGGCCGAAATCGAAGTAATATCGGGCACCTTTATTATCTCAGGTAATTCCAGACTGGAAGTTGTATCCCGCAGCCTTTACGAATAAAAATAAACAACAGTAGCCGCCACACCTGTTGGTCAATTATCCCAAGTCAGGGGTTCCCGAACAAACTCGTTTTAACTTTTAATATGCCGCGTCACTATTTGTTCGGTTCTCACTGGTATATATTTCAAAGTCTACTGTGTCCCTATAACATAAGTAACCTAGTTTTACATAAATATTGGCTTAGATAGTTTTAATAAAAGGAAAATGTTATAAAATATGTTTAGAAATATTTATTGGATCATAATATAGTAATCGAATTTCTAGTGATGCATTTGTGTTTGTGTGGTACAAACACAAATTTAATACAAAGCGAAGAAACTTGAATTGTATAATAATTTAGTATTACATATTCGTAGTCCCAGACAATGGTATTTATATATTTGAGTATATATTGTATATAATTTATATTATACTGTGTCGCTGTCTATTATCCATGAAATTCAAAACACAGCAGTCAAACGCACTTACAGTCTACCAGGTGTAACTTGACTTCTGCAGGAAATTGACCTCTGCAACTTCAAAGAAAAAAGATAGACAAATACGTTCCTATCTCTAAGAACTAAGAAAGATTAAAACACAACCTGTATTTATTCTGGCTCTATAACCTTTCACAGCATTGTGAAAGGTTCACTTTCACTGCTTGGTGGCAGGAATAAGAAAGAGAGAATAGTAAGAGAGTGGCATCTACCCAGAAGGGCACAGACAAATGGTTACCGAGTGTAAAATAATTTATATTCTCTATTGATAATGAAATAACAGCACAATACTGGTACCTGAACCAATATTTACAGGCTAGGCATTCCAGAGCTTATCGTCGTGCGATGTAACGACCGTACAGACAGTGACAGTACGAAACTCCGATTGGAAAATATAAGGGATATGAAGAGAAGAATTATTTGAAGAATCGTTAGTACAATGGTCGTAAACCGTAAGACTTAAATAAGCATATCAGATATTCAGAGATAAATGGATCATATATGGCTGATCTAGGTATATAGAGAATAAGGTAGAATGTACAGAAAGACCTACGAGATTTGAGAGATATCCATTTAAGCTTAGAACGAATGTGTGAAATTTTGATATTTATGATTACATAAAAAAAGGTTATAGAGAAAATTATCTTTTCTATATCTCTTACGTGTTTTCAATGGAAAAAAAAACTTTTGCGATATCTAGATTTGTATATTTTTTTATTGGCAAGACTTTTAAAGCGTTACTAAATGTGTCGTCATTTACTAGGTCTAGAATTTCAACAGTACATAATACCATTAAAAATAATTGACAGTATCGCATTAAAGTCTGATTTTAGTAAAACGAAATGGACTTTCATTGCCTAAAAACAATTAACCGGGACGCTAAACTTGTTTGACCAATTTAATATGGGTTGTGATTGAGTTCAATAATAACATTTTGGATTTAAGAAATTTTATTATCATATTTATTACAGGTATTCGAAGGTACACCTTTGAACATACTTTCCCATAGAATACCTTCAGGGTGGGGATATTTCCTAGTTATCTGAGAGATGTTGTGGCCCATCTACTTTTTTATTTCTCTCTGTCGCCTTTTAGACACCCTCGGTATTATGTAGGGTCCTAGATTCTCTTAACACGTCATTACTACGGTCTCTATTTACTTATAATTATATCACTGTACATTATATATCGAAATAAAATTCATGAGTTATTGAAAAACTCAATTGTTCCTTTTGCACATAGGACCCATATGAGAATCGAGTGAGAAGCATTAGTAGTCGAAGCGTTTTGAAAGTCACATCAAAGGTTACTTTTTGTTGACTCGAGATCAGCGACGGCTATCCTTGTTATTTTTATTGTAAGAGTTCTCAAGTTTCAATTGTGGCCCCATTCACCGAATCGAATATCAAGATTGTAAGAGGAAATATGAAATAAATTGTTTCTTATACGACATCGATATATAGAAAAAGAATACAATCTAATATAATCTTAACAAAGTCCGAGTCTTGACTTTGTAGAAAGTTTTATTAATCTATCTGAATCAATCGCATTTGTCGAGTCTAAGATAAATAACTAGATTGAAGTGTGCTTAAAATATATTTTCTAACTAAATAACATGCTTAATTTATTTATGTAACTTTAATTTCGTAGTCATCATGACAAGTCATTTTTCTGCAGTGTCTGTAAGAATACATTCATGAATCGTTCTTCCTGTTTAGGTATCGAACAGCATAGAGTTGTAGGTACCTACATACAATTTTACGAACTAGGGTGGCTAACTTATTATTATATTATTGTTTCTAATCCTTTCCAAGATTGTAGGGATCTTATTTTAGATTTTTTTTAAACATAAATAGAATGGAATAATTTTTGTTCAATATACTTTATTATATAATACTTATTGAATATAATTTTTTTTTATTTACCACTGGTTCAGAAAATACTGCTGTCCTGGGAAGAATCGACGGCTCCGTGGCGCAGTGGCTTAGCGTTTATGAGTTGCTGCGCTGGGGGCCGCGGGTTCGAATCCCGCACGAATCAAGTATTTGTATGGCCTACAAATAATTGTTCCGGGTCTGGATGTTTGTCCTTGTGCAATTTGTGTTTGTAAACTGCCTCCACGATACAGGAGAAAATCCTAGTATGTGGGCTACGTTTTTTTTAAAAAAAAAAAAGAAATAATCAGCAAGAAATCCAGCGGGATTATATTTTTTAAACTTATTTGACTTTACAATAATTTTGTATAATTTTTGTATGAATTTTGTTAGAACCAGCATGGTGGCAATCACCGTATTCCCAAAGGTTGTTTTCATTCATGTAATTCTTGACGTGAGTAAAATAAGTTTGATCCGCGGCATCAACCAGCCAGGTATCAACTAGCATGAAAGGGCAGCATAACGCAGTAAGAACCGGAGATCCTTTTGACTGATAACTTTAATAGTTTCTAATTAATAGTAACAGCTTTCTTTATTAGTGGTGACGACACGTCTGCTTTTTTTATAAAATCTAGAATAGACATAGATGTATATGGCTGACAACATACACTTACTATCAGATCACATATGTTTTCTTTCGTCTTCATAATAATATTAAAAAAATAGCCGACCTTGCTCTTTTTTTTTCAAAATAAAAATAGTATTAACGTTAGCTGCACACCACATTAAATAAATCCAATATTACATGTTGCGAAAACAACTAAGGTAAACTAACCTAGCAGTGGCTCATAATAGTGGTCATCCATTTTATCAATTTCATCCAACAATATCAGAACTATTCCAAAGATTATCACGGGTATTATGTTTTTTTTTTAATAGTACAGGGTGACAAACGAGCACACAGTCCACCTGATGGTAAGTGGTTGCTGTAGCCCATAGACATCTACATCTATCCTCGTTTGCGAATCAAAATGTAGATGCATTGTCACCCGCGAGGACGAAGATGGAATGCCTCTTTTCCAGTAAAAGGGGTCTCCGGTTCTCTACACTCACCATACAAAACGCAACAGTGTTAAGTTGCTATTTTACGCTGGTATTCTGTGAGAGCGTGGTCCTTCCCCGGTCGAGCCGACCCATTCGTGCTACAACTATGCTACTAATATAGCTGGAGCATGGGGATTAAGTGTCGTTATAAATCAAGTTCAAAGACATAAATTATTTTTGTTTAGAAAAAATGGTCGAGGTAATTAAAAACTGGTTATTTTCAATGTTCATGCTTAGGAGATGGGTGACTGCATCAATTAAAAACTCGTTCGACAAAGGCTTAAGGTTATATTTATAGCATTGAACTGCTTTACTTATATAAAAATATATATATCTTTGATAACGTCTTGCTGGTCTTGAGTGCTTCAATAATAATATTGTTGATACTTCTTCGTAACTGAACATGAACTGCATAGTGGCGGTGTAAGAATATCCACTACCACATGTCGTCCCATAAGTGTTGTAAAGGGCCACAGATGTAAAATGAATCATAAATCCGGCAGCAGCATCTTCCTGATAACTACTCAAAATTATTAAAACTGCAGTCGCCAACTCGCCTGCATAGCGTGGCAATTACGGTATTTTCCATGTGGGTATGTGAGAGATGATATGGCTATGTGTGAGACTATGTGATTATGTGAGAGACTTTGTGACTATGCTAGACACGTCGTGACTATGTGAGAGACTATGTGACTATGTAGGAGACTATGTGACTATGTGAGAGACTATGTGACTATGTGAGAGACTGTGTTCCTATGTGAGAGTCTAAGTGACTATGTGAGAGACTATGTGACTATATGAGAGACGATGTGGCTATGTGAGAGACTATTTGACTATGTGAGGGACTGTGTTACTATGTGAGAGACTATGTGAGAGACTATGTGAGGTGAAAATATGTGAGGTGAGAGACTTATGTTCAACTGTGGACTTATAAAGTATGTATAACATAGATGGATGTAGGGGATACATCACGTCAAAAGTTACGTTTTGAAAAATAAAAAAAACAATACGCATTGATCACGAGACAAACCGATTGACAAAAATATGATGATAATCATAGTTGAAAAATTAAATCGAAGTTTAGAAATTATCATATTATTGTCGATTTTGAATACGTCTGCTAATTTTCAGATTATTCGCGAAGTCGGAAATGGGTGAAAATTGAATTTAAAAAGTCCGTTAGATTCAAACATACATACATGGCTCTGATACAAATTTAAGAGTGATATTATTTAGAAATTTACGCGTCTTATTATTTATTATAGAGTAATTTAGAATTAAAACACCAAATACCATTTTCATAAATAGTTACAAAGTGCTTATTTAAAGCATTCTAAAATGTTTAGAGCCGTGGTAGCTCAGATCATCTTTGCCCTAAAACCCTCTCAGAAATAAGGGGAGGCCTGTGCTCAGCAGTGGGACGTATATTGGCTGTAACTTTAACTTTTTTTTAACTTTAAAATGTTAAAGAGCAAAAATTAGTAAGGCAGTTTATCACTTAATGTTCATCTGATAGATCTGCAACATAAAAAAAAATAATTAAATAATGATAGAAATTTGGGGTTTAAATATACGTTTTAGAACCAACATAGAATGTAAAATTATTTTATTCTTTTTAGTCCTTAAGGCTTTTACATTTTACTAAAATTTAATTCTTTCACCTTTTTAAGCTGACCAAGGAAAATCACAACTGAGGTTGTGATGTTCCTTGGTCTAAATAGTTACATTAAAAATGTCATCCCCTATTATGCCATCCTTAGGACTTAAAGTTATTCTTTAAATATATGTATGGAATCATTCCTAAAGTTATTTAATAAAAAACAATCATCAAATTCTGTTCCCAATGGACCATGATATCGCGTAACATACATAAAAAAAAACATCAGGCGACTTATATGCCTCCTCATTTTTTGAAGATGATTAAAAACGAGGGCTAATAATCTTCCACTCACCAGATGTCGCTAGTTGTGACTGAGGTAAAGTTTATTGTTACACAATGTCAGTTAATTGAGCAATTCGTTTTAAATAATAGTTTATCATTATCTAGAGTATTATATTAATACACAACAAACTCTTTTTTTTTAAATCGGCTTTTAGTTATATTTATAGTTTGGTTTATTCATTTCTAATGTAGTTAATATAAAATATAACTAATAATGCAGAAAGAAACCTTAAAGATTACATTTTCCTAAGAAATTATCGTTCCCGCTATGAAATCTGTCAAATATTTTACCTCACTGTAAGGTGGCGCCGCCCTGGTGGCAGTAAAAGTCGTGGATGCCATTGTGATAAATCCGTAAATTTAGTTTTATTCAACTCTTAGAGACTTTAGCGTAGTATTAACACATTATTTTCTTATCTGTAACACGTCAACACATGCATTTACAACGTTTTACTAGCACGGAAATGACCTATTTGAAACAATCGCGGAGTAAAAACTCAATCATGCAGCAGTTTCATTGCGCGCCTATTGTTTCCGCTGGTGCGTGGTTATTCGTTTTGCGAGAGCAAATGCGTCCCTTATCAGCGTTTAATACTTTGTAGGCTACGGTAAAATATGTCGTATACTTATATTACTACCTTCTAGTGAAACTTTAATTTATGTGTTTAAACTACAAAGTAGAGTTACAACTATTATACGACCTCTTCTCATTTCTAAAAGCTGCTACGAGTATAATGTGTGTTAGCGGGCTTTAAATGTCCCCAAAATATTTTATTTTTCTTAGACATGTAGGTTGTTTTACGATGTTTCACACTCGACCAGGGTAGGAGCACACTCTTACAGAATACCAGTATAAAATAGCAGCTTAATACTGCTGTGTTTCGTAAGGTGAGTGTACAGAACTGTAGAACCCTTTTTACTGGAAATGAAGCTGTAAATATGGTTATAGATACTGCTCTGCTCTGACAGTTCGTGTACTAAAAAAATTATCGCTTAACCTCTAAGCCTTTATATGCATTATATCGATTGCTGAATTCAATTATGGTGTAAGAAGTATCTAGTAAAAATTTATATTGTCAATGGAAATTCCTTATTTTATGAACAGTCTGCTTCAATTAATTAAATATTTTAATTATCATTATGTGTTTGTTATTTTTGTTGACTGATTTATACGACCAAGCTTTTAGGAAATAAATCTGTTCTAATGTTTTGTTAACATCCTAGAAATGAGTTTCTTTGATTGTAGTCTAATCAAAGAAACTCATTTCTAGAATGTTCCTCAGTGGCCTTTTACAGCATAGGAGTTTTGGCGGGTACTTGTCCGGCGGCGGTTTGCTGCTCCTGTATTATTGTTTAAATAATGGTTTGAAGTGTACTTTGATATGTAAAAGTGGTGCGATTTTGTGTATTAAGTGTCTGCGTACGTGAACTATTAGTGGAAACTGTGAAACAAGTGCTCTGATGGTGATGTAATTCTCAAAATAAGGTGTCTGTCTGCTTAGGTGCCTTGAGATACCATCGCCAACCGTCAGCTGTCTGCTGGCTCAAGTTGCCATCAAAATCTCCCAAGGGCTCCACAATGTGACGCATCAACATATTGTGAAGCAGTACACTATGTAACTTCAGGCTCAGAAGGGCTAGATCCCAGAGCCGTAAAGCCAGTTATTAAGAATTTTACAGCATACACGAGACGAAATGGAGTAATGAGTAAATTAACGACTCTTTAACCGCTACCACTCACTTACTTGTTCTTCTCTTGCACTCATCACATTCACAGACCAAATACAAAAGTATCTAATGATCCGGTAACTAGACGATTAATTTTCATCTTTTTGATCCAGTTATTCGACTAATTCATATCGTTTTATATATATTTTTAAGCAAAATTAATATTTTTAACAGTGGTAGAGCCAGGCAGCAGCTTTTGCTGTCGCACGGATGGGCCGGCTCGAACCGGGGTGGTACCACGACCTCACAGAAAACCAGCGTGAAGTAGAGGTTTACCTCTGCGTTTCGCTTGGTGAGTGCAGGTGGCCGGAGGCCCTTTTTACTGGAAATGAGGCATTCCATCTTAGTCCTCACGGGTGACAACGCATCTACATTTTGATTTCTAATAGAGGATAGATGTAGATGTCAATGGGCCGCAGCAAGCACTTACCATCAGGTGGACTGTGTGCTCGTTTGTCACCCTTATCCTATAAAAAAAAATAATTTTATAAACTTAATTAGCAATAATTAAATAGCAACCTGCAAAAGAAATATACTTTTTTACGTGGTAGAGCCATGTACTGTAGTTGTAGCAAGAATGGGTCGGCTCGACCGTGGAAGGACCAAGCTCTCACAGAATACCAGCGTAAAATAGCAGCTTCAAACTGCTGTTTCGTATGGTGAGTGAAGAGAACTGGAGACCCTTTTTACTTAAAGAGAGGCATTCCATCTTAGTCCTCACGGGTGGTAGCGCATCTGCATTTTGATTCGCAAACGAGGATGGATGTAGATGTCTATGGGCCACTTCGACCACTTACCATCAGGTGGACTATGTGCTCGTTTGTCACCTTATCCTATATAAAAAAAAACCTATAATGAATTTTACATTATACTAACTGATTGGAATAAAACATTACCATGGGAAGATACAGAAGCTCTTTTATACCGGTTTATCCCTTCCTTATGGGGGAGCGAGTACTACAGCTTACTGATTCGTTGGGATATGTCGGGTACTCTAGTTCTACTGCAGATATCCTCATTGCTAAAATCTGGATAACGTAATACACCAAATGCAGGTTATATCTGGATAAAAAGTTCGCATATCGTTTTCTTTTTTATATAAAATCCTTTTCTTTTTTCCTACTTATTCCAAATTGACAGAGATTATTCCATAGAAAGCATGCCAAAGCAAGTTCCCACAGAAACTTGATATTTGTTATGAAATGTTAATGCTTAATACAACTGAAACACTCAAATCTATAGGAACGTGTTTAATCTTTCTTTGAATGTTATGTGATACTGCAATGAAGCAGGCTTATATTACGACAATATATAAGAGATATATAAAAGACAATAGCCTTATGGCAGGGTACAGACCTCGAACGCAAAGGCCGGGAGTTCGAATTCGCCAATCGACTACTATCGTGAACTACTCCTGACATAACCATTTTAAGATAATCAGGAGTGGTTAAGGCAATATTAGTAATGTTTATTGCATTGCTAGTATTAAAAAAGTACCAGTTCAGGGTTTAAAGCTTACATTAGTCCCACGGCTTGGCTTATGTTCTCATTCAAGAGGTTTAGGAGAAGTTAGTTTGCCAAGCAACTCTAGTGCTTGTAGGCGGATTTCACATATCTATGATGGATTCTTCGTCACAGACATGCCGGTTTCTAATGTTTTTCTTCCTCGCCAGTGCCAGCGTGGTTCAAACTGGGCGGCAAATTTTATAGTACTCAAGGACTAACGGCGGGCACTTATGTAACTATACTTTTTAAGATGTAAAATGTATGTGTAAGACGTAACACCTTTTGATTATTTTCACGGTTAAATTGTTACTATTTTGAAAAATCGGGAGGCTTTCTTCTCAATTTTTTTCTATTTGTTAACGTAACGGTATTTTAAGATTTCTAAAACATTGAATATAATAATGTTTTAGTGGTCAAAACATCGGCTGTTATATTTGTAATTTAATTAATTAAGTAATATTATAACTACAGATAGACTGCGTTGTCTCTATATTTTTCAACAGATTTTTTTATGTTGCATATAAATTAGTTATTATAAGTGACCAATATTTGTATAAAAATATCAAATGTAAGTGTTTATGTATTATGTAGTGAAGCTAAACATCGTAACGATGCCTTCAAATTCTGAGGAATATAAATACTTCGATGATATGTTGTGGAGTCCGACAACAAGCACTAGGTAGCTCCATAACCTCCTTAGAAATCATAAGTGTTTGTGCCAAGCTATGAGAGGATTTTTTTATAGGATAAGGGTGACAAACGAGCACACAGTCCATGTGATGGTAACGTTGGTACGCTGTGGCCCATAGACATCTATCCTCATTTGCGAATCAAAATGCAGATGCGTTGTCACCCGTGGGGACTAAGATGGAATGCCTCGTTTCCAGTAAAAAGAGTCTCCGGTTCTCTACACTGACCATAAGAAACAGCAGCATTAAGTTGTTATTTTACGCTGGTAATCTGTGAGAGCGTGGTCCTTCCCCGGTCGAGCCGACCCATTCGTGTTACAACTATACCAGAAATATAGCTGCAGCATGGCTATACCACAAAAATTGCCGCAATTGATTATAACTTTTTTACTGTATGTGCTGTGACGGTGTATTTATTGCTTGAATTTTAGCATACCTTCGAAATTTATTCAAATACTATAGCTCCTACACTCTTATTACATAAGGCAAGTAAGTAAAAAGTCTATTTCAAGAGAAAATTCCCATGAAAAATATCCGAACTAAAATGTATAAGATGGAATTTGAAAGTAAATGTCAAATTTCATGAAGTCTAAGGCTCTGCTTTATACACAAGGCTAGCAATAAACCATGTAATAAGATCGTATGTATCTACACGCACGGCAGTAAAATTTTTCAAGGAGAACATCATGCTTTCTGCATATGTCGTGTAACTTTATATGGATAATATGATGAGAGAAAGTCTAATGGAAATTGAGAAGAACTGGGGACATCTAATAGAAATACTATACTTACCGACCACTGAATCACAACACAGCGGCAAAAACTAATATTAAGCCTACGTTATACAATAGTTTGGTAAACTAAGATTAAAATAAGAAATTTAGGCTCAGCAAAATGAAGAACGTTTTCATTTTAACTTAACAAAGCGCATACACACTCTTTACTGCTATTTTCGTCTATTGTACACAAGAAAATATATGACGAAATGGCCTCCATTGTGACCTGTTTATATACTGCGTATTGTTTTGAGTGGATCATGGCTAAAGTACGCTCCATTTTAGTTTATTTGCCTCGGGACTGTGTGTTTAGGACTCTCTTTTCACTCTTTCAAGAAAACTTTGTTACAGGAACGGTGTGTTCTCTTATTATAATATTTCTGGAAAGCCTTTATTACTTAACCGGCAGTTAGAGCATTTGAATAATTTGCTTACATTTCAAATGTTTGTTTATGCTTCAGAAGTTTTTTTGCACACTGAAACTAAATGAAAACTCTTTATTTTCCGACGTGCGAAATGAGAATTTCGTACGTCAAACGTCAACATGTTTTTTAATCTACCGCCGCTTCAAAATGAGTTTCCGCTATCCGGAGAAGATATTATGCTAAAGAAATGTTGTTTTTGTTATACCTTATAATTATAGATTCTTAATACCAAATTTAAAAGTTATAGAAACATAAAGCATGTTCTGTTATAAAATTACACACAACGCAGAACAGTCCCCACAAGCAGCACCTGTCCACAAGTATGACTCATGTGGCCAACATACCTGCCTGCTTTCTGCAAGTAAAAGTCCACTGCTGCACATAGGCCTCCCCCATAAACAGGAATATTTGTCGAAGTTGCCACACTTGTCAAGCGGGTTGGCAACTGCAGTTCTTATATTTTTAAGTTGTAATCAGGAAGATGCTTCTGGTAACCCCTGTTTCACTTTCCTCAGTCGTCTCTAATGATAACTACGGAATGATAAGGGGTACACCAACCTTCTTTACCAAATAGAAGTCTGTAGTCTCTGCCTACCATTCTGAGTGATAAGCGTGAGAATTTATGTACACGCTTTGTCCTATGTATGTACCTAAATACCAACAGCCTCAAATAAAGAATGCTTTAACAGGTTTTCCACATCTGAGGACTAAAGTCTTTGGCCTTAGCTGGTATTGGGGTGTTCCGCTCCACGCTCTCAAACACTCTTTACGCCTTACTCTAAACTATTTATATTTTAATATATTCTCTAAACGTCTCAATTTATTTATTTTTAGTAAAACACATATTGATGACAGAGTCGTCTAGTCAGAAATATTTTAAAACAACACACAAAGCGTCTCGCAAGTTGAATGCGGAAAACAGTTATTTTTATAAAGGCACGCTAGTCAAATGGCCGACGAGCCGTAAGCTAAACTTAGTATATGCAGCGGCTGCAAAGCGGTTTTCATTTAAAGCGCTGCCAAGACTGTTTAGGAAGATTTTTAATGCATCTTGTAGTCAACGCGTTGTGAAATGCGGTCACGAGAGAGGCGCCACCGCTGTGGAAATGTCTCGTTCGCCCACGCTTTGCAAGTATCATTTAGTATTAGAGATCCGTATGCAAATTACGAAATAGCATTATTATATGATCATGACCATAAAACTCAATTAAGAAACTTGTAATGGAACTTTAATAACTATGGTAAATTTACCTTTCTATACATTTGCCTTAAAGAGAATCTATGACTTATAATAAACATAACGGCAATTAGCGTATGATGGACATACTCCTACTCTTTCTTATTTTAAGGGTTATGGAGCAGTTAGTTCGACACGTCAATGCGGGTTAATAGAATTCACACTCCCTCTTATTATTTCATTTCATTCACATGTAGGTTGTCTCACGGTATTTTCCTTCAAATGCAAATTAATGACAAAACAGTAATTAAACGTGGTAGAACCATGCTGCAGCTATATAACTATTACAGCCGGGCTAGCATGGGCAAGAGACAATTTTATCCCCGGGGAAAGGAGAAAATGTTTATACCCTCGCTTAGTTTTATCCACCCTGCGAACATGGGCACACCGGTGGTTATAATATCCACAGTAGATAAAATGGGAGATTGACTTAGACTTGATAGATTTTTTTGTGTGAATTTTATATTAAACCCACGTCTAATTAACTAGGATAAAATTGTCCCTTTCAAATATCAAAAAAGCTTAATTTTTATCTTTCATTTGGCTCCACGCTATGGACGGGGGATATATGTTTACTCGTTATGTCAAACGGGGATATATTTCTCCCCGTCGCCGTACTTTGGTATGAGGACAAGATAATTTTATCCCTTGTGAGTGGATATAATAGGTGGATAAATTTTTTGTCCCCAGCCCATGCTAACCGTGCTGGTATGGTTATAGCACGAATGGGTCTACTATACCGGACAAGCACTACGCACTCACAGAATACCAGCCTAAAAAAACAGCTTATTACTGCTGTGTTTCGTATGGAGAGTTTAGAGAACCATAGACCCTTCTTACTGGAAACAAGGCATTACTGGCAAACTTATTCCTCACGGGTGACAACGCATCTGCTTTTTGAATCGTAATCGAGGATAGATGTAGATGTCTATGGGCCACAGCAACCACTTAAATATAAATTAATCGTTTTGAAATTCTTTTGCAAATAAATATTTTTGACTTTTAAAAGAGCAAAACACATTGTGTTTGACTACGTACTCAAAATTTGGATCAATTACGTCCTCACTCATAGAAATTTGACAGTTTTATGATGGTGTAAGAATGGGTGCTATCCCATATAACTATATGGGATAGCAGCCATTCTTACACCATCATAGCAGCAGATTGTTCGTGTTCAGATTGAAGGAGTTCCTTGGGACACGACACGAACAAACAGGAAAATGTTCAGCAGTGTGTTTCTAATTGGTAAAACTAGAAGATAAAAAAAGGTTGATAACCTGCCTGTGAAGCGTCAGCTATCCCCCATTGTGAGGCAATCTATGCGGAGGCTAGGCTATATGTTCAGTAGTAGACTTTAGTAGCCAATAACGAATGAATCACAAAATCATAATAATTAACGCCAACTGTTGCTTACGCTTAAATGAACTGGTCGTAACGGGGACGGGTTGATTAAATGTCTATCGCTTCTATCATATTATCAGGAAATCTAAGCGAAAGGATGTAGAGCCCAAGTGCATACTCTAATGAAAAATGCAGCCTTGAATGCGGAGTGCATGACGAGCACACGCTATTGTATCAAAGTGTTTCCATTTTTTATTTTATTTCGGAGTGATAAGCTAGCCGTCCACTATTTAAGATCTGTATATTATGTTTAGTTATGATGATAGCCACACTGTCATCGTAACTAAACAATCCCAAGTATGTCCTCGATATATTTTTAATTGTTCAGCTATTATGATTCTTCATGATGTCTTCTTTACCGTTCAGCACGTAACATAATTTCTTATGAGATCTTACTTATTAATAATACCACTTTGCGCTAATTATACGGAACCGTACCATGACATCTTTAACAAATGTTTAATCAATTGACAAAGAATAGTGATGGAAAAAATTGCGGTTAAGAAACTTTCAAATAACTAACTAGTTGATTAAAGTAAGGTGTAACAATGAAATTTTCGCTTTGTTAATGTCGTAAGTAGCACAGTAAGTTAACGAAAAAATGTATAAAAAAGTCAATAAACTGCTATATTATAGTGTTTTAAACTGAGTTAAAAAAGTTGAAGTTTTTATATTCGAGAAGTATGTTTTTTATGTATTTTCAGCGATTGGAACCGGCTACCCCAATTTGAATAATTATGTTTTTAATAAATAGACTACAAACAAAGGTGATCTCATTTACATTTAAAGAAAAATTCCACTTCTGTGACGTTTAAAAATAGAGGATGAGACTTTTATTGTTATTAATAGCTTGTCTAATTGGTAATATAATACTTAAAAAACCTATGTCTTAGGACTAACTTCAGAATATATTGTGTGGATATGATTTTATTCCTTTTATTTTTCTAAACGTTTTTAATATTTAATAAGAGATAAATGTAATATAAAAATTTTTTTTGGTTGTTCGTATTTTATGCGCTTCTATACCGTTCATCAGATTGCGGTAAAACTTTGCCAAATTATTGCTTGCACTTCCGCGAAGGTTACAGACATAGTGCAATTGACTTACAGTAGGTGGCGCGCATATAATTACAAATTTATTTGAAAGTAATATATCACTCAACTTCAATAAATGTGTTATCATTCCTAATTAAACAATATAAGTCTTCCAAATTTGAAACGATATTTCCACAATTATTTTTCTGCGCGAACAACGTGCATGGTACCAGCTAGTAACAACTATTGAAATATAACCTTCTCCAGACTTTGTGAGTTGTGGGAGTGATTCAATGAGAGCGAATGCGAATGAGGGCGACATCTGGTGAGTGGAAGATTATTATCTTTGTTTATAGAATATAGATAAAGTGGATGCTGTTGCCCATAGACATGTACATTCATCCTCGAAACATCAAAATGCAGATGCGTTTTCACTCCTCAGGACTTAATTTGGAATACCTAGTTTCAAATGGAAAGGGTCTTCGGTTCTCTACACTTACCAACTCAACATAGGAAACACAGTAGCTGTTAGCTGCTATTTGCTAATTCTTTCGGCAAGATTGGTCACAAATCACTTCTCCAGCTGGTGGGATCTTTTTCTGTCTACGAGTCCGTCTGGCTTGATATCAACTCTTTCTAGCACCTAGCAGAATTGCTGTGTACCGGTCGAAAATCTCTCTTACAAAGCAATAAGGACCGTAGCCGAGCTCACTTGACTACTCTAGCGCCATCTATTATCTATCTACGGAAGCGGTTGCGGTGTATATCGATATGAAAATTTGACGCGCTAAATTCATCGTTCTTTATTTAATAAATTTCCATAGATGTCGCTACTTGGTACCGCTAAGTAAGATTGACGAAGTCATTGGGCTCTAGTAATAGTACATTTTAATACAATTATAAGCTGTAGGCATAAAATTATTGGCTCAGCAGTGACAGAAGAATTGTGTAGAATTGTTTATTTGAAGTTAGTACTTATGGACCAATTGATTAACACATAATTATTCATAATGCCCGGTCAATATGAATAAGGCCTAATATGAGTAGGCAATGTGATAAAAACTATTGAAATAATTAAATTGACCGAGATTTATGAATAAAGCACGTTACTTATTAGGCAGAGTGATAAAATGTTAAGTTTCTCGTTTTCGTGGTAGAGCCACGCGGCAGCTTTTGGTGTCGCACGGATGGGCCGGCTCGAACCGGGGTGGTACTACGACCTCACAGAATACCAGCGTGAAGTAGAGGTTTACCTCAGTGTTTCGCTTGGTGAGTGCAGGTGGCCGGAGGCCCTTTTTACTGGAAATGAGGCATCCATCTTAGTCCTCACGGGTGACAACGCATCTGCATTTTAATTCGCAAGCGAGGATAGATGTAGATGTCTATGGGCCGCAGCAACCACTTACCATCAGGTGGACTGTGTGCTCGTTTGTCACCCTAATCCTATAAAAAAAAAGATCCCACATTTAATTAACCCTAAAACACGATGTGAATAAAGTTTTTCATTAAAGGTATTTTTTCTTTGTAACACAAAGAAATAAATACTCCATTACTGCTATTTAACACGAAAAGGTGGTTTTTCTCCTCCTTAACATCATTACAATTGGTAATTTCAGATTGAATACATTATTAACTTGTTGTCTTAAAAGTGACCATGTTAGGTTAGCTTAGGTGATGTCTGATTGCCCAACATTTACGTAGCAATATTCATAATGACCAGACAATGTGGTAAATAATGAACTTTCAGTCAGTATTAATAACATAGCCTGATTCGACTTGTCATTATTCATAGTGCCCTGATCAATCACTTGATCTATAACAGATATATTATACCAGCCATACATACATACATAATAACCAAAGATATTACCCTTTTAAACTCCGCCGGAGTCGAGTAAAAATAGCAAAAAATTTGCGGTTGTTATAAAACGAATAATCCGGAAAGCATACAAAGGAATGATTTACATGAGCTATAAAAATAACTGGGTAACTTGACAATAAAAGTCAGAATTTTATGCACCCATTACACCCACGCTATTTTTTGTGAGCCTAAAAATATTTGTGACTCACTCCGAAGCCTATTTGACCAGCAATTACGCGGACAAAGAATGCATTAGATGTATTGTGATAAAGGTCTGTACAAATAAAAGGTGTGAGAGCCCAATCCTGTTTCCATCAAATATTAAATTCCGTTAGTTCATTGTTTTGTGCGATGATAACTAATTTCTTAATTAATTCTTTTGCGTATTAATAAATTATTAATTATATGACAATTATATTCTTTGTCGTGCCGTGATATCTTAGATGGTTAGCGTTCGCTGTAAATTTCACAGTACGCGAACAACCCAAGTTCGATCCCCGCCGGCACCAATGAAATCGTTAATTGCAATTTTAAGTGCTGATTTACCACGTGCTTGGGGGTGAAGGAAAACATCGAGAGTAAACCTGAATGTCTGAGAAATAAGAAAAAAACTTCGAAGGCATGTGAAGTTCGCCAACATGCATTGGGGCAGCGCGTCGGACATTTCATTAGCCTAAAACCCTCTCAGAAATGTGGGGAGGCCTGTGCCCAGCTCTGGGACTTATGTGGCCTTTAACTTTAACTTTTTAACTTTAATATTCTTTTTTTAATTATTTTAAGCCAGCCCTTGATTATAATTCTACCAAGTGGTAAGTAGAGACGAGGTCCTAGATGGTAAACTACACTGTCGAAGCGCAACAAAAGCCGATATAACCAATCAGTATAATATACGTCATTATTCACACATAAATAAAAATTGGTACAATTGACAGTATTATCGCTCTAAAAGCAATTTGTTCTTGTAAGTCAAGAAAGTTACGGCAGAACACACACTAAGGTCGCTCTCCCACGCATGATTGTAGGTGACATGCTAGAGTAGTAATCTGCAATAAAATTAAATATAAATTTATCAATTGTCGTGTATATTATGTGAGCATGTCAGTCTTAACTCTGCAACGTATCAACCCTTAAATTATTTAAAAAAAATTCCGTCCGTAATTTTACGTAATAACATTACGTTACTACCGCTATGCGATGCATAGGATGACCCCACTTGACGCAGTGACAACAAGAGATGCAGGAAGTCGATGGATGTAGGTGGCTCAGTAGCGACATTTCTTAGGGAGGCATATGTTCAGCAGTGGATTTCTGAAGGGCTGTTGATAGTGATGATAATGATTAACGCATTCCTTAATTAGCATGCACTCAGTTTATAACTATTATGATGCGATATAAGCGATATAAGCGTGAGTTCTACCACAAATCTAAATAAGCATTTTAATTCGTTTTTCCTGTGAATGGTTCACGGTAGATAACAACTCGCGAAATTTAAGTTTTCAGTGTTTTCGTTAATGCACAGTTACTGTATTATGATTTTTTGTATTAATTCTTGACATTTAAGTGTTTATATTGGACCCCGTACATCAGCCCGTGGTTGTCGTAAGAGATGACAAACGGAAACGGAAACAGGATATAGGCAACAGCATCATATTGATAACAAAGAAAATAAAAATATAAATCGCAGGCAAAACTTGGTAACTTTGGCCAAATTCCGTCCATAATCAAATAGCTCAAACATTCTATGGGGGAGGACTTTGGGCAGCTGTGGACTTCAGGCTGTTATGAATGAATGAGTAAATTAATTGAACTTATACATCATTTGTGTTTATCTCACAGAATACCAGCGTAAAATAGCAGCTTCACACTGCTGTGTTTCGTATGGTGAGTGTAGAGAACCGGAGACCCTTTTTACTGGAAAAAAGGTATTCCATCTTAGTCCTCACGGGTGACAACGCATCTGCATTTTGATTCGCAAACGAGGATAAATGTACATGTCTATGGGCCACAGTAACCACTTACCATCAGGTGGACTGTGTGCTCGTTTGTCACCCTATCCTATAAAAAAAATTATATCAGACATACTTTTACTTTTCAAACAGTGGTAGAGCCACGCGGCAGCTTTTGCTGTTACACGGATGGGCCGGCTCGAACCGGGGTGGTACCACGACCTCACAGAAATCCAGCGTGAAGTAGAGGTTTACCTCTGCGTTTCGCTTTGTAAGTGCAGGTGGCCGGAGGCCCTTTTTACTGGAAATGAGGCATTCCATCTTAGTCCTCACGGGTGACAACGCATCTAAATTTTGATTTGTAATAGAGGATAGATGTAGATGTCTATGGCCCCAGCAACCACTTACCATCAGGTGGACTGTGTGCTCGTTTGTCACCCTTATCCCATAAAAAAAAACTTTACAGTTTTAATTATTGACGAAAATATATAGAGATATAGGAACAGACATGTTTTTATACGTTATCGATCCAAGATGCAGCTGTATTAGGCTGCTTGGAGTTTCATGTTGATAGTGACAAGAACCCGACGACATCCTTTCATTGTTAATAAGTCATTCCACCTAAGTCCTCAGACGTGATCTTAACTTAACTGTAGGTGTATCAGATTAAATTATAATTGCAGACTGAGATGCATTCCATCTTGGCCCTTAGATGTGACAACGCACCAGTAACCTTATTTGTTTGAAGTTGGCGGCAGGTGCCAAAGGTTCCTCTGCCCCTACCGACGCAGCCGAGGTAGAGTCGCAGGGAAAGACAAGTGTTGGTATGGCGATGCGCTAGTCATCCTATCATCCGCGATCCTGGCGAGAATAGCAGACACCGTTGATGCGGTGGTGGTGCGGCCGCGAGGGGACAGCCACGCAGCGCCACTCTCCCTATCTTTCACTGCCGAAATTTGATGGGTTGCGAAGCTATAGACCATATCTGCCCCAGAGGTCAAGAAGGTTAGTTCTTCCGCAAGCTTCGGCACTGCCAATATGCAGCGAAGGTGGAACACTAATGGGTTTTAGTCGGTAGGAGTCCGACAACCCGTCTTTGCCCCCGCGAGGCGGGTTTGCACACAATTCCCCATATAAAAAGATGCCTATTGACTTTACTTCTTCAACTTTATAAAAAATATATATAACCTTTCGTGCGTTTGCATGTGATCGAGTAAGTTCTTAACATCTTGACCGATCGAGCTTACTCATACAAATCACGCAATAAATTTCTCACAACAACAGCTTAACAAAATGTTTAACAGCGGTAGAGCCAGGCAGCAGCTTTTGCTGTCGCATGGATAGGCCGGCTGGAACCGGGGTGGTACCACGACCTCACAGAATACCAACGTGAAGTAGAGGTTTACCTCTGCGTTTTGCTTGGTGAGTGCAGGTGGCCGGAGGCCCTTTTTACTGGAAATGAGGCATTCCATGCTAGTCCTCACGGGTGAAAACGCATCTGCATTTTGATCTTTAACAGAGGATAGATGGAGATGTCTATGGGCCGCAGCAATCACTTTCCATCAGGTGGACTGTGTGCTCATTTTTCACCCTTATCATATAAAAAAAACACTCAAATCACGCAATATAACTCTCACAAACATAATATATTTTTCACTCACAATAATTAATTTTGTCGCGAATATGGTTCAAATAATACATAATCAATAAGACCCTCCTTGAGCAAATTAAAGGTAAGTGGACAACCCGTCAAATGACGCCGCCGTAAGCAGATACCTTTGTACGAGCATGATATATTATCCAAGTTCGTCACACACTGAGATAAATCTCCGAAAAATACAAAATTAAGACAGTTTACTGATTTATATATGTTTAACTCCTCATTTTTAATTAAAGATGTTAATAATTTATTAACGGTATTATAAAACATTATATTTATTTCTCTTTATTTATTAACTTTATAAATAATTAACAACAAAAAAACACTTTCATCTTCTAGGCGGTGAAACCCTCACTAAGCGCCTATCGTTTCCGCCAAGAAATAATGTCAGACACATAAAACTTCGGTAAAAGGCTCTTTAGATTGTTGATAGAGCTGTATAGTTACAACATAACCCGTCCTATCTCAATTCAATTATACCTATAATATATTATCTTTTGATAAGGCATCGTATATTCTTCACGGAAAGTCCGCAAAATAAAAAATGGGTTGTAAAAAAAGGCCGATCTGATAGTTTTAAGGAAAACTTTGACATTTATTGCCAGTATAAATGACGCACGACTATACCCACAATTTTGGATATAGCATGAACGAACGCGGGTAAAAAATTTATATATAACACCAAATTTATGAGCCGCAGTGTTCTGCGGTCTGGGAAATCGATTTTATAGTTTAACTGTGGTATCGTTAAGTAATAAAGTTCAATATGGCGTAACTTATTACTTTATAACTTTAATAAGTGCTAGTTTTGAATTTTTAATTCAGTTACTTTTCATTCATTCTTTTCATATCAATAATTTGTATTAATATGATGCTGGGCTGGAGGTACTGCTAATCAAAACTGCAGATTTGAAAAATTTGCAGTAAAATTATTTCAGCTGCTTCGATGTCTACTTTTAATGCAGTTTTGGTATACTTTCATTGTCAGAAATACAGTATCAAAAAGTTTATAAGGTGTAAAGGCCATATTTAGAAATTAATTTAACACTGGGCATGCCTTATTTCATTTCCTCGGTCGAGTCGACATTACCACCCACAAAGGTGCTGAAAGTCACATTTCGTCTGCTTAAAGTTTTGTATGGCCTCATAAAACTTTATGGATCTTATCTCAGTTTATGTCACGAGGGCGATATATTTCGTAATACCAAGTTATTTTTTAATATTACTTTCAAAACTTACACTATAAGTCTATGGCTTGATTAGAGAATTTTCGATAGGACAAGCGCCGTAGAGTCCACCATTTAAAGCACTGTATTACTAAATTGAGATATTAACTCATTGTCTTCACTGAACTTGTACACTTATGCCAAAATACTCAAACGCAACTCAATTTTAAGATGCCGTTAAGTCTCGTGCTGTCTCTATCACTTTAAGTCAAAGTGACTGTGACACCACTAGACATAGTTATAATGTATGTTTTCGGCTTGTATTCCAAATGCACGATTATTATTCTAGCCTCCTAAGTAGCGGCGAATAGATTGTGTGTAAACGGGCTCGTACCTCATTTCCTATTGTCGCCGACATGTTCATACAGGATATTCAGTAGAAAGCCCTTAATACTTAGTTGTAAATTTCTACAAGCAGTACGTAGGCGATACTTTCACAATTTCGCCATATAAGTAACGGTATTCATAGGCATATTTTGAACAGTGGTAGAGCCACGCGGCAGCTTTTGCTGTCGCACGGATGGGCCGGCTCGAACCGGGGTGGTACCACGACCTCACAGAATACCAGCGTGAAGTAGAGGTTTACCTCTGCGTTTCGCTTGGTGAGTGCAGGTGGCCGGAGGCCCTTTTTACTGGAAATGAGGCATTCCATCTTAGTCCTCACGGGTGACAACGCATCTACATTTTGATTTATTTAGAGGATAGATGTAGATGTCTATGGGCCGCAGCAACCACTTACCATCAGGTGGACTGTGTGCTCGTTTGTCACCCTTATCCTATAAAAAAAAGGCCACCTTATTTCTATAAACTTTTATGTTCATTCCACATTGGCGTTAAAGGTAAAAAATACTTTAGCTTTCCTAATCGTTTTAGTTATTCAAAATCCTATACAAATTGATATCTCATCACTATCCATCACAATTAGCCGTTAGAATTGTATGGGAAACATGCCTTGACAAATTTCATTCAATAGATTGCTAACTGTTTTTATGTCATATGTAAAATACGCAGATCATCTACAGGTTGTAGTATCAAAGGTTGCAAATCGTCTAGTATTCTAATTGCCAATCCGCGTATAAATTGTTGAACATGACCAATGCGTTCCTACTGCTGAGGAAAAGCGCGTTAGAAATATTTACTGGCTGATAAAGTAAGGAAAAAAAAAAGTATTATAAAATTCACCACAGTGTACACAAAAAATGGCGCAACCAAAACTAGACGTGAAAAATATGTGTTATAAAAATGTATAAGTATTTTATATCAAATATCACCTACGCGTCTTTTTAAAAGCAGAAAATACAATTTAGCTATGAACGTTTTATAATTTCCTGTTTCGTTAATTACTCGTTTGTTTTGTTTGGATTGATCCTATGTTTTGTTTTCATTGTGTCCGCTGTTGTGAAGCTTAAATTACGTTATCTGTGTATTGGAAGTACGATAATTAACAGGGATTGCGTTAGTAAAAATATTTTGTTCGTTGTTATTTATTGATTTTTAATTTGCTTTGTTTGATTTTATTTTTTTATTTTTTTTAACGCTACTAGACCTCTTTAAACTAAGATTTTGTGTAATAGAGGTTGCAGAAATCGATAGCCTTACATGTTTTATCCATGCCAACTATATGGTCTAGATACTTTACGTTTGCTAAATGTGTGGTCGTATTATTGGATTACCTGGCAAGAACATGGTAAGTCCTTGAATCTTGAATGTTGCCCTGGTGTTGTAGCCTGTGTGTTCATCTAGTGTTTCAGATATTCACTGTCCGCGGTGGTCACTTACCTTCAGGTTAGCTCCTCCTTTACCTATCCTTTTGTAAAAAGAAGTAGAGATTCGATTTATTTGTGTATGCGCGTACTTTTGTTAGGGTTCCGTAACCAAAATATAACCAACGGAACCCTGTTACTAAGCCTCCACTGTTCGTCCGTGTGTATGTCAGCGACCTGTATCTCATAATGCGTAATATGTAGACAGTTGAAGTTTTTACAGAATGTATATTTCTGCTGCCGTTATAACAATTAATAATAAAAACAAAAATTAATTAAAAACTAAAGGGGTCTCCCCTACTAGAAACGTGTTTTACGATGGTACGGAACCATTCATGCGGGAGTCTGACTCACACTTAGCCGGTTATTTTCTTTATTGATCTTTTCTTGTGGAAGGTACTTTAGGTCTTACTATTAGGTAATAGGACTTCTTATCTGTTTTGGAGTTCGTCTGAATAGGTACTACTTTATTTTTTAATTTTGCGGTGAAATAGCAGTGCAAGCATGCTGGGTTCCGAAGAGAGCCAGTATACTTATAGGCTGTGAAGTATTCATTATATTCCTTATAGGTAACAACGCATCTGTACCATTATTTGTTTGAATTTTGCAGCGGGTGTTCATGGACTGCAATATCTCTTCACCACCAGCGGGGCTAGCATGGGTAGGAGACAATTTTATCCTCGGGGAAAGGAGAAAATGTCGATCCTCTCACTTAGTTTAATCCACCCTTCGAGTATGGGCACACCGGTGGATATAATATCCACAGTAAATAAAATGGGAGATTGACTTAGACTTAGACAGATTTTTTGTATGAATATAAACTTAAAACCACGTCCAATGAACTAGGATAAAATTGTCCCTTTCATTTTCTTCTTTAATGTCAAAAAAGCATAAATTTTTATCTTTCATTTGGTTCCATGCTACGGGCGGGGGGATATATGTCTACTCGTTATGTCAAACGGGGATATACTTCTCCCCGTTGCCGAGCGTTGGCTTAAGGACAAAATAATTTTATCTCTTGTCAGTGGATATAATCAGGGGATTTATTTTTTGTCCTCAGCCCATGCTAGTCGTGCAGGTGTACTGTAAGTACATTTGTCACGTCAGTTTCATAAAAAAATTCTATGCAGTTAATAAACTCCTGATCATATTTATTTAATTTAGTAGAAATCAACCAGAAGAAAATTAGGATCACTTTACTCCAGTCACCGTTCCGGAAGGTTGTTGCACATTTTGAAAATCCACTGAGCGTAGTAATTACCGGTTTCAAATACCGAAATCCATATCGCTTAGACCTATTTTATAAATTTGATTGTAATAGCACCACTGGTTTAAAGAATCGCAGAATTTCGAAGTACGTAGGCAAAACGAACGGGAAATCCGCAATGTAGTTAAGATTCAATGATTATAACTTGCTTCAAACTAGAAGGATATGATGAATACCCTACTTGCAGAACCGTTATTTTTATAAGTCACACGAGTAAAAAAACTGTTTTCTTTACTCATGTGCTTAAGTATTCCACCACAATATCGAATGACAGTCGTTACATAAAATCAAAAAAGAGGTTTCCTGCGGACATTTTTTTCCTCTCATTTTGAAACGGAAGTGGATTAAACTATGTTGATGTTTCCCATACGAAATTCGAAATTATTACGTCAATAAATAAAGAGATTTAATTACATTTCATTTCATTGGTAATTACCACACTAAGAAGCAAAAGCAAAACAGCCCTTATTAAGTTAATGTATGCCCTTAAAATGTACAGTGCGTGTTGTAAATTAAGTAAAATTGTTGTAAATACCCATCCTTAAGCATGCTATGTAAGTGAATCAAGTTGACGTTAAACCGTTAAACCGGCTTGGCGGCAGACTTTTATTAATAACTGGTATTTGGCAGTTCGGTTTTTTATTCATATCTGCACGAAATAAATGTACAGACACCCAGCGTACAAGTCCTGTGAATGAGCGCATATTTTAAAACCGTGAATGAGTTTATAGCGGAAATGCTGTATTTATAAATGGATAAATATTTGAATATCGAAATTATTCGTCTTTATACTCACGCAACACTCAAACAGGGGATTCCATTTTAGTATGCAGGGGTTACAACACATCTGTATTTTGATTTTTAATCGATTATGGGCTACAGCATCAACTATCAAGTAGACTGTGTGCTCACTGCCACCACTATTTTATATAAAAAAATAAATTCTTTAAGTTATAGCTACAATAAAATAATATAAGTCTACTTTTTATGCTTTATATCCCTTTAAGGATAGTGCAATATGAACTTTTCTCCAAGTGTCAATCGCACCACGTAGTGCAACCCGCTAGTGGATGGGTTGATTAAGTCGAAAGTCGACCGAAAAGAAGAGATGATTGTAAATATTTTATATAATATGTCATAACTAGTCGAAAGCCATGTTAGTTGGCTAGACTCGAGAATGTCCACAATCTCACAGATAATAACAGCCTCTCAATAGTACACTAACAAATATAGGCCTGCGCCATAGATTTCCCTATATGGGAATATTTGGCATAGATGCCTCGCTTGTGAAACGGATGAGCAAACGCAGTTTTTTTTTTATTTTGTTATCATAACTTGTTGTATTTAACGTTCTTTTATATAGTAGATAAACCCCTCGTCATTTATTAAAATAAAAGGATATTAAAAAAACAACCTACGATTACTCTGTTGCCCGCTAATGAAATATAAGAAGAAATCAATGCAATGGTAAGACTTGGATCCTAATTAAAACATTAAAGGACTTCTTCAAGGTGGTATTTTTTCGCTATGGGTGCTAAAATGTTAAAAGGGACGTTAACGTCTGGTGTAGGCATAAAACTACTGACTATCGTAGGTTACGTCAAGTTTAACGCACTCAGGGCAAAACTAGTAGCTAAATGACGGGTTGAAACGTCGTAAAACATTGCAAGCATTAATTTACTATGCAAATACCAGTCCAGAGTAAAACTTACTTAATAGTGCAGGTGTAAGAGTTAAAATGGTTTAACGATACTGTCGCAAATATAACACTATTCAATGGAACTTGCAACCAAGCTGCCACGCGAACAGCGAAAGTTTGGTTGTACCTTTTTAAGTTTTACTACTCTTAGATTACGATCCAATTTCCCGTCGCAGATAATTATTGCATACGACATTTTTACACGGCCAAGCCCAAGCTGAGCCACGCGTAATGTACTTACTTGCAACTGGTTTGCGGCATCTGCTTTTTATGTATCTTAAATCGTTTTCAATGCGGTCATCGCAAAATAAAAATTAAAAAAAGAATTAGAAGGATGGGATGCTGACTTGAATAGTTCTGGTCCATGTATTTTTTATTAAAATAATAAATATGTATGTTGAAACTTGAAGTTCTTCTCTGCTGACTTACTACGTCTTTTATGAGTTTAAAAATAAGCATTTATAAAATACATGGAAATGATAAAAAAGGTTCTTTTTTATTATTTCACATTTCTGAGCGTCTAAAAAGAATATGTTTGTTAAAATAAATATATAAGTAAATCTTTAAAATATGTAAATATATGCAAGCCGTAAAATTCCATAAAATTGCAGTCATCTCATCAAATAGTCTTAAGTTTGTTACAATTTAGAGGTATTTCGGATATTTTAAAGCCCCGAAACAAAGCTATTTTGCTCCAGTGGCGTCGACTAAATTTATTTATAGCTGCCAGGAAAGAACAATATGTCACTATCTCTGCTTCATTGCAAAATAAAATAAAGCGAGGGTAAAAAATGTTTGCAGTTGCTATTTTTTGTCAACGCGATTTACTTTAAATGTTAAAATATTGTAAATAGTAGTGCTGAAATCGCAGGTTAAATTTTTTGTGTTATAGTGGCGCCATTATACTAACGAGATAGAGCCGTGAGCCACGTTGCAGCGTGAATAGGTCAGCTTGACCAGCAAAGGCCACGCTCGGACAGCATATCAGCGTGAAAAAGTAGCATGATCCTGGTATTTTACGTATTGTAGAACTTTTCTCGCTTATTACCAAGCATTTCGCCTTAGTCCTCAGGGATGACAACGCATCTGCATCGAGTCGTCACATTCTTAATCGAGGATATGTGTATTTATCTATAGGTTTGCAGCATCCACTTACCATCAGGCCTGCGGCTGTATACTCATTTGACACTTGTTATCAAGTAACTTAATAATGAAATAAGTAACTTATTATTAAAAAAACATCCAACATCATTACTTATCAAGAAATATAAAGAGATCGTACCTAAATAACTTTCATGTTTTGCAATTCTTATATGATACTTATAGCTGTTAATAAGACTAGAATGCTAATGATATCATGATTTTGAAAGACTTCTTCAGAGTAATCCACTGCAATTTTTTAGCCTCTACCGCCATTTCGATTTTTAAAAACAAAACTGGCCAATGACGACCACCTTGCATAAAGGAATCCATAGATCAAGTTGATTAAAATCCATCCAGCCTTTGAGAATGTTTCAATGGTATAAATAATCCCAAATACATAGCTACGTACGTGATACGTGAAAAAGTATAACCATCTCTTAACTGTCGCGAAGTCGGGTTAAAATACGCCCGAATGACGTGTCTCTTTTATTACAAACTAGCTGTGCGCCGCGATTTCGCCCGCGTGTAATTGAATGAGGGTTTTAATTATATTGCCCAGAACCCTAATTCTTTTTCTCAAATATAAGTAGCCTAAGGTACTCCCTAGAACATCGGCTATCTGCCAGTGGAAGTCCCGTCAAAATCGGTCCAGCCGTTTCGGAGATTAGCCGGAACAAACAGTAAGACAGACAGACAGACCGACAGACAGACAAAATTTAAAAAATTGTGTTTTTGTTATAAGAACCGAACCGTAACAGTGGTAGAGTCACGCGGCAGCTTTTGCTGTCGCACTGATGGGCCGGCTCGAACCGGGGTGGTACCACGACCTCACAGAATACCAGCGTGAAGTAGAGGTTTAACTCTGCGTTTCGCTTGGTGAGTGCAGGTGGCCGGAGGCCCTTTTTACTGGAAATGAGGCATTCCATCTTAGTCCTCACGGGTGACAACGCATCTGCATTTTGATTCGCAAACGAGGATAGATGTAGATGTCTATGGGCCGCAGCAACCACTTACCATCAGGTGGACTGTGTGCTCGTTTGTCACCCTTATCCTATAAAAAAAATATATACATTCATATGCATTGAGTAAAAAGCTGTTATTTTAACATTACAAACAGACACTTCAATTTCATTTATTTGTATAGATTAATCGTTTCATGACCAAATGAAAGTCTCAGTTCGTCCGTGAACATTTATGCTGCAAAATAATCTAAACCACGTGAGTTTGAAAATAAGTTAAAACAATAGTCTGGAAAATCCGAAAGTGCACGCCCCATGAGCGTAGTTATTTTTTTAATTTCATTTAATGTTGATGAAAAAAAAATCTTATTAACGTCTATGAGTCTGATAACAACCAGCAATAGGGATCATCCTGAGGATAAATAGAAACTTATTCTTATTATTTAAAGCCAGTGCTAAAAATATAAAACACCATAATATGCTTTGACATCAGAACGTTTAAATCCTCAGTGCACTCGTGAACATGTTCGGTATGTATTTTAACTGCCCTTGAATTTTGCTCAAGGCACTGGCAGACTAATAGTCCTACGGCAATGTTAATGAAAGCTTATGCTGAGTCGCTGAGCGTCTCCTTGCTGTATCCTATGTATGTAAAATGTTGTCTTTTATTTTGAGATTTTTTTTTACTGCGCGGGCTCCGTGGCGCATTGGCTTAGTATTGAGTTACGGCGCTGAAGGCCGCCGGCTCGTATTCCGCACAGATCAAGGTATTTGTTTGGCCTATAAATAAAATTGTGCTGTAAAAATGTTAGTTTCTTTATTGTGTTGTAGCTACGAAAAAAATCTTTTATCTGTCTGTGTTCTAACAAAATCGCAAAATCGATGGCCAAAATGTATGGTCAAATTGACTGTTAAAATTGTTGCGAGTTCGTATCCCACCCGGGAAAACTTTTTTGTACTGTTTAAAATAATTTCTTCGGGTCTTTATGATTGTCCATGGGTAATGTATATTTAAAAGGTGATTCTACCATACTAGATAAATTACTTTTCATGAACGTTTAAACATTTTTTTTCTTCAACACATTATTTGGCTAATTGAAAAAATTTGGATATATTTTGTAGGCTTATAGAGGACAAAAAAGAACCAGCAAAACTAATTATATTTTTAGCCGAATTCTAAAAAGGACACGGTGTTCATGAGGATTGCCATTGCCCAAACAGTGGTAGAACCACGCGGCAGAATTGCTGTGCACGGATGGGCCGGCTCGAGCCGGGGTGGTACCACCACCTCACAGAATACCAGCGTGAAGTAGAGGTTTACCTCTGCGTTTCGTTTGGTGAGTGCAGGTGGCCGGAGGCCCTTTTTTCTGGAAATGAGGCATTCCATCTTAGTCCTCACGGGTGACAACGCATCTGCATTTTGATTCGCAAACGAGGATAGATGTAGATGTCTATGGGCCGCAGCAACCACTTACCATTAGGTGGACTGTGTGCTCGTTTGTCACCCTTATCCTATATAAAAAAAACTCTGTTTTAAACGCATGTCATTTTTTTAAAGGATAAGGTTACAAACGAGCACACAGTCCACCTGATGGTAAGTGGTTGCTGTGACCCATTGACATCTACATATATCCTCTTTAAATAACCAAAATGCAGATGCGTCGTCACCCGTGAGGAGTAAGATGGAATGCCTCATTTCCAGTAAAAAGGGTCTCCGGTTCTCTACATTCACCATACGAAATACAGCAGCGTTAAGCTGCTATTTTACGCTGGTATTATAATTATATAATTATAGCCCCATTGTAATGATTATTTTTCATTAAATGGGTCTCACTTCAAAGAACTAAACATATTGAAATGATTTCTACTAGATATATTTTTCACTTTACACAGATTCATCAATGTTCTTTTAATAAATTAAACGTAATTAAAATAAAAAGGTATACCCGTCGTAATATGTTTGAATTGGTCTCTCTTTCATACAGATACCGCGAATGTTTTATGTGAGCCAGATGAAACAAAAATAAAGCCTCGATTGCAACAGGTGCAAGGGCGGATACACGACCGGTTACTTTGAATACCGTCTTGCTGAACCCGATCGTTTATTTATAATTGAAGACGTGGTCACATACATATAGTTAATGTTTTTTTTTTACATCGGGGTATTAATACGTTTTGCAATCTAAGATTTATTTATTTATTACACAGTTAAACTCTATTTCTTTTAATTATTTTATTAATACCTACTTTATTTTTAGCAATACCCTTTAAACAGTTTAAATAATCTGTAACTATATTTTCTATTATTGCTGATTTACATTTTTGTATAATTTTTCGATTTCGATCCAAGAGCTTTATTCTTGTTTCTCAGAAAGAATACTAAAGCTTAGTAAAGTAATAAGAAAAAATAGTTACTAAATACCTATTTTTTCTTTAGAATCCAGAAAAATCAAACTTTGCTTTATAGTGATTTCAATGAACTTACCAATCAAAAACACGTCCATAACCCTTCAAAGCGTATACGTGAACACCATTTACATCAAATATTTCAGAACATATATATATATATATATATATATATATATATATATATATATATATATTTATAATTATATTTATTATCTTCTTCAATAAAGTTAAAAAAAAATCCACGAATAAATTTCTATATGATATATAATATTAATATAAAAATATATATACACACAAGTTACACAAGGAAAGGAAAAAAATGAACATTAATCAAATAATTTCGTATGATCACTGATGCATGCGAGCATGCAATCGCGTCGGACACTTTTCTCAATTAAACTCTTTTGAGAATAAAAGGTGGCTTCTACTCAACTGTGAGATTTGTAATGGCTGTCAATTCTTGTTTGATTTTTACAAAATTATTATAAAGAAGAAGATGTAAAGTTACAGGCTACTGCTGGGCACAGTCTTCTTTTCATTCCTGAGAGGATTTTATCGATCAGCTGGTCCGCCACGCTGCTCTAGTGCTTGTTGGCGGATTCCGTCATGTCTTCGAAATACTATTTTCATTATAAATATATGCTTATGTACAGTAGTGGCTTTTTGAAAGCCTATAACAGTGATGAGAGGATTTTAAGGCAAATAATTGTCAACGGTGCTGCACCAACTCGAGTTTGCCTTCATCACATGTTTTCGAAATAATTTTTATTAATTTCTCAGATATGCAGGTTCCCTGACGATGTTTTGTGGACAGCCGTTCGGCTACCGTTAATCAACACATAAAATAGTAATTAACAATTTTATTGGTGTCATCGGGTATCGAACCCAAGTTACTCGAGTACGGCGAAATTTGCAGCGAAAGCTTCACCCCAGAACTACCGCGTCTCTCTCAAAATAACAGCGTTATTTATTAATAACGTTATTTATATTTACTCAAATTTCAATTAGCTGAAAGGGGAAGAAATAAAACGTAATAAAAATAATTCTAAGAAGAGTGCCCCTATTATAATACTTGCTACAGCGTAGTCAGTAGTACAGCGTAGTTTACAGAAATAGCAACAGAGAAAATCGAACAAAGAAGTGAAATCAGGTATTATGCCCGATACCTCTTGTTTTATAAATTAGATCTTGCTGTCCCTCTCGCACCGTTTTAATAGTACCAGCTCTCTAGAGAGCAGAACTTGATGGAAAACTTGCTGCGTTCGTCTATTTTCCTCGGTTCGACACGGAAAGGTTTCGCAGTGATTGCCGGTAGCGTAAGCGGGTGTAGACACAATTTTTTTTTTAATTTTGATTTTAGATAGCCAGTATACAAAAACTCAGATAAAGTTACTGCTAACCACATAAAGGTTTTTGTATATTTTCTTTTATAATTTATTTTGTTTATTTTTTTTAATACATTGTCAATTTATTTATTTATACGTGGTAGAGCCATGCTGCATCTATATTAATAGTATAATTGTAGCACGAATGGGTCGGCTCAACCGGGGAAGGACCACGCTCTCACAGAATACCAACGTAAAATAGCAGCTAAATGCTGCTGTATTTCGTATGGTGAGTGTAGAGAATCGGAGACTCTTTTTACTGGAAAAGAGGCATTGTATCTTAGTCCTCACGGGTGACAACGCATCTGTATTTTAATTCGCAAACGAAGATAGATGTAGATGTCTATGGGTCAAAGAAATCATTTACTATCAGGTGGACTGTATGCTCGTTTGTCACCCATTTTCTATAAAAAAAAATCAATATATACAATTAATATATTATCTTCTTTACATGCAGTATTTATGCATCTTATCCAAATGTTAGCGATAAATACTTTTTTAATATTTAATGTTATGAAAACAAATTATATTTTATGAAAGTTAATTGCCTTGAATACTATTTAAACATCGCAATAGAAACAATTATGTTGTGTAGGTGGCGAGTCTTTGTCGCGTTATATTTAGGAGTGTTTAGTTGTTTTTTAAAATATATTATAACGCCGTTATAATATATTTTAAAATATAACTTAAATATCATTATACCTTTATAAAACATTGTGTAAGGCCATGAAACAGATAATAATAATAGTGACAGTGTTCTTAACACTGCTTTTCTTTTCGTTAATCTCCAAAAAAGCTAAAATGTTTGTACTACGAGTGGTCTACCACAGTAGTCGAATAGCTGATTCAACAAATTCATAAATTAGGGTACTGTAGCTGCAGTAGTTCGTAGAAATTTAGAAAATAGTAGGGTCCTTTTTCTGTCTAATGTTCCTCTGGGTAGATACCACTTTCTCAATTATGCCCTTAAGCAGAGGTTCGTTTACTGAAGTTCGTTTAATATTTATAGTTCTGCCACGAGTTTTTTATAACACATCGTACTCAGGAACTGTAGTTGTTCCATTTCGCAGGTAAGAGAAAAATGTCTCTTTTAAGTTGATAGAGAGGAAAACTTATCTATGGAGTCTTCTTTGAAGTAGGTTACAGGGTACCGTAACTACAGTAGACACGTGTTGACTTAATTAGACGTAACCTTTTTTATAGGTGAGGGGGCAAACGAGCATGTGGCCCACCTGATAGAAAGTGACTACCGCCGGCCATGAACAACTGCAACACCAGTGGAATTGCTGATGCGTTGCCGGTCTTTTAAAAGGAGTAGGCTCTTTTCTTGAAAGTTTTTTATGTTGCGAATACTAATATACCGAAAAAAAAACACATTGCGAAAGAAATTTAAGTAGACATTCCTGTTTCCATTTTTTACTCATTTATCACAATAATGTATCGTGTTTGTTAGTACGAAGGTGCCATTTTAAGAATATTACCTAGCAATCGTTGATTTTGATTTCCTAATAAGACTTATAAGACTTACAATTTATATTCGTTACAAGCGATCCTCCCCGGCTTCCCACGTGTGATTTATGGATCTCGACAACTGTGCCAACCTAACCATCAACCTACTGGATGCAAATGTAAATCTAAACCATCCAGACATCCATTTCACTACACAGAAAAATTACATCAAAATCGGTCCAGCCATTTTCGAGATATTGTGAGACTTACGGACGGCTATTGATTTTTATGTATAGATTACTAACCTATTTTTAAGATAAACAAAACAAAACAAAAGAAAGAGCAATTTTTTAAAGAATAAGGGTGGCTAACACATATAAAGTCTACCTGATGGTAGTGGATGTTGTGGCTCAGACATCTACATCTATCCTCAATCAAAATCAAAATGCAGATGCGTTGTCATCCCTGAGAATCAAGATAGAATGACTCGTATCCAGTTAAACGTTTGCACGTGTACCACAAACATTTTAGCAGGTCTTATAACAGTGGTAGAGCTACGCGGCAGGTTTTGCTGTCGCACGGATGGGCCGGCTCGAACCGGGGTGGTACCACGACTTCACAGAAAACCAGCGTGAAGTAGAGGTTTACCTCTGCGTTTCGCTTGGTGAGTGCAGGTGGCCGGAGGCCCTTTTTATTGGAAATGAGGCATTCAATCTTAGTCCTCACGGGTGACAACGCATCTACATTTTGATTTGTAATAGAGGATAGATGTAGATGTCTATGGGCCGCAGCAACCACTTACCATCAGGTGGACTGTGTGCTCGTTTGTCACCCTTATCCTATAAAAAAACGGGTCTCCAGTTCTCTCTATTAACTCAAAATTCAACACACGGTAGAGTTAAGATGCTAGTTTTGCACTGAGTATTCTTTGAGCGCGTGGTTCTTTCGTGGTCGAGCCCACATATTCGTGCAACAACCATAATACATCTACAGTTGGCTCTAGCACGTATTAACAGCGTACGTAACGTAACACGTATAAAACAAATGGTTGAATGTTCAATATTTGCTATTTCTGAATACTCGTCTTTTAGTTTCACGTACTTGAGATTCTTGTAAACATAAATTCTCTTACTTCTCGCGTCCTTAATGTATGTATCTGAGGGCTTTTAAATGTTCGACGCGTCCGCTGTACGAGGCGACTGTTTTAACGCTCCGCCTTCCGCTCGTAGCTTTTATATTCAGCAGACAGTTGCAAAACATCTTATCGGCTGGGAGCCTTTTCAAATTGGAATGCAAATAAAAAAGTTATATAACAAACTCTGTCTCCAGAGGCCTTTGTGAATTGCGAAGCGAGGGTATAAAAACGTACTGTTCTGTTTAGCTGGGACTCGTCAAAGAAGTTGTATTGTGCATTTTTTAATCTCTAAAACAGTAGAGAATTGTACTATGTAAATTTAAGTCCAGGACATTTTGCGTTGTCGTTCGTGTGAAAGAACGTGTGCAAACTGTCCTGTTATTATGTGGCGCCTGCTTTATTTTTCTTATTATAACAACTGATGTTAAATTATTTTTAAATGTAGTTTGTATTTTTCTTTGTGTCCACAAATTTTAAGATTTTTTGTGTCTTGTTATTATAGTACCTGTTTGTGAGAGAGTTTATTCCAAATCTGAATGTTATTTCATTACTTAATACATATATATCATCGAGACGTTTACAGCCGAATAATAACGGAATCTTTTCGCAATTTTAATCGTTACCCTAAATACGTTGGTTACGATTCGTTAGGACTTGGACCTAGAATAATTTTTTTAGACAATACAAAAAACAAACATTAAATACGTACGAGATTCGGAACCACAGCCTCGCAGTGCCAAAGTACGTACTCGTACAGCCAGTGCTCTCTGAGTTTTCTTAGGTCATCAGATATATTAATTTTGTCTTCTGATAAAGAGCGAAACATTCTTCTAATTTATATTATACTTAAACGGCAGCATTATTTTGCAATCTATATCTATACAAATAAATAAAATTGAAGTGTCTGTTTGTAATAAATAAAATTGTAAAGTCAAAATTATAGCTTTTTACTAAATGCATATGAAAGTATATACGTTACTAATAACAAAAATACAATTTTTAAAGTTTTTGTCTGTCTGTCTGTCTGTCCGTCTGTCTGTCTGTTTGTTCCGGCTAATCTCCGAAACGGCTGGACCGATTTTGACGGGATTTTCATTGTCAGATAGCTGATGTCACAAGGAGTAACTTAGGCTACTTTTATTTTAGAAACATAATTAGGGTTCCGCGCAAAAATATTAAAACCCCAAATAACACGCGGGCGAAGTCGCGAGGAACAGCTAGTCTGCAATATAGTGCAATCGTCAATTTATCTGTTTTTTTTATATATTAAGCGTATGTCAAGCGAGCTCGCAGTCCACATGATGGTTAGCGGATGCTGTGACCCATAGATATCTACATTCTACCTTGATTAAGAATCAAACTGGAGATGCGTTGTCGTCCCTGAGGAATAATATAGAATGTCTCGTTTATAGTAAAAAAGGTCTCCAGTTCTCTATCTATAGTCCATACGACGAAACACAGGAGCATGCAGCTGCCATTTTACGCTGGTATTCTGTGAGAGTGTAGTCCTTTTCCGGTCGAGCCGACACATTATGCTACAATCATAACATAACTGCAGAATGCCTCTACAACGTATTAGTGGTCTATTACGGAAAAAATATTTCTAATATGAAGTCTGTTTATAAGGAAACAGCATATTATATGTATCTCTTATTTATATTTCGATTTGTATGATAATAATTTTTGTAGTTTGAAACGTACAATTCAAGCAATATTCATAATGTAAATAGATGGCACCTTAATCAATAATATTTATTACACCCAACTTCCTGTGCTCGTCTCTCAACAAAATTACTTGTTTTCTAAAACCAGTTGTACAACCACAACTTAGAGGTTTAGTTTCACGCCTTCTTGAGTGCGTCGACCTATTTGAGTAATTGATACATTTTGTAAAATATAATGTATGTGATTGAAAACATTGTAATGAATGTTACTCATTACAAAAATAGGCGCAATTTATGTTCTATATCATTAAAATATGTACCGAAACTTCAAGTCCTATATTAGGTTTACGTTACACAACATACCTCTGAATCAACCTTTAGGGTGTACTCGATCGAGTTCATAAGGGACAAAAATTTCTGCACTCATAAACTTTCTTACATTTAAAATTTTACACGCTTGATTGTACGCCAAAATTGTACGTAAAAATAATTAATGTCTGTAAAAATCAATCAGCGATTAGTGTGCCCATAAAATCTTGCCTTTGCCTTGCGGACACAGCAATGTGTAAGTGTAATCCAAGAAAATCATACGTAAAACATAATTGTGTGAAAAGTGAAGTTATATATTATAAATAAATAAAAAAATACATTGACTAGTTACTATTACGTTTTATACGAGTACCTACTATACTAAATGATATTTTTCTTACTTTAATAAAAGTCTTACTTTAATTTCTTAGAGTCATGCTGCAGCTATATTAGTAATATAGTTGTAGCACGAATGGGTCGGCTCGACCGGGGAAGGACCACGCTCTCACAGAACACCAACGTAAAATAGCAGCTTAAGACTGCTGTGTTTCGTATGGTGAATGTAGAGAACCGGAGACCCTTTTCACTGGAAAAGAGGCATTCCATCTTAGTTCTCACGGGTGACAACACATCTGCATTTCTTCGCAAACGAGAATAGATTTAGATGTCTATGGGCCACAGCAACCACTTACCATCAGGTGGAGGTGTGTGCTCGTTTGTCACCCTATCCTATAAAAAATTATGTTGCAATATTTGAGGAGGCCTATGTTCAGCAGTGGAATTTGACAGCCTGTAATGAACTAGTGAATGAATGATAATTTTATCGAGCCTACAATCCCATATAGGTTAAATAGTGTTGAAGCTTATTCTGCATTACACACACATGCATTATATTTAAGTAGAGCAAATTACTTTCGGATGGAAGTGAAGATGATGGCAAATTATTCCACTCCTTTGCTGAATGCATAATGAAAGACGAAACAAACTGATTAATTCGAATGCGTACAAAAATATGATGACCAGAAATATTCTTAATACTTAAATGTTATATATAAGCCAGATAACTCAGTACTAATTTAAATAAAGCTACGAATATTAACACGTCTCACTGCATTTGAGATCGCTAAATCGCCCGAAAAGCGTGGCCGATTATGTTAAATCTCGCCTATTTGGGGAGGCAATAAGAAAGGAAATATTATGAATGATTTAATGCAAAAGGGAGACAAAATATGATTTATGAACGATTTCGCGTGAAACAGACTACTGTTTGTATGCTTAAAATAAATTAGAATTGTTATCGCTCCGGTTGAACTGATTGTGCCGAACAGGCTGAGCCAGATGAAGCAGATGTGAGGCCATTTTGTTTTAAGTTATCTGTGATTCCAATTAGAAACTCAAGTATAAGGTTTATAAGAAAGAAATATTTTTAATTAAAATTACCGATTGTCTTACATTGCGATCGTCACCGCCTGTTAAGTGTGATGATTAAGGCAAATTTTCCCTACAAGAAAAATGCATATATCCAGTAGGATCTGATGATGAGGAATAAGAAGATAATTGAAGATTTTTATTCAATAACTACGTAAACCAAGTAACAAATGTGATTTGATAATTACAAAGCATAACAAATTTTCTATACCCAAAACTTATTCCCGTTAAGCGTTGAAGGAAAAATACCGTACACTCTATAAAAGCTTTAAAAAAAAAACTTATTCTATTAATTATACCGTACACTCTGTTAGGTATATTCTTCAAAAACCTATAAATTAGCAATTATTACTACTTACACGAAAAAAATAAGTTTACACTATAATATGGAAGTGCACACAAAAATGTACTTTTAATGCAGTCCACTTAATAGTAAATGGAAGCTGTGGCCCATAGACACCAAAATTTATCCTCGAATAATAATCAGAAAAAAGAATGTTTACCTGAGTACTAAGAAAGAATGCCTTATGACATAAAAAGGGTCTCCGGTTTCCGTCCAACCAAACTAAATACCAGTAAAGCAACAAAATTGTGTTGATATTTTACGCTGAAATTCTGTGCGAGCGTGATCCTTTGTCTATTGTCAATAACATATTCCAGCTGCAACCACAACAAAGCTGCTACGGGGCTATAAAAACTATAAATTCAAGTTTAATTCGAAACGTTTCCTTTAATATAATATGCTCCATAACTTGAAGTTCTAAGGCTTTGTGTAGGTATCATACTAATAAATAAAGATAGAACACTACGTACCTTTTGAGTATACCTCAGACCGCATGGTTTCGACTTTACTTGGAATGGTGTTTTATCTATATTTCTTTGTTGGTCTTTGGTGAAGGTATATTTTTTATACTTTTTTGTTTCGTCAATTTAACTTATAAATAATAAAAAGTAAAGTAAATTTACATTATTTATGGCCCACTGCTAGGCACGGACCTCTTTGCATTAGTAAGAGAGTTTTAGGGCAAAAAAGCTGCGCTACCCCAATGGGTGTTGGCGGACTTCACATGTGTTCGAAATATACTTATCTAGAAGTTACTGTGTCCCGGTGTGTAACGGTTTTACTCGCGTATATCACGCATCTGAGCCGCACGACAGGACACCTAGTTCAAACATTTTAGAAAGGAATGTGTGGAAAAATTGGAAAAATTTATGAATTAATTTTTCTTTTTTTATAAGATAAGGGTGACAAACGAGCACACAGTTCAGTTGATGGTAAGTGGTTGCTGCGGCCCATAGACATCTACATCTATTCTTGATTACGAATCAAAATGCGGATGCGTTGTCACCCGTGAGGACTAAGATATAATGCCTCGTTTCCAGTAAAAGGGGTCTCCGGTTCTCTACACTCACCATACTAAACACAGCAGCGTTAAGCTGCTATTTTACGTTGGTATTCTGTGTGAGCGTGGTCCTTCCCCGGTCATAGCTGAAGCATGGCTCTACCACGTAAATATCACAGAGTATCGCAGATGTACTATTTTTACTACAATTGCAAGGATACTTGAATGTCGAACACCTCCTAGACCCTGAATAAATACCTGGTGAGAGAGTAACGTTTTTGAAGGAAAGAAAGAAAGTACCTAAATGACAATATCGTGAAAACTCTTTATAACTCAATTTGACCAAATTCCTTTATATTTTATTACAAATATGACAAAACAATATTTATTTTAGGACTAGTTTCATGCTGTTAGATTTATATGGTTTGATAGGAAAACAGCAGGCGGTCGGCCACCGGAATATTTACTAATCAATATGGTAATAAACGAGGCCTCGCAGTCATTAGTAATAGATGTTATAAGCAAACTACGTGTGAAAATTCTGGTTAAAACTTTTGAGTGTTCCGTGTTTTTTTTACCTGTTCTAAACTTAAGTATAGAGCAGTTGTCAACCGTGTTCGATTTGTCATTAACGGGTATATATTGTTACTGAAAATGTTCATTAGATCATTTGTTTTAAGTTTATTATTTTCCTTTTTCATGTTCACGACACAATGTATAATGTTTAAGTGATATCTATTTATAAACAAAATCAATTAGAAAAAAAGCAACTATTTTAAATTAAATAGATTATAAATTATGTTTTAACCAACTGCAGCGATGAATCAATTAGAAAAAAAAACAACTATTTTAACTTAAATAGATTATAAATTATGTTTTACCCAACTGCAGCGATGATGATATGTAAATACCATTTCTGCGAAGAAATATTTTTTTTGACTAATACGTGTAAATTTGTGCATGTACGCAATATCAATTTCAATGTTCGCCCTGACTTTGACTTATTTGACTTTGTTATTAATACTCCATGTCTTGTTTATATTATTTTATCACTTTTATTGGTTGGAAGGATTTGTCTTAATGCACCTTTGCTCTGCTGCCCATCGCCGGTCGGTCTTTGTTTTTTACGTCTGGCGTAAACAAGATGCTTTTTATATCGGAATCCAAAAGATTCTTAACCCCATGATTTATTTACTGAGTCAATGTAAATATTTTTAATAAACGGCCCCGTTGAGTCACAGCTCCCAAAAAAAGGTTTCGCATCCATCCGGTAAACGGTAAACAGACATATAAATAAAAACGATAAATAAAACATCCTTTGCCCTGCCAGGGGTAGGAAACGCCTAAAGAAACAGTCAATAAATTGAAGAATTCCTGTCGCTTTCATCAACCGGCCCTATAAGGAGGAAGATATCAAAATTGACCCGCGGTAATGAAATTTCCTTACCCCTGGTAGTACAAATATCATTGAGTTTATCGTCACTTGACATGTTTCATCACAATCAACCTGTATTCAGCTCAAAGAATCTAAGCAAACACCGTTCGTATCGAAGTCAAGAGGAACTAATATAACTGAATTAATCAGCGCTGATTGGGCTCATCAAATGTTTGGGTTCAATCCGTTATCCGTCATATGAGTACACGTGTGTAATATTTAGTTTGTAATGGATTGCCTTATTGTTATTGATTGTTAGTTTTTTGTTATTTATTTATTTTCTTCAGGCTGCAAAAGCCCATATATACACATACATTGCGTTGCTGCGCTGGGGGGCGCGGGTTCGAATCCCGCACGGAACAAGTATTTGTATGGCCTACAAATAATTGTTCCGGGTCTGGATGTTTGTCCTTGTGCAATTTGTGTTTGTAAACTGCCTGGTAAACCTCTACTTCACGCTGGTATTCTGTGAGGTCGTGGTACCACCCCAGTTCGAGCCGGCCCATCCGTGCGACAGCAAAAGCTGCCGCGTGGCTCTACCACTGTTTACTGATATACAATTATAAATATTGTTTCGTGCGGGATTCGAACCCAAAGCGCCGCTACTCATTCATCGCTAATCCACCACGGAGTCGTCCAAATATATTTAAAACTAGCAATCCACCCCGGTTTCGCAAGGTTGATTTCTGGATCTCGCCAACAGCGCCCTCTATTGAGTCCAAATGTGAATATAACCCATCCTGAGGGGCATATTTAAACACACACAAACAATTTCATCAAAATTGTTGGACCCGTTTTTGATTTTTAACGAGACTAACGGACAACAATTCATTTTTAGGGTTCCGTACCTCAAAAGGAAAAAACGGAACCCTTATAGGACCACTTTGTTGTCCGTCTGTCTGTCTGTCTGTCTGTCAAGACCCTTTTTCTCAGGAACGCGTAGAGGTATCAAGCTGAAATTTATATCAAATACTCAAGTCTACTGTCCCTTGGGGCTGTGAAAAAATCAAACTTCTAAGCCAACGCAATCAAAAGATACAGCCGTTTACGCCGCAAATTTTCGATATTCGCAAGTGAATCAAAAGTCAAAACCTACAGGGTACTTCCCGTGAACTGAGAATCTTAATATTTGGCACGAAGCAACGTATTATAGCACAGATAAAGGAAAAATTGCGAAAAGCATAAATTTTTAGTTACATCATATAATAAAAATATTTTTAATAATTTTAACCTACGGATTTATTCGGAACCCTCGGTGCGCGAGTCCGACTCGCACTTGGCCGGTTTTTTATATATAGAGATAATCTCATACATAAATTAACATACATACCTTGTACTATTACTAACATTACAGCTATTATACACGTTATTATATTCAATTTAAACCTAACTATATTATGATATAACAGTGTTTATGTTTAAAGTGAAAATTTGTGCTCCGTTTTACAAATTATCGTATAGATGTAAGATGATAAACTCAGATACAGTCTCCCAGGTAGTAATTGGATGCTGTGTCCCATAAATTGACTAACGGCCAAAACGCAGCCGCGTTGTAACTTGTCACCCGAAGGAATGTCACGTTGCTATTAAAAGGAGGGGGAAGTCTCTTTATTCACTACACGAAACCACACATTATATTGCCATTTTATGCTATCTAATACAAATAAATAAAATTAAAGTAACTTTTCGTCATTTCAAAATACCAGCGTTTTACTAAATGCATATGAATGTATATTATACAGTACTTATAACAATAAAAAAAACAAGTTTTGAAATTTTTGTCTGTCGGTCTGTTTGTTGAGATTAGCCGAATTTTTAACAGTGGTAGAGCCACGCGGCAGCTTTCTGCTGTCGCACAGATGGGCCTCACAGAATACCAGCGTGAAGTAGAGGTTTACCTCTGCGTTTCGCTTAGTGAGTGCAGGTGGCCGGAGGCCCTTTTTACTGGAAAGGAGGCATTCCATCTTAGTCCTCACGGGTGACAACGTATCTGCATTTTGATTCGCAAACGAGGATAGATGTAGATGTCTATGGGCCGCAGCAACCACTTACCATCAGGTGGAATGTGTGCTCGTGTGTCACCCTTATCCTATAAAAAAAAAATCCGAAAAGGCTAACCGATTTTGTTGGGTATTTCAATATAATGATTTTATAAGGAGTAACTTAGGCAACTTTTCTACCGACTTTAAATATGTGGAGGTACTCAATTCGACTGTGTGTTTCTTTTTATATGTGTTACATCATGACTTCTTTCTGGGTGAACCGATTCCGAAGACTCTTTTTTTAGTTGAAAGCTAGTGCTTCACATGTCATTTGGTCCCAAATAAAACCACTTTTAAGAAAAATATGTTTCAGGTCATGATTTAAGTGTGTTCCTTAACATTTTCATCGAACCTTAAATACTCCACTGTTGGAGCTGGATCTCCCGAAATTTCTGCATCCAAATCTGCCTCAAAACCTGATTGTAAATATTAAATAGTGGGTGTGGTACTGTGGGTGTCATAGTATGTAAGCAACCCGAGTTTGATTTCCACCGACGTTAATCAAATTGATATTCCATTCCATTGGCGGTGAAAGAAAACATCGTAAAAAAAGAAATATCTATGTAATATAATCTATAAATACCATTTTTGAATACTTCTATATTAAATGTTTGGTGGCAGTGTTGGTATATCCACTACTCTATGTAATCCTGTGGGAGTCAGGAGATGGGCAGTAGCATCTTCCTGATAACAGCTGAATAAACATAGCACCAGTCGCCGCCCGTTTGCCAAGCGTGGGAATCATCCCGTGAGTGAGGTAAGAGGCAACTAAGGGAAACCAATCAAGAGAAGGGCAGCGGCCTCTGTTTGATAACGACCAAAAATAAAAACTGCGAATGCCAACGCACTTGCCAAACATGGCAACTATGGCAAATATACCCATATGAGGCAATCAATGGGCATAATGTAGGCAGCCATAGGTTGTTGGTGTTCAGCAGTGAACTTTTCATAAGCTTTGACGTTTCATCAATCATCAAAATATAATATTTTGTCCAAATTATTATTTTAATAATGTTTAATTATATGGATAATTTATCATTCATTAAAATATATGTGTATCATTAAATATATCAATTTTCATTAATTAAGAACGAAATGTACACCTATGGGAGTAAAAACAATAAATATTTTATTTTTTAATCAGTAGTATCAAAATTGCCTGTTGACTCGTAAAGTTGAAAAGTGGTCGTGCTAGCCATAAAACGGCAGTCTGTTACATCCGTTCCCAGAAGGATTGAGGACGGTAAAAAACGAGGGGAAAAAACGCACTGTGATACCTACGCCGTATTCGGTAAAGTTACGCATTTGAATACAAACAATTATAAATATTTTTTTTTAAATTTTGCAAGCTAATACCTTGTTCGTTTTTCGTTTATTAGGACAGAAGTGTTTACCTTTCTTGGGGAAAGTTTTTGCCTTCTCTACTTTAACTTTCGCCTTACTTTATCTATTCTCCTTTGGAACGCACCACCTCTCGAAATCAGGACGGCTAGGAATCGTTACGCGTTCAAGATGAAGGTTCGGGAATACTTAATTAATAAATTGGCAGAATCATCATAGTAACAGTTTATATATATTTTATGTATTTATATATATATATATATATATATATGTGTGTATGTATGTATATATATATGGTATGTATATATATATATATATATATATATATTGTATATATTTTTATTACCATTTATATCTTATGTATTTTATTTCCATGTGCTAAAATTGTTTTTTTTTTTGTAATTTTAGTTTAGTATTAGCATATCTACTTTTTATAACACCTACTTTATTCTATCTCTGCATCATCCCAAGGTAGACTGGTAGAGAATGCCTTAGGCATTAAGTCCGCCTAATACCACATGTGTATATGAAGTTTTAAATAAATAAATAAATAAACTTACTCATATCGGATATAAACGTTTAAGATGTATTTTCATGGCAGCACTGTTCTCTTACCATCATGTATTTATTTATTATTAATACAATTAGACATCTTTTAGCTTCAATCTTAATAAAATATAAAAGCAATGTTTATATTTAAAAAAAAATCGTTAGTATTATTTATACACAACTTTTACATCTTTAATATTAGACACCTTTATTATTATTTATGTTATAAATAATGAAGATAATATTTTCGAAATTCCTTCATTAAAATAGCTAACTGCATCATTATTACAATAATATGTATGTGTAAATGTGACAATCTAACACTACCGAAAGGAGGATAAGGCGCAGGACCAACAAATTTACGTGCTTACCGAGTACCGAGGCTCGAGAGTGAAACACCGCCAAATTCCTTACTCCGAGCTACTGAAGATTTATTTACTGAAAAACTCAATAACAGATTTATTACCGCGTGACCCGAGCTTCAAATCTGGGACCTCACGATCAGCCGCCGCGTTTACGATCTATAGACCAACGACTCAGTCTTCAAACCCCTCTACATATTTCGGTATATCTTGAAAAATGTATTTTCATTGATAATAATAAATCGAAAGTAGAGTATAACACATCATATCCTTTTGAATTATTTTGAAGCGTCAGTAGCCTAATGGCAAGGCGCGGACTGCGAATTCGAAAGGTCGTGGGTTCGAATCCGCCATTCGACTACTGTCGTGAACCACTTCTAACACAAGCATTTTAAGCTTACCAGAAGTGGTTAAAGGGAATATTAGTAATGTTCAATAGCATTACTAGTACTTTTTAAAAAAAATTAAAATAAATTATATCCACGAATGGTATTTTGTTTTTAACGTATCTCTGATTATCCATTCACATACAGATGCAACCATAAAGCCTATACTTATATTATAACAGTGTTTATTTTTTAAAACAATATTTGTTTCACTTTAATAATATAATCACACTCGGTGCGTGAACGAACACGGTTATCGTTTGGTAATTGGACCGAATTGAAGGGAACCATACCGTACAGCATCCCATTCTAGTTTTAAATGGAATATAATAGAGGCTTTCTTATTATCTTCCTCGAAATGGCAGGCTATAATTATACAATGAAAATGCCAGTTTTGAGAAATCATTTGATTGTGTTCCGAGTCGTTTGGAATAAGGAATACAATAACACGTTTTATAATATTTGTTTATTTGTTTGTTATGACTCGTTAATTGCATCTTGTAGCAGTTTCAAGACCTCAATTATAAAAGGGTTCAGAAACAAACTTCTTGAACCGTCACCGTTATATCCTATTAAACTCCAGTGCTGAACATAGGCTTCACACATATGTTGACTGGTAGGAATATTTCCCTTTAGTTGCCACGCTTGGCAAGCGGGGTGACAACCGCAGTTTTTTTTTATTTTTAGTTGGTATTAGGAAGACGCTGCTGCCCAACTCCTTTTTGTTTCCTTCAGTCGCCTCTTACGGCACCCATGGGATGTCTTACACCGCCACCACGTTAAACGGCTTGAAGGAACGTAGCTTTTTGCTTAGGTCAAGCATGTTTGGTCATTTACAATGTTTGCTTGATGCTTGAGCCAAGTGATTGCCTCGTTCATGATGCGGTGTTTCCTTTTTTCTTGGCGCGAAATTTCGACAGAGTCTGCTCCGTGATAAAGCTTAGTTTAGTTCGTGAATCTAAAAAATGGTCTTATACTTTAATGCAGCTAGCACTAAGCATCAATCTGTTCGTTCAAGTAAAACGAAATTACGTGCTTACTGACTAGCTGATTGACCATCTTGGAACCGCTTTATATACCGAAATATAGGAAAGATGATAAAATACTTTATAATAATTGGCTCGTTATTTGAATAAATTATTATGATAGTAATAGAAGATCTTGTCACGTAAATGTAAGAGACAACTATATGAACTATTAAAGCTTATTGCGTTTGAAAACTTACCTACCATGAATATTAACTATGGAAATCACGTAACGTTTCGTAAATTTATGTATCATATTATGTAAATTTATGAAATACTGTGAGTTGGAATTATAAAAAGAGTAATTCAGTAGGTTTGTTAAACATAATGAAACTTATACAAATAAGTAGAAGAAAATTAACTATTAAACATCATTCAAATTCTTCTTAAAAAACTTAATCATGGTAATAAGTTATAGTGATTCTTTTCTGACTTTTAACGACGCCGGCAACGTTCAAATACTTTTCAAAGAAACCAGTAGTAAAAGGCATATTAGGTCTTCACTCGTCTTTATGAAAATAAATAGATTTTATGTATGTAAAGTCTATGCGATAATATGATCGAAAGTAGGCCGAGGTACAGTGTTAGAGATTATGTACAACATAGTTGTTTATTTTTTTAATTTCCAATAGATTAGGCCCTTTTTACTGTAAATGAGGCATTCCATCTAAGTCCTCACGGGTGACAACGCATCTGCATTTTGATTCGCAAACGAGGATAGATCTAGATGCCTATGGGCCGCAGCAACCACTTACCATCAGGTGGACTGTGTGCTCGTTTGTCACCCTTATCCTATAAAAAAAAGATTACTCATAAATATTAAATAATTAATGCTATTGACAAATATATACTGGTATTAAGGAAAATGCAATGTAATTAGTGCAACATCCCAATCGAATTATTTTTCGATCGTATAACAACTTTAATTTAGTTTTCTTAAAAAACGCATAAAAATTAAAGCTACAATTATTTTCTTCATAATTTAATTTAAGCGTAAACAATAACAACAACACCTGGAACAACAGACAAGAACATAAACTAATATTGATGGTTTCTGCAAAGCAGTTTGTCAAATTTAGAGAAGTTTGAGTAACGCAAATGAACAAGCCTTGTCCCGTTCAGCTTCGAAGCTAAATTGACAACGTCACATCGACATCGGATCGAGTCGAGGATAATTAACCGATCGACCATTTAATTAATCAACGAGCAATTATAGCGAACTACGAAGTAATCTTTGATGTCGATCAGCTTCATGGCTGAGTGTGAAAGCGTTCTGTATACAGACCGCAATTTAGTGGTAATATTCAGAAACTGTTACATACTTATGACGGTTCAGTTTGGCGGGTTTATCGATTATTGTGTAAGTGGTGTAAACATAGTGTTCAATAATTATTGCAATACTTCTGCATTTTTATGTTCTCCTGGTACGTTTTGACCACGGCTGAAATTTCTGGGTTATCATCATATTACCCAGGAATTTCAGCTATTTCATTTTACTCCCGGGCAATTAACAAACTAAGTTATGATGTCTAATCAAAAGTTATTAACTACGCGGGGAACATATTATATTATAGCGTCATACACACATACGTGTACCTACATGCCAAATACGCGTACGTGTCAACTCCATTTTCAAATTATAATATAAACTATTCATGATGTAAGAAATAACCAAATATGAATAATATGAACTTCTAACTAATCAAAGCATAATATTTATATTACCGTGTAGTGGCGGTGTAAGAATATCCACTACCCCATATCATCCCGTGGGTGTCGTAAGAGGCGACAGAGGGAAACAAATCAGGAGATGCGCAGCAGCGTCTTCCTAATAACAACCCAAAATAATAAAAAACTGCAGTTGCCAACGCGCCTGCCAAGCGTGGCAACTATGGCGAAATTCCCTCTATGGGGTAATCAAAGGGGGATGGACTTTTATAGTCCGTAATGGATTTTTTATAACTAACTTTACGGCTCTGGGTTCTAGCCCTTCTGAGCCTGAAGTTACAATGTTTAATTATCCTTCATAGTACATTGCTTTACAATATGTTGATGCGTCACATTGTGCAGCCCTTGGGAGATTATGACGGCAACTTGAGCAAGCAGACAGCTGACATTTGGCAATGGTATCTCAAGGCGCCTAAGAACTAAGACACCTTATCTTGAGAATCACATCACCATCAGAGCACTTGTTTCACCGTTCCCACTAATAGCTCACATGCGTAGACACTTAGTACACAAAAGTCAAGTTCCCGCCAAAACCCGCGTCTGTAATGGATGGATGACATCCATTACAGACTATAAAAGTCCACTACTGAACAAAGGCCTCCCCATAGAGTGCCTCATAGAGGTATTTTGTCAGTTATTTCAGTCACACTTAGCAGATGGATTGGCAGCCGTAATTTTTATTATATTGAGCTATTATCAGGTAGATGCTGTTGCCCACGGGACCACGGGATGATATAGTAGGCCGGATAATATAATGTATATTATGATACGGTTAAAAGCAAAACTCGGTTACACCTAGGCATGCCCAGCTACAATTAGGTGCAGTTGATTGCGATTGATTAAAGAGATAATGTTTTACTTTTAAAGTTTATCTAGATTGTTGTTATTCTTAAACCCTCGGTACTTTGATTTATAGAATTAAAGTGAGCAAAAATTTTATTTATAGGTCGCTGTAATAATCTATTAATACTAATCTATAATAAACACAAATAAATACAATACACTTGCTCTGATTCAGCCCTAACTACTATACTAGGAATACTATACAATGTGTTAATTTGACACTTGATCAAACGAAATGTGCGGATACTAGATAAAAAATTATCGGTAAAAAATCGAAAAAAAAATTAAATTGGAGAACTTGTACAGTAAGCTACGTAGTTTAATAAAACATGCTAAAAAGATTATCTCAACGTACTAGTTTTGAGTTACAGACCAAAAATTAAAAAGAAAAGTATTTTTTTAACAAAAAAAATTATCTTATTATTTTTTTGACAAATTTACTGCTTGATATCGTAGGTTTTTTTAATTTTTATTGCTAGTTAATCTTTCTAACTTTCAAATAAAACTACTTTGAAAAAAATACACCGTTTACTTAAAGAGAAAATAATTTAAAATCGAAGGATGGGAATTTTACCAAAAAAAAAATTAAAATGCTTTTATTTTGTAAATAGTTTAAATAAAAATTTTTTTTTCGATTTTTTACCGATAATTTTTTATCTAGTATCCGCACATTTCGTTTGATCAAGTGTAAAATTAACACATTGTATATTAGGAACTAGTAAGAAACCCTTCCTATAATTTATGCAGAAACGATATAACTCAAATCTCATTTAGGTAGGTATACGTCATGTAAGTGTACGAAGATTGAATCGAAAGCTTTTTGTTACATAACTATAAAAATGGGATAATACACTCATGGACAGTTAAAGTTAAAGTTAAAGTTACATATATACGTCCCACTGCTGGGTATAGGCCTCCTCTCATTTATGAGAGGGTTTTAGGGCGAGGAATGTCTTCGAAATACTTTTTTTCTTATTTCTCAGAAATTCAGGTTTCCTTACGATGTTTTCCCTCACAGCCGAGCACGTGGTAACTCAGCACTTTAAATTGCAATTAACAATATTCATTGGTGCCTGCGGGGCTCGAACCCGGGTTGCTCGCGTACTATGAAATTTACGGCGAGCGCTAACCATCTGAGCTACCACGGCTTGTGGACAGGTCAATAGATAATTAAAGTATAGTTAAATACTAACATCTTTTTAAATTTTCTTACTAAAATGTCATCATCATCATCATCATCATTACAGCCTTTCATAAGTCCACTGCTGAACATAGGCCTCCCCCAAGGAATGCCACAAAGCACGGTCCTGAGTCACCCCCATCCATCGACTTCCTGCATATCTAACCAGTTCGTCACTCCATCCAGTGGGACGGTCGCCGTACACATCGCCTACCGGTACGAGGCTGCCACTCGACAACCTTTCTTCCCCATCGGTTGTCGGTTCTTCGAGCTATATGGCCGACCCACCGCCACTTCAACTTACTAATCCGTTGGGCTACGTCGGTTACTCTGGTTCTACTGCAGATATCCTCATTTCTAAGGTTATCACCCAGAGGAGCCCCGAGTATAGTCCTCTCCATAGCTCGCTGAGCGACCTTGAGCTGCCTCATATGGCCAGCTGTGAAGGACCACGTCTCAGATCCGTAAGTCATGACTGGCAACATAAACTGGTGGTACAATTTCATTTTCAGGTTTTGAGGTATGTCTAACAAGAAGATGTGTCGTAGTTATCCGAACGCTGCCCAGCCAAGTTGAATCCGTCGATTGACCACTCGGTCGAAGTTGGACTTACCTAGTCGGACTATTTGTCCCAGGTAAACATACTTGTCAATAACTTTGAGCTTAGTGCTCCCAACAACTACCGGCATAGGAGTGACATGGACGTTAAACATGATTTTTTTGTGTCCATGTTCATCTTAAGACCTATCCGTTGGGAGATACTATTGAGGTCATTGAGCATAGTGCTTAGGTCCTCCAGCGATTTTGCCATAAGAACTATATCGTCGGCAAATCGAAGGTGAGTGATGTACTCGCCATTGATGTTAATACCGTATCCTTTCCAGTCCAGTAGCTTGAAAACGTTTTCCAATGCAGCTGTGAAGAGTTTCGGGCATATAACGTCACCCTGTCTTACACCTGCAGTTGGATAGGTTTCGTACTCTGGTTCTGTACTCGGATAGCCATCGTATCCCTACTGTACAAACACTTAAGCGCTTCGATATACCGACAGTCCACTTGGCACCATTGAAGGGACTGCAGCACAGCCCAAATTTCGACGGAATCAAAGACTTTCTCATAGTCCACATGCTGGCTAATTATACTCCTCTGTCTTCTGTACAATTTGACGAAGACTGTATGTGGTCCATGGTACTAAAGCCTTTTTGGAAACCGGCTTGTTCGGGAGACTGGAAGTCGTCAAGTCTGCGTGCGAGACGATTCGTAATGACTCGAAACAGTACGTGGCTCAGAAGGAAAATTGGTCTGTTTTTCTTCAAGAGAACGTTGTCGCCTTTCTTCAAGAACAAGACCACCGCACTTCTGCTCCACGCCTACGAAATAGTGCCACCATAGAGGAAGTAATTAAAGAGCTTCTGAAAGACTTCAGGTACCGGTTTTCCACCCGCTTTCAAAAGCTCCGCTGCAATTCCATCCTCACCTGGGGACCTGCCGTTTTTGAGGTGCTGGAGAGCCATTCTAATCTCGCTCAGACTGACGTCCGGGGTATCTTCGGAACAGTGTCGGACAAGACTTGCTCTTGGATCGTTACTCACATTTGCGTGTGGCTCCAACGATGACGTGTACAGCTGCCAATAGAACCTCTCAATCTCACTCAAAATCTCAGGTATCCCGGAAACGAAGCTGCCACGCTTGGTCTTCAGGTTTGATTGTTGGCTCTTTCTAGCAGACAGATCTCTAGCAAAGACTTTGGAGCATTGGTTCCTCTCGATCGCTTCTTCAACACAAGCTGTATTGAAGTTGCGTAAGTTCTGCCGCATCCATTTGGAGATCTGTCTGTTCAGTTGCCTATATGATGTCAAATCTGTTGAAGAATGTTGCTTTATCTCCCGTCTAACAACCATGAGATTGAGAGTGTGATCGGAGAATTTTTGTGTTCTTCTGCGGCGGGTCTTGCAAACTTAGCTCCGACCGCATGGACAGTTTCCACGAGCTTTCATTCATATCGTCCACTTCATTGCAGTCTATAGAGATTTTAGTGAGATTCTGAACTCCCCCTGCCCCGCCGTTACCATGGTCACCATCGTGGCCAGGATGAGCGTGGCCACCAGGGACTGGGGGCCGTCTGTTCGTAACATTGATTTCTCGGGGGGATATTTGCCATAGTTGCCATGCTTGGCAAGCTGGCGAGTGGGATGGCAATAGCAATTTTTTTCTGCCTCAGTTTCCCTATGTCGCCTCTTAGGACACCCACGGGAAGATATTATGGGGTAGGGTGTATTCTTACCCGCCACTACACGGGGTCTAATATGTGTGTGTACCAGTTATTCATATTATTATTTATTTTAAAAAACGCTTAACCATGAACGCGATGTACAGTTAACTTTTTCCTTTGTCATAGCTTTAAAACAAATGATAGTTATGTATAAGAAATCATCAGTCAGTCAGTATCATCTTTGCAGTTTTTTTTATTCGTTTATAATTAAGTGTTTATTTCCACAAATTAAAAATAATGCATTCCGTTCCCGGGCAGTCAATGCAACGTCACAGTTTAATTATAGCAACATTAATCCGCTAGAAACGTATGTATTCAGTTACTTGTGAAGTAAAGCTTAAATATTCAACTTCTATATTTATTTTTAGGACATGAGTTTCGAGTTTAAACTGAATTTAAAATAACACCAGTATACAAAATAAGGAAATATACACTTTAATGGCTGCGGCTGTACAAATTCGTCGATGTCTAAAGTTTTGTTCAACTTTATGTTACAGTACAGAACATGTCCGCTTTTGTCATTATGTGTAATCTTTCTCAACTGTTAGTTTAGTTTTTACAATTGTTTGAATCTCAGAATAATTGTGTTTAACAAAATAAAGATCTAAATACAAAAATACGTTATTCCTACACCATACAGAACAAGAGTGACAAACGAGCAACCAGTAAGTGGATGCTGTGAAATGCTGTGAACTCTAGACACTAACATCTCCATAAATAATCAAAATGTTTTGCATAAATTAGTACTTCAATCATTTTCAGTTTTGTATAGTTCAAATAATAGGAAACTTTTATGTGGTAAAGGCACGCTGCAACTATATTATGGTTGTAGTAAATGGGTCAGCACGACCGGGGTAGGCTCACACTCTCACAGAATACCAGTGTAAAATAGCAGATTAATGCTGCTCTCTTTTGTGAGTATAGAGAACCGGAGACCTTTGTTTACTGGAAGCGAGGCATTCCATTTTAGTTCTCAGGAATACATCTACATTTTGATTCCTATCCGAGGATAAATGTATGTAAATGATGTCTATAAGCCACACCATCTATTTACCATCAGGTGGAGTGTGCGCTTGTTTGTAAACCACATTCTATCAAAAAACATTTCAAAGTAACATGGTTGTTGTTTAGTTGTTGATGATGAGTTCTGGAATCCCATCCCTGGTCTCCTAAAAATGCAGAAAGGCTTATAATATCACACATCATAAAAACTGTAATAGAAAAAGCAGTAAATATGACCTAACTCCTTTATATTCATGCCTGCGATTTTTACCTATATCAAATAATTAAAGAGCCAAAAATAAATGAAAGTTCCTAAAACTTAAAGATAAGTTTTATCGGAACGTGAGTCAGTCTCAGCTTACGAGGGGATAGGTTAAAAATACCACCGTAGTCTGAAAATTTAACGTTAAGTCAGTTAAGCTCGATCGTCTGTTGAGGATGATACTACTCTGAAATATTTTATTTCATTCGAAAATGGTGGCTAATTATATTACACTGTGTTAAATGTTTTTCTTCTGTGTATACGTGAAACGTTTTTTATAGAAAAGGAAATCAGGTATTTTAATCGCCTAGCTGCTTAATAAATTTCTTTTTTTTATTTAATTATATTATGTTATTTTATTTTTGTATACCGATCTGCATTTAGAAGGCATATTTAATTATAATAATTAATGCACGTTATCACACATACCTACCCATTAATTTTAATAAATAAATATCGCTTAGAGTATTTTAGGCTGACTTTTTCCTTAATACTGTCGTTTTCGACTTTCATCTTAACTAAGTCGTTATTTTTTATCATTAAACATTCCTATTTTCTACGCTGTAATCTGCTAACGGACGAAGTTTTAGCGATCAACATTAATTGAACCAAAATTTCACCGTCTGGTAATGGAGAGCAGCATGATGAAAATGATTTGAATGGCTCTGCGTTCATCAATCCATGCATATTAAATAAGGGCCAATCTTTCGAAATAGGTATATAATTCGAATAAATTATAAGCACACTATATCCAGTAGTGGTTAAAGGTTAATTATCATCATGAAGAAGTCAACTCCACAGTTGGATTTAAGTGTTTTGAATGTATATGAACCAGCTGGCATGTGTTATACATTGGAGATGTCAAACTCATAAACGCTGATACTCATAAAGAAAAATCATTTAATGCATTACGTATATTTAAATAAACCTATAATATTTTTCAATGACATAATTATAATTTTTATTGTATTTATATATTTTTGTTGTTGATACTTGGTGGGCTTAAAAGAATTAAGCCCACCAAGTATCAAACATAATGTTTTATAAGTCAAGCAAGTTGTTGACATCTCATTATATCTATATCTACTTAATATTACCAAGTTACTCTCCAATTAGTAAGGTTATCCAATTTAACCTTAATTTAAACTTGATAATTCAAGTTTGTCTAAAGTGGTATTTTACCGACGCTGCGTTATTGACAGTAAGGTTCGAGGGTTACAAAAATTAAATAAAATGTTGCTTTTGTTTAAAAATTTATTTTCTTAATAATTGTAACATTATTGTTATTTTACTTTTTTAAGCATGGCAATTAATATAGTTATATTTTGTTTCTTAGTCAGTTGTTTATTGGGTATCGGCAGGTGGATTAACAACCAATAGCACAATTAAAATATTGTTATTTATTTCTTTTGCTGCTCTTTACAACACGAAACATGTCAAGGGCATCAATACAAATTTATGTCCAATCCAGATCCCGAAGAATAGGCCTTTCCAAGAACGGAACAGCTGAAAGCTATTACTTCGATATTTGTGTACACTCATCACGCTACAGGATGCACACACACAAACATTTCCAGATATAAAATACTTAGTGAGCTGGTGCTGAGATTGAACCATATGCTTGCCTGGTAATGCTGTGCCATTAAGAAACCGCCAAATCTTTGTCCAACAACCAAAATAAAAACAATGTATTAGATGAGGTTGGCACTTGGAAAATTGCATAAGGCCCAGTTATAACCCATTTTTTTAAAAATAAAGCATTAATAAAATATTATGAGTATTTGTATGCATGTACAGACCATATCTGTTGAAGAATCAGTAAGCGATCGAACATAAAGTTTACAAAATTGGCTCCCTAGTAACTGTAAACAACTGTACTGTACTGTGACAATCTAGTAAGACGAGATGCAGGTAGTCCATGGACGCGTCCATGTTTTAAACGTGGTAGTCATGTTGCAGCTATATTAGTAGTATATTTGTAGCACGAATGGGTCGGCTCGACCGGGGAAGGACCACGCTCTCACAGAATACCAGCGTAAAATAGCAGCTTAACACTGCTGTGTTTCGTATGGTGAGTGTAGAAAACCGGAGACCCTTTTTACTGGAAAAGAGGCATTCTATCTTAATCCTCACGGGTGACAACGCATCTGCATTTTGATTCGCAAACGAGGATAAATGTAGATGTCTATGGGCCACAGTAACCACTTACCATCAGGTGGACTGTGTGCTCGTTTGTCACCCTATCCTATAAAAAAAACGCAAGTGGCTCAGTTCTATAACATCCCTTTGGAGCAGCTTATGTTCATCATTGGACTTGTGATGATAATGATGATGAATTAGTTGTGTCAATTTACTTAAATGTATGTTGTTAATATACATATCAACGTATAATAATATCAGATAAATAGAATTATGTTATATTCCTTTCGTAATTATTATCGTCTTTTTAGTATCCCATTATACCAGATTCTATATATTTTCTGCTTTGTCTTATTGTTGACACAGAGATAATAATTTTTTTGCTCTGCATAAGTATATATTTTGTCTTAAAAGTTTAAAATATTACAACGTATCTTTAAGTTGATAATGTTGTATCACCCTTTTTTTGCAGAAGATAGAAACTAAAATGATTGTGAATTTATGTATCTCTGAGTTTTAAGCGCAGTGTAATTTTCGTGAAAATAAAAATTAAAACCATTCGCGTGCAAACTTCTACCTGGAACTTTCGCGGGAAACATTATTATAACTTAAACGGCGTAACAACGCAGGAGCCGAGAATTATACTCTGTTGGAACAACTTTTTTCCACTTTATTTATATATTTGATTAACCTGAGTTCTGAAAGTCATTTCCATTGCAAATTGCGCAAATCTGTACTTATTGTTATTGCTTATTTGTTTACCAGTGTTGCTCGCTGCAAAAATGAAATAGATTTTTTTGCGTTCATTTTTGATTTATATTTTGCAAGAAGGTGGTTCCTTCAGAAATGTGATTGGGGGCCTCAGTACTTAATATTTTAGTCCCACCCGTGGCGAAAATTGTATTTTAAATCGTCTCAATCCTTTTCACATACAAACATAAATGAAAATAAATCTCAGGAGAGTAAGTGATATGATGTCAAAACGGATTCCGACTCAGCATATGCTACCGCACGTACTGCAGCAGCGCTGTTTTTCAGTGGAGCCCCGATAAATATTGGTTCTGTACTGCGCCTGTTCATTATCTGTGCTCACTTTCCATTTAGAAATAATGAATCAACAATTCATTCAAGTACACATTTTCAAGTATATACTTAAGATACACATGATGATATCAAGATATATTAAAGATGTACCTTGCAAATGCGTTTGTATTGACCTAATTTTTTTAGCAGAAATCCGGAGGCGGTCACTCTCACTGAGATAATCACACACTTGGTACAGTATTTTGAATCTATAAAACAGTTACGTGTGATCTCAAGTTCATGATTCTCAAAGCAAAGACTCTGGTCCATCAGCAAACCTAAATTATGAGGGGAGGTCAAAAAGTTCGCGGAATGACAGGCAAGGATAAATAAATGAAACATTTAATTATTTTTCCTTTTCAATGTATTCTCCCTTAACCCTAATACATTTATTAAATCTGTAAAATAACTTTTTAATACCATCTAAAACAAGATTTTTCTTGGGCGTGAAAATAGGTCGAAATTGGCGACTTCACTTCTACATCGTCGCCAAATTTTTCCCGCATAGTACTTTCGTCATTTTAGGAAACAAATGACTATTATTGGAGCCAGGTCTGGTCTGTGGGGTGGGTTGCGCAGTTGTTCAAAACCGCACTGGTGAAAGGCAGCCGTTGCAACATGGCTTGTGTGCACAGGCGCATTGTCGTGCCCAAGGAGCACGCCTTTTGTAAGCTTTTCCTGCCTGTTTTTTTTAATAGCTTCTTTTATTTGATCTAGTAAAGAATTGTAGTATTCTACCTCTATGGAAACACCACGTTCCTTATTATCAATCACAAGGATAACTTCTGTATCCCAAAAGATTGTCGCCATGATCTTTCTGGCCGATTGAATATTTCTTAGGGGGGGTGTGCCTTCTTTATGTCACTGCATCGACTCTTGCTTTGACTCATGTTCATAATGGTAAACCCAAATTTTATCGCCAGTTACTATTCGGGCCATAACTTCTTCCCTTTGCTCTCCACAGCGGTCCAAAAACTCGCGATTACTTTCGACGCGCTCGTGTTATTGATGGGCAGAAAGTATTTTTGCAACCCAGCACAGACTTTAACCATGCCAAAGTGTTGATGTAGGATGTTTAAAGTGGTTGTTTCTGATACTCCAACTAATGCTGCAAGCTGTTTATTCTTTAATCGGGCATCTTCCGATACAAGTTTTTCAACTTTTCGATTATTTCTGGCGTGGTAGCCTCAATCGGCCGTTCAAGTCGGGGACCGTCTTCAATGGAGTCCGTCTCTTGTTTGAGAAGGGCGTGCCATTTATAAATCATGCTTTTCCCAGGAACGGAGTCTCCATAAACAGCTGAAAAATGGTTTGAGATGTCTTTCCTCGTTTGGTGAGAAACTTAATGACGGCGCGATATTCAATTTCGGGTGACTACCGAGTAAAATTACAGAGTGCTTGATACAAGTACTTCATTACGATATCATGCATCTTAGCTATACTATTTGCAAAGTGCAAATGATATCGATATTTAGGAATACAATAAATTATTAGCAGTACCATCTAATATCAAAACATTGTGTTAATAAAACATTTGTATTTCATAACATATATGTAAATGTAGTAATATAATTGTGTATAAAGAAATTGTTTAGCAATGCTATTTAGTATCAAAAACATTGTAATATATTAGTGCGTTGAACAACCGGTCCTTCACAAATGCTTATACTGAATTGCTTATATTAAGAAGTACGTATAATGCTTCTAACATTCATAAATTATTGTAATAATACTCGTTTATTTTTATCATTGATCATAATATCTTACTTAGATTACGAATTTTACTAGCCGATTTGAAACAGGAGGAGTTATACAATTTGACTATACTTAATATTTATTTACTGTACACTGTACATATTACTGTAAATTGTTTTTTATACGAATATTACCAGATACTTTCGCCATTTTGTAAATAGATTTTGATTATATCTAATATATAAAAATGTATTTTTGTTTGTTTGTATTTTATGCGCTGCTACACCGTTAAACCGCGAAGTTAGTACAGTTACAGTAGTAGGCATGGTACAATTAAATTAAAGTAGATGGTGTGCGTGTCGTACCGACGTATTTATTTGAAATTCATAATACCCTTATCATTTCATTCCAATTAATATATTATGATTCCTAATTAAACAATATAACCTTTCCAAATTTAAAACGATATTTCCACAAATATTTTTTCTGCGGCAGCAATGCGCCGGGGACAAGTTAATTATTTAAGTTATATTACAGATGGTCCCATAGAAAATCGGAGAAAAATTAAAAGGTCCCATTGAAATACGCGACGAATTTCTTAATGTTAATTGTTTAGACGTTGTTTAAATTGTGAAACCCCTTAGTCCATTTAAAAGGGTAATAAATAACTTTTAACAAAAAATAATTATATTACACAGTCAGGTCATAAGTATTGTCACACAGTAAAAACTTTTCTTTTAGAATGCTGGCCACAAAAAAGTTTATTGAATTCGAATTTCGAATTGTTCATGAAAATAAAACTGTACACTTTTTAGAGAATTTTACTCATTTTTAAATATGGAGTGGACGCTTAAAGAAGACCGTGTTGCAGTTATTGCGTTGCATCGTTGCGGTTACGCGCCAATTCAAATTTTTGACATACTGAAAAATTTTAATATAACCAAAAGATTCGTTTATCGTACCATCAAACGATACAATGAAGACTCTAGTGTAGATGACAGGTCAAGAAGTGGTCGCCCTCGGTCTGTTAGGACTCCAGCAGTGATAAAAGCTGTGAAGGCGCGAATTCAAAGAAATCCCAAACTTAAGCAGAAACTGTTGGCCCTTCAGATAGGATTAAGCAGAACCACGGTGAAAAGGGTGTTAAATGAAGACTTAGGGCTTCGGGCATATCGAAGAAAAACAGGACATCGTTTGAATGCTTGTCGAATGGATCTGAGACTGAAGAGATGCCGCGCTTTGTTGAAGCGGTACGCGGGAAAAAATTATCGGGAAATTCTTTTTTCGGATGAAAACATTTTTACCGTAGAAGAGAGCTACAACAAAAAAAATGAAAAGGTGTACGCACACAGTAGTGAAGAAGCGAGCAACTGTATTCCGCGTGTCAAACGAGGTCATTTTCCATCGTCGCTCATGGTATGGTTGGGAGTTTCTTATTGGGACTTAACAGAGGTACATTTTTGTGGAAAAGGTGTAAAAACGAATGCAGTTGTGTATCAAAATACAGCCCTGACGAACCTTGTGGAACCTGTTTCTCATACCATGTTCAATAATAGGCACTGGGTATTCCAACAAGATTCGGCGCCAGCTCACAGAGCGAAGAGCACACAAGCCTGGCTGGCGGCGCGTGAAATCGACTTCATCCGGCACGAAGACTGACCCTCCGCCAGTCCAGATTTGAATCCGTTAGATTACAAGATATGGCAACACTTGGAGGAAAAGGCGTGCTCAAAGCCACATCCCAATTTGGAGTCACTCAAGACATCCTTGCTTAAGGCAGCCGCCGATATTGACATGGACCTCGTTCGTGCTGCGATAGACGACTGGCCGCGCAGATTGAAGGCCTGTATTCAAATTCACGGAGGTCATTTTGAATAAACTTTAGTGTCATAAGAATCTATGTTTTGTTAAGTTCATTTTGGTATATAAATGGTTACATTATGAATAAACTTGTTTCAATTATTTTATATTAAACATGCGACAGAATTAATGACCTGACTAGGTATATTATATAGAGAGATTTAATGCTTCTATACACATTATCTTAGCACTGATTCGGAATGTGAAATTATTTTAGTTCTTCGATGTCGGCTTTTGACATGAATGCTTCTTAGCACCCATCGCGGAGAAACTTAAAAATAAGTTAAAGTAAAACGCGATAAAAGTATAATATGTAAATATCATCTAAATATTTTATTAATTTATTTCTATATATATATATATATATATATATATATATATATATATATATATATATATATAATATTACCCTTGTAGTTATAATTAGTATTAAGTAAATGTAAAATACACTGTAAATAGGTTTTTGTTAACTATAATAAAGTTTATTAGTATTTACAAAATTCATACTTGGAAGTATTTCAGAGACGAGTATTAAAACTATGCTTATTTTTGTTTCAGTTGACCCTACTCCAGTCATCGCATCGTCGCAAACGCTCGATGTACAATAAATCACGCAGCACCGACTATTCATCATTCCACTAAAAAGTGTCCAGAAATAAACATGGCGCTTAAATTCAACGTGCCTGTAACGAGAATAGAACACACCACGCGTTCAATGTATAGGGGAAGCTGAGCTTCCGCTCAAAATGTGAAATTACGAAAATAGATCGGATATCCCTATGCCGGTACTGAACAACGGAAACCCTGTGTAGTCGCGGAGTGACGGGACTGAGATGTCGAACTATAAATGCAGATTACGAATCACCAGTAGGTGTGCGCAGCCCTTATTTCTGTTATTGAGGACTCGTAGTATGTGTTATTTAGTGTTTTTCGCGGTGATTGGTGTGTGTAGTGGTTATATTGAACAGAAGTTTGCTATGGAGCCACAGGATCAGGTAATTTCTATACAACAAGATTTTTTATAAAATAAAATAATGAATGTAATGTTAATGTATATATTTCGATACATTATTTAATTGTTAAGGTTGGCTTAATTATACAAACATTTGGTTTATTGATCAACTAACGAATTTTATGTCTGAGTCCCTTGAATGAGAATGAATTGAATGAGAAACCCATTCTTTCGAATCGTAGTAGAATATATAAACGCTAAACATTTTATATAATTGTTTTTTTTTTTAAATCTACATGTGTTGTTAATGCTCTCGTGACTCAGTTATTTAATCTAAGCTTACCTACGATCTTATCACATTAAGCTTTACTAGAGATATGGGAAGGTAGGGTGATTGAGCTTATCTATATTTGGGATAGCCCTTAAAACACTACGATATATCAACCATATGTTATCGTTATCGATATTGGATAGGAGAACATTAATGTATTCATTAAAAATGTTAAGATTGTAATTAGATTAATGTTAATTAACGTGAGAATGCAATCACTAATCCACCTAAGCTAAGCGTAGTGATTACAGAAAACCGTAACGATGAATGACAAACGAGCACACAGTCTACATACACGTACATAGTAAGTGGATTCTTTGCCCCATAGATACCTACAACTATTTCCGATATAATAACCAAAATGCAGATAACTTTATCATACCTATGGACTACGATGGGATGCTTCATTATCAGTAAAAAGGATCACTCGTTTTCACATTCGAGGCAAACCTTTCGACTACAGCCACAATCCAGCTACAACATGGCCACGAACATTTTACTGTATAAAATATGAGAAAATTGTATATAAAGTACGAGTTCTTTCTGATCGGTTCGATACACTGGCACTGCGTAGGGATGTTGCATCCTTTTGCATTTTCTATCGACTTGACTCTACTACAGGAGGTGCTTTGAGTAATTTTTCGGATTAATACCAGCCGCCAAATTTCACGAACGCAAATCGCGTCAAAATTCACGATACCATCCTCACCATCTGGATGCTTGGCGGTCAACGAATGTACGTTTTACCAGGAGTTTTTTTCCTTGTACAACTTGTCTGTGGAATTGTTCACCACCGGCGATTTGTCCGGACCGATACGACTTAGGGACCTTCAAGAAAAGAGCTTATACCTTTCTAAAAGGCCGGCAATGCATCTGCAATTCCCCTGATGTTTCGGTTGTTCATGGGCGGTGGCACTTACCATCAGGTGAGCCGCATGCTTGTTTGCCCCCTCTTCTAGAAAAAAAGCAATGTTAGCATTTGTACTTTTCACTTTTGGCCACAGGCCTTTCATTTCTAGAAGGGTTATGGTTAGTGCGCCGCGCTGATCCTTTATTTTTGGGCAGCATGCCCTAGAAATGTATTCATTAAGAAGTATCTCACACTATCATGCTACACTTATACGTGGTAAAACCACGCTGCAGCTATATTAGTAGTATAGTAGCACGAATGGGTCGGCTCGACCGGAGAAGGGTCATGCTCTCACAGAATACCAGCGTAAAATAGCAGCTTAATATTGCTGCGTTTCGTATGGTGAGTGAAGAGAACTAGATACCCTTTTACTGGAAACAAGGCATTCCATCTTAGTCCTCACAGGTGCAACGCATCTGCTTTTTATTCGTAGTCGTGGATAGATGTAGATGTCTTTGGGCCACAGCAACTATTTACCACCAGGTGGGCTGTGTGCTCGTTTGTCACCCTTATACAATTAAAAAAATGTGCTGTGATATTTTGTGTGGTAAGAGAAAAGTGAATTTCGCTAGAAGTTGTTATCAGTATCAAGCAAGGAATTCTTCCGTGGTTAGGTCACGTAGGAAGAATGAATGACGAAGACGAATGAGTGACAAAATTTATGTATGTTGCCACTCACGACGGAGTTGGAAAATGAGGACCTATATAGAAATGTGTTGACCAAATTGGTGATATTTTGCTGATAAACTCAATTAAGAGTACCTCTTAACCGACGAGTACCTTACTATACCTTAGTAGACGAATTAAGAAATGAGAGACGTGTGTCAGGATTATCCCAAACGGAATAATAATCCATAGTTTTGCCTACCCCTCTGGGTAACAGGCGTGAGAGTTTATGTATTTATTGTATGTTATATAAAGGTTACCAGCGTAGTGGCGGGTAAGAATACCCACTACACCATATCTTCCCAGGGGTGTCGTAAAAGGCAACAGAAGTAAACTGAGGCAGAAGATGGGCAGCAGCATATTCCTAACAACAGCAAGATTAAAAATAAAAAAATGCGAATGCCAACCCACTCGCCAAGCATGGCAACTATGGCAAATGTCCCTCCAAGGAATAAAAGTCATGAAGAGATGACCCTCTGTCCCCGGCGGCCTTGCTATTCCTGACCACGGGGGCGACTATGGTAACTGCGGGGCAGGGAATGCTAAGAATCTCAGGTGGAGGTTCGGTTGCCACCTAAGACGACTCGACCTGGCAACATACAACGCACGCTCCCTGAGGACTGACGAGAAGATCGTGGAGCTGGAAGAAGAGATAGAGAATTTACGCTGGCATATTATAGGATTATCCGAAGTCTGAAGAGATCCTCGAATCAGGCAACTTGCTCTATTACCGGGAAGGCGATCATCTGTCCCAAGGAGGTGTTGGATTTATCGTTCACAAGTCTCTCGTTAACAACGTAGTAAAGATTGTGAGTGTGTCAACGAGTGTTCCGTACCTTAAACTCGGAATCACCAAACGGTATTTGGTGAAGGTCATAAAGGTTTACGCACCAACCTCGGCACATCCCGATGAAGAGGTGAAGAAAATGTACGTGGATATCTCTAGAGCCATAGGTTCCTCCAAAACTCACTATACCGTGTAAATGGGAGACTTCAACGCAAACATTGGCACAAGAGAGAACGGTGAATTGAAAGTAGGGAAATTTGGAATAGGGAAACGGAATCCAAGGAGCCAGTAGCTGGCCGACTTCATGGAGAAAGAGGGACTTTTAATGATGAACTTTTTCTTCCAGATACGGCCCCACAGGCAGTGGACCTGGTCGAGCCTCGACGGTTCAAAAAAAATGAGATTGACTTCATTATGACGACTACATGATATCTGCTCATTGATGTCTCAGTGATCGCGAGGGAGAGATCTGGTAGCGATTACCTAATGGTTACAGGCACACTAAACTTAAACATTAAGTTGTAGAGGTCACGTCTAATGAAGTCAACGCTCCGTCCCCCTCGTGCTCTAATCCAAAGTACCGGAACCTTTCAGCTCGAGTTACAAAACCGTTTTCAGTGCCTAGAAGATTGCAATGCAGTGGACGATATCAATGACAAGCTGGTGGTAATTGTTCATGCGGTCTGAGCTATGCTTTGCAAGACCCGTTGCAGAAGAACACAAAAACTCTCCGATCACACTCTTAATCTCATGACTGTTAGGCGGGAAATGAAGGTGCAGTCTTCAGTAGATTTCGCCTTAGTAACGATCTAAGAGCAAGTCTTATCCGACACTATTCCAATGATATTCCGGTGTCAGTCTGAGCGAGATTAGAATGATTTTCCAGCACCTTAAAAACGGCTAAGCCCCAGACGAGGATGGAATTACAACCTTTCGGACATGTCGGTTTCTGCACCATAAACCACATGCCCTTCGGCAAATTGTACAGAAGACAGACCGAAGAGTACAATCTGCCACTTTGTCTTGCGTATGTGGATTATGAGAAAGCCTGCCATTCCGCTAAATTTGGGCGGTGCCACAGTCCCTTCAGCGGTGCCAAGTGGACTGTTGGTATATCGAAGTGCTGAAGTGTTTGTACAGTAGGTCTGCGATGGCTATCCTAGTACAGAACCAGAGTACAAAACCTATCCAACTGAAGAGAGATGTAAGACAGGGTGACGTAATATACCCAAATCTCTTCACCGCTGCATTGGAAGGCGTTTTCAAGCTACTGGACTGGAAAGGATAGGGTACAATGCCAATGGTAAGTACATTACTCACCTTCGATTTGCTGACGATATATTCCTTATGGCAGAATCGCTGGAGAAGTGTCTCCCAACGGATAGGTCTTTTAGATTGAGCGTCGTTTAAGATGAGCATGGACAAAACAAAAATAATGTTTAACGTCCATGTCACAAATATGCCGGTAGTTATTGGGAGCACTAAGCTCGAACTTGTTGACGAATATGTTTACCTCGGACAAATAGTCCGATTAGGTAAGTCCATCTTTGAACGAGAGGTTGATCCACGAATTCAACTCGACTGGGCAGCGTTCGAGAGATTACGACACATCTTCTCGTCAGCCATACCTCAAAACCTCAAAATTAGATTGTACAACCAGTGCGTGGTACCAGTGAAATGCCCTATGGATCTAAGACGTGGTCCTATATTTCTTGCCGTATAAGGAAGCTCAGGGTAGCTCCTCGAGCTATGGAGAGGGCTACGCTCGGCGTTTCTCTGCCTGATAGACTTAAAAACGAGGATATCCGCAGTAGAACCAGAGTAACCAACATAGCCTAAGAAATTAGTATGCTGAAGTTGCAATGGGTTGGCCATTTAGCTTGAAGAACCGACAACCGATGGGGAGGAAAGATTCTCGCGTGGCAGCTTCGTATGCGTATCCTTGGCATGCGAAGTGTAGGGCGTCCCCCATTAGATAGAGTGACGACCTGGTAAGACGTGCAGGAAGTCAATGGATGTAGGTGGCTCGGAAGCGTGCTTTGTGACATTCCTTTGGGGAGGCCTATCTTCAGCAGTGGACTTGTGAAGGGCTGTAATGATGTTGGTGATGATATAAATGTTTTATATAAAAAAAAAACTAAAAAATGAGTGGAGGCCTGTGCCCAGCAGTGGGACGTATATAGGCTGTAACACACATAGAAAGGTAATATATAAATTTATATTTTAGACTGCTGTCGTTGGATCCAGGGTGACATTACCATGTCGAGTAGAGAACAAAGTTGGTCAGCTGCAATGGACAAAAGATGACTTCGGTTTAGGTTTACACAGAGATCTTAGTGGCTACGATCGATACAAGATGATTGGAAGCGATGAAGAAGGTAAAATATTTGAATTGTATATATTTAGATATTAAAATTTAATAAAAAAAGTACACTCCTTTACCACTATTTAATAAAAAAAGATGTCATCTAGGGTGACATATTTTTTCATAATTTTATGGTTTCACTTCGAGGTATAATCTTACTGGAATAAGGATCATGAAAATCAGTTAAGCCGTTTCCGAGAAATCAGTGCTCATACATAAAACAAGTGATAAATTTTAAAAATTAAAAAAATACCACGTTTTTTAGCCTTCATTCTTGCATTGTCTTTTGAGCTATATTCAAAATTTCACATTATTTTTTATTATCAGTTAGTTACTTTAAAATTATTTATTTAATTCCACTCGGAACGACAGACAGACAGACAAACAAGAAAGTAATCTAATAAAAACGTGGTAAAATATACGCGTCGAATATTAAAGAACCTCATCGTTTGTTATACTTGGTTTAAAAGTGAAATGAAGACAACATGGTTAAATATAATATCCACTTCTAAATGCATAACGCATAGGAGTATTACGGCAAAATGTATTAGTAATATGTGTTCAAATATCGATATTAGTCTAACCAGAACTTTATAAAGCAGTTCGTAAAATTGTTAATAACAACTTTAGTGGAAAGGGCAGGGAATTTGCATACGGTAAGACTCTGACTGCCTCGATGGTCTAGTGGTTATAATCATGAGATACCGGGTTAGAATCCCGGGTTAGTCCAAAATCAATTATTGAGTTTTTCTGTCAAAAAATCTCAGTACCAGCCTGGAGTCAGGAAATTAGTGGTGTTTCACCCTCGTGCCTTGTAAAGCACGTAAAGTTGTTGGTCCTGCGCCTGGCCTCTTTGCGATCGTGTCGGATTGCCGTCCCGTCAGACTATGAGAGTGAGGAAATAGAGACTATGACAGTGAGGAAATAGAGACTATGACAGTAAGGAAATAGAGTGCAGTTGTGTTTGCGCATACACTTGAGCGCTTTATTCCCATCCTGCGTAGATGGCTAGTCACCTTTGAAGCTTGCCGTTGTGACCAAATTATTTACAGTAAGTGCTAAGTGTTCTAGTTTGCAATAATAATAATTCCTTTACCTACAGGTGACTATTCATTGGACATTAGAGACGTGACACTAGAAGATGACGCCAAATATCAGTGCCAAGTTAGCTCTGGACTTCGAGGTATGTTATTTTAAAAAAATATGTATGTTATATAAAAAAATATATAAGAAAATGTAAGTCATAATGAGATTTAACACATATATTATTTAATTCACTCACCTACTAAACTTTTAATTTTGATATATTGAGTGGCAACTTTCATCGTTAAATGCTGTAATAATGCGCAGTAAAGGTTAACAAAATAGCTGTAGTTCAGGGCATATGAGCACAAGGGAGCAAACCGAGATCGTACCTCGCCGGGGCCCATGAATATGTTAATTGCAATTCTTAGTAACTTACCGGGTACTCGGCTGTCAAAGAAAACATCGTTCGATCATCATAGAAATTAGAAAGAAAAACGACCGCCAACACGCACTAAGGCAGCGAGGTGAATTCTGTCCTACCCCTACTCCAAAAATCTTTTAAAAATGAGTATAGAACAGTGTCAAATAATAGGACATATTTAGATTAAATCTACTTTTACTTTTATTACTCTATATAGCAATACTCTCCGCGGCGGTTCTGATCCCACAAAGTGATTTTACGATTTAACAAATATTTTTGCACTAATGTTGATTAGGGCTTAAACCTTTGGATTACTTTGATCCCTAAGTTGACTTTGTAAATTGATTTTATATGAAAATGAAACAATAAAACTAAAATCAAACTGCTACTTGAGATAATTAAGAAGGATTTATTTAATGTATTCTTAGAACTAAGTCTTTCAATAACTCATTAAAACTGTATTAATAAACTTTTAGAAAAGTTACAATAGTACTGGACTAAATTGGAGTGTAATGTAAAACGCTACTTAATTGTTGAGAAACGGGGATCCATTTGATAAATTGTTTTCAACTTTACTGTAAGCGATATCCTTCGGAATCCATAATGCCAATTAAGCAGTTTCCTTTTAATTAGGACTACAGAAATTGACTGCCTATTAGTAATAGGTAACAAAGGAAATCTCCCCAATTGATTAAATTCAATGTTTAATTTTTATGAATTATTATAATAGCTACACTGTTCAAATTTAAAACACAACATGAATAAAAGTTAAAACGATGATGCAACTATATTATGGTTATAGCACGAAAGGGTTGGTTCAAACTGAAAAGAATCACACTCTCACAAAATTCCAGCGTGAAATAGCAGCTTAATGCTGCTGTGTTTAGTACGCTGAGTATGAAAAACCGGAAACCAATTTTACTGGAATCGAGCAATTCTATCTTAGTCCACAGGGGTGACAAGGCATCTACATTTTATTCCTGAATCAACTACGATATTTGTAGTATTTTTTTTTATAGGATAAGGTTGACAAACGAACACACAGCACACCTGATGGTAAGTGGTTGCTGCGGCCCATAGACATCTACATCTATCCTCTATTACAAATCAAAATGTAGATGCGTTGTCACCCGTGAGGTCTAAGATGGAATGCCTCATTTCCAGTAAAAAGGGCCTCCGGCCACCTGCACTCACCAAGCGAAACGCAGAGGTAAACCTCTACTTCACGCTGGTATTCTGTGAGGTCGTGGTACCACCCCGGTTCGAGCCGGCCCATCCGTGCGACAGCAAAAGCTGCCGCGTGGCTCTACCACTGTTAAAAATGCTCTATGCTCGCTGTATGCTCGGTCATCACCGTTATTGTATAAAGAATGTAATAAATAACGCTTGTACACATACATGGTTATTTTTTTAAATTAGCTATTGGCTATATTATCTAAAATGTAACACGCGCCTTATCAGACTAACTTATAGCCTCTTGTACGATAAAAATTAGCAGCAATCTAAATAACAGTCATATAAAAGTCTAAATACAGAAATTTGCATAAAATAATGATTGGAATCATTTTGTACTTTTCTGTTAATTTATTTGAACTAATACTACTTAGACTTAGGCCACTAAAGTTGACAGGTGTTAAGTGTTAATGTATTTAGGTAGTCACCGTAAATGGTAAAGTTCCTAAAAAAAAGTAACATAAAATTGTTTTTTTATAAATTTTTTGACGTATATACGTCGTAGAATTTGAAAGTTAGCGATTTTAGTAAGCACATATTTTTCAACACCATTACAAAAGTTAGTCTTGTTTTTACTACGGCTCGGGGAATTGTATTTGTTTTAATAAATTGAAAACCCTGCTGCGCGTTATCCTTTACGTCGTCATTTATTCCCTTTTAGGTAGATTTTTTGAGAATCGGCCATATTTGTAATGGAAGATTATTTTACTATGTCGTAATTTCCCTTTAATATTTCTTTAACCCTTTTTAATTTTGTGAAGTGTTTTACATTACGTTAGCAATTGGCCAATTTTATTTAAATTTCCTTTATTTCACTCTGTTGTGTTGAAAAGTAATAAAAACTTTCCAAACTTATAGAAATAAACACAGGTAAACTAATATTACTATTCATTTTTTTTATTTATTTAAGCTTTTATGCACAAAAGAAAAATCGTACATATGGCAGACTTAATGTCTTAAAGCAGCTAAGCAGAGATTATATATCCCAGAAAAAACACAATTTGAATGGGGGGGGGGGGGGGAGTTCGATACAAACGACGTTCTAGGTTTTTAGCTTTGCCTATTTACTAGTTGTTGTTCCTTAAATCATAGGAGTTCTTCAATTTATTTAAGAAAAAAATTGTTACGTTTTTCGATTGCCATTGAATTTAACTTAGCATTTTTTTATTGAAACTAATTGCAATAATAAACATAACAACTAAATAAATTGAATTTTGAGTTTGTATTTAGCATGGGTTACAAATTAAATAAATATATGATGTCATTAAAATATACTATAAAAACTATAAATTATATTATATAATATATTACAAGTATTATAACTATAATTATTTATTTTAATTAATTTCAGTCAATCGGAGGTTTCTCAGCTTTTGTTTACACGGGAATGAGACCGTATAAAGCGCTGGTTTTCAGGCACTCCCTCAGTTCCACGTTCCTTCAAATCTAAACATTAGGTATAATACTAATAAATAGTCTAGGTAAATATAGAAGATATTAATTAATTCCACATTTGTTTCCAATATTGTACCAACAAAACATTGTTGTCTTATAATGAGCCGCATTATAATACTCAAATATCTCGATCGTTTCAGAGTCAAGTTTCTGCTATTCAGATATTTTCGAAAAGGTCCGCGAAATTAATTTAAATAAGCTTTTGTGAATAAATGGAATAAACCTTTTGATAAATTCACTTTCTATTACAACTTCTTTGTTTAAATACACTTATCTAAACTGAAATGGGTTGTTAAGACCTATTCAGCTTTTGTTTTAGGTTAAGCAATCTAAAAGATTTTCTATATTGTAGTTTACCAAAATTAATACAATCGTTCTGTTTAATTTAAATACCATTGTTATAAATAAATTTTATTAAAATCCATTCAGCGTTTAAAGGCGGATTTGATGTTGTTAAGGCGTGGAGTTATCAACCAAAGGGATTAATGTTAATTAAAGCCTTTGGACCATTCTTGTTTGTGAGCTGTGTTTACGCTGATAAAAGTATTGAACGGCAGACAGTTAAAACTTTTAAACAAATAAATCCAATCTCTGATACCGTGTAATGACCACGTAAAATAACCTACTCACCAATATCGGTGGTAGAGCCACGTGGCAGCTTTTGCTTTCGCACGGATGGGCCGGCTCGAACCGGGGTGGTACCACGACCTCTAAGAATACCAGCGTGAAGACGAGGTTTACCTCTGCGTTTGGCTTGGTGAGTGCAGGTGGCCGGAGGCCCTTTTTACTGGAAATGAGGCATTTCATCTTAGTCCTCACGGGTGACAACGCATCTACATTTTGATTCGCAAACGAGGATAGATGTAGATGTCTATGATGGTAAGTGGTCGAAGCCATGGCCCAGAGCGAGACGGAATGGGATGCTGTCACCACCTTCTGCGAAGCAGTGATGCTAGCGAAGGAGGTGGCGGAGCGGGAGAAGGAGAGAGCAGCAGCTTTCCTTCCCGGCTGCCGCGGGAGACACCCCAGGCGTCGGGGGCTACGTCGTGGCCCCCGGCCACCGTAGGCGCGGGCCTGTGGACGGCGAGCAATGGGTAGCTCGCCGTCCGTCCGTCTAACGACGACAGGCCGTGTCGACGGCGCGTTTTGTTCCACGCGCGCCTCAAAGAGCTGTCAGCAGCGTGAAGGGGCCCGCAAGGGCCGACGCCTGCCGGGGCTGCGGGCTGTTCGAAAGAGATACTGCGGCTCCGGAACGTAAGGGCACTGAAGGAACACGGATGGTTTTTAGTCAATAAAAGTCTGACACTCCCTTCCGCTCCACCCAAAGCGAAAGGCGTCATTTGATGATTTTCCATCCGCAAAAAAAGGGCTCCAAAGTATTTGCCAGAGATATGTCTACCAGAAAGAGCCAACTGTCTAAGCTGAAGACCGAATGTGGTAGCATCGTTTCCAGGAAACCTGATATTTTGAGTTGGTATATCGAAGTGCTGAAGTCTTTCTACAGAAGGGGTACGATTGCTGTCCGAGTAAAGAACCAGAGTATGATACCTACTCAACTGCAGAGTAAAACAGGGTGACGTAGTATCCACGAAAGTCTTCACTGCTGCATTTGAAGACGTTTTCAAGCTACTGGACTGGTAAGGATACGGTATTAACGTCAATGGTGAGTACATCATCCACCTTCGATTTGCTGACGAAATAGTTCTTATGGCAGAATCGCTGGTGAACCTAAGCACTATGCTCAATGACCTCAATAGTGTCTCCCAACGGATATGTCTTGAGATGAACAAAGAAAAAACAAAAATCATGTTTAACGTCCATGTCACACCTATGTGGATAGTTGTTGGGAGCACTAAGCTCGAAGTTGTTGACGAGTATGTTTACCTGGGACAAATAGTCCGACTAGGTAAGTCAAATTTTGACCGAGAGATCAATTGATGAATTTAACTCGGCTTAGCAGCGTTCGGGAAATTCCGACACGTCTTCTCACGCTCAAAATTAGATTGTACAACCATATATGGCATATTGCCAGTGATGACCTATGGATCTGAGACGTGGTTTTTCACTGCTGGCCGTATGAGGAATCTCAAAGTCATTCAGCGAGCTATGGAGAGGGCTATGTTCGGCGTTTCTCTACGTGATAGACTGAAAAACGAAGATGTCCGCAGTAAAACCAGAGTAACCGACGTAACCCAAAGAATTAGTATGCTGAGTGGCAATGGGCTGGCCATGTAGCTCGAAGAACTGACAACCGATGGGGAAGAAAGGTTGTCGAGTGGCAGTCTCGTACCGGCAGACGAGGTGTAGAGCGACCCCCATTAGATGCAGTGACGACGTTTAATGTATACCGATCCTCCACTGAATATTCCAACCAACATTTTTTTAATATTGACCAATTAACTGGTAATACTAAAAAATCCAATGAATATAGGAGGCTGAGGATCGTGTTTGTGGCATTCCTTGGAGGAGGCCTATATTTAGTAGTGGACTGGGGGTGTGAAGGACTGTTACAAGTCGGTGCATTCTTTGAAAGTCCTGATTATAAGAGTTGTTTAAGAGGAGCTGTTATAAACAGTTTAAGTGATGGCTCTTCTTCATATATCAGATGCCAAACGTTTCACTGGTTTTCACCTTCATTGGATTTCACGACATCCATGTTGTGAAAGAGGGGAAATGGGGTAATGAGGTGATATAGCTGACGCCACAACTTTATCATTTACTTTCGTTCTAATATATACGACAATATTCTGTTTATACTATATTAAAAGTATATGTATGTAAGTCTGCGTGAGCAGTAAATTGTATTACATGATTTAGTTAACTTGGAAAATTCATCCGATGCGAGAACTCAATCAGAACGTAACGATAAGAGTCGTGTGCCCCGACAGGCTTTGAAACTAATTGGATGCTTCCGTTTACGTAAGCTCCTGCTTATCTAGCTAATATTTTCAGTACAATGGAAAATCCAATAGCTTTCCAGAAAATGTAATGTAAATGTAAAATAAAATAAATAAGGTAGTAAAGTTTTATTGATGTTTTTTACGCTAGTTGGACATAATATTACGTTAAAGGTTAATTTAATTCCCATTTTGAGACTGTTCACGTTATGCTACTTACATAGCGTACTATAAATATTGAGCGTCAGATCGATCATAGCCAATTCTATGGTAGGTCAATGCTAAAACTATGTTCTCGACGATGAAAATTAACATTGAGAGAAAACTTGCATGTATGAGAATAAATATTTAAAAGGCACCAACTTACATTGACTTTTCATTAGGCCTTTTGTTGGAATTTACCTTTTTATATTGTACTAATATTCGTACGAATTCCTCTTACCTTTATCTCATAATATACTGTAGCATTATAATGAAAAGTTAATAGAAATAACAACTTCGTTCTTCTTCTGATTCTTCAGGACATAAAAATCATTTGAATGACTCGGGTTTCTTCCTTTTCATGGTGTAATTTGCCTTAATGGTCACGCTTGTCAGATGGATTGATGTTCGCAGTACCAGGGGCTCATACCTTTGACGCTACTCCCTGACAGTCAGGATATTTTGTCTGGCGTAGACGTAATGGTTATACCACCATATATCCGAAGCACGAGATCTTTGCGGATAACTTCACTCTTCCATCTCTCGGTGGAACGACTAAATTCGTAGAAATAGAAATAAATGTTTTATTTCAGTATAGATTGTAAATAATACTAATTAAAAGTCACTCTTATGTTTAAATTACCACTGGTTTAGAAAATACCTCTGTTCTGAAAAATACCAGCAATAAACCTCATGGATATTTTGTTTTTAAAAAATAACAGTTAACAATCATGTATTATTTTCGATTATTAACTAAAAGTCGAAAACAGCATGTGAGCGATCACCTGATTCCCAGGGATTATTATCATCCATAAATTTCTTAATAACAAAATGACTCTTTTTATACAATCTTAGTACCTATAAAAAGTTTTCAAACGAAGCCGTCGACGAATTTTGTGTATTATTTATTAATTTAATAGTACTTTCTGTTAATTGAATAGTTTTTATTAAATAATAAGTGTAAGTGATGTTATAGGTATATATTAGCATTTCCGTTTTTTCCTTTTCAGGTACAGAACCTAAAAAAATTATAGTGTTTTACATGGGATATGTTAAAGTTTTGACGAAAATATAATAAGGTTAAAAACATAGTGAATAAAGTAATAGGCTATTGACGTCACAGTAGCTCGCCTCTCATTACTGTGGGATTTTGGTCACAAAAAAGAGTCCCCCGCGTTTTCCCAACATGCTTTAGCTGACTGACGTGTCCCCGAAATACTCGTATCTACATTTTATATTTCTGAGTCGTACAAACTACCTCATTAAAGTTCCCTTCAATGCCGAATACGTAGAAAATTAGAACTTAAAATTATTGTACACAACATTTGTGCAGGCAAGACTCAGTGGTGAAGGCAAGGTTCAAATTAGGTTTTTTAGACTACAATAAAGTTATCAAACGAGCGTTGATTCTTTTATTCACCATAACTCCTAGTTGAAGCTGAAAAATGGTAGACAGACGATAATATTTTAAAAGGAAAGAACGCTCTTCCAAAATTAAAAGTTTGGAGTAATTTGGTAGAATAGCTGTTCTAAAATTTAAATTAATCTACTACTAACTATCATTGACGTTTGTTGCAATTTGGTCTTAGTTAAAATTTACTAAAAAGTAAAAATAAACTTGTCTTACGCAATAGATGGTTTGGATGGGATTAGTCATTCTAGACACCTCATATCACAATTGAAGAAAATAAAAGACAGTAAAAGTCTCAAGTTTCCTTCGAATTGTTTCCTATAGAGAAAACTTTAGGCGTTCGTACTAAGTTTGTAAGTTAAATAGTGCAAAGTTGTGCAATGCCGCAAGCCAGTTACCCATTGTTTTCTTTGTTGGAGAAAAAACAATCGTTATCATTAACTCTGTGTTTTTTTTTGCTTTTTTATCTATTTTGATATAAAATGTTTACAAATATAAATGAGTAGTAGAATTAGATAATATTCGCTGTGATTTATTATGCTCAATTCATGCACTGCTAGAGTAATTAATTTAGCAAGAAAAATTATTACAATAATCCTAGAATATCTCATATGCCATTTTAGTTAAGTAATCTGCTCACAGACAAAGATTCTTGATGGGCATCGTAGTTGGAAGCCCTTTAGTCATTGGCTTTTGGGTTTTGAATCTGTAAAATACTTTTTAATCAGCTCAATGTCTCTGACACTGTATTAAAATTATTTGACTAAGTATATGCGCTTATAGCATGATAATGATAAATCAATTTCTTTTCAAATTTCTTACCCCAGTCGCTTGTGGTATACCTCAGTAATTAACAAATGCAGCTTTAACGAACTATAAATAGCTAGCACTTCTCCTGGTCTAGGAATTTAATAAGGTCGCATGTTTTTCTGAAGAAGGTAAAATTAAGATTAGAATCCATCGAGGATTCTCTTTTGCTGTCACCATATGTGATGAATACGAGTACATTGTTATCAAATTGAAAATACCCAGTCAAAATCGTTAGTTATCAGAACATACCTAAGTATAAAAATATCGATTTATTGCGTACCTACCCGTAAGTGGGTTAGGCATTTATTTTGAAGCATTTGAAATCTTAAAAAAGACGCCCATTCCATCTATTCCATTACAGCCTATAAAAGTCCACTGCTCTCCCATAGATTGCCTCATAATGGGGATATTGCCATAGTTGCCACGTAAGCGTTATCAGGTAGACGCTGCTGCCCATCTCCTTTTTTCTTCTTCCGTCACCTTTTACGAAACCCACAGGACGACACGGGGTTCATTCTATAAATCTATCAAAAGTCCATCGCTGAACATATGCCTCCCCTATAGATTGTCTCATAGAGTACATAATTGCCATAGTTTTCATACTTGCTTGGTGTGTTGGCAACTATAATTTGTACTTATTATGAGCTGTTAGAATTAGGATACTGCTGGCCATCTTCTGTTTCAGTTTTCCTCTGTCACATATTGATGATGAGAAACCATATCATCACCCGCGGGATCGTATGGTTTTTCTTGCGCCTCCACTACACATCAAAAGTCGATTAATACACTTAAACCTATCCAACAACTTGTCAATGTATAAATGTTTCCAATTTAGCTTTGTGAGGAATTCTTTTTTAAGAATAAGAAATTTAAATATATTAGTTTTATATATCATTTTTCTACTAATTATGTAACGAGACATAATAGTTCGTTATTATACAATTATAAAACGTTTTTATGACAATGGTAGATTCGTTTAACTACGGATAATATTCAATAGAAATTAATTGAAACAATTTGTTCAGGTGAACCTGCAATTAGGTCTCGGTATGCCCGACTCACAGTCCTCGTTCCACCCGAACCGCCCAAAATACTACAAGGAAATTTCTTCTCTACGGCGGAAGACAGAACAATCAAATTGGAATGCGTATCAGTTGGTGGAAAGCCAGCAGCTGAGGTAAGAATTGAAATTTTCTAAAGTGTTCCTCGATACGCGTTGGTAATATTTTATGTTACTTTGAGAAAAACTTTTTGTTATATTTTGTAAGGAATTTCTGATTAAATGGTCACTATAAAAATTATTTTATAAAAGTCGTTTCATATTTATGACTTTATAAAAGTATAAAAGTGGTTTATTTTAAAAATTCTTGGAAAAAAGCATAAACCGAAGACGTAGTTCGGATAAAAAAATCTTAATTTATAAAGTTTTGTTCAACAAACGCTAAAAACTGACGGTGACTTGGAATTAAGCTCTCGGGAACTCTTGGTGCCTAAATTAGCAAGTACAACTTAATTACAATTGCTCAGAACTTCTTCCTTTCCTTTCTCAAGTTTCTAAGATTTATTAATTGCCACCCCCATTTGTTTTCACATTGTTACAATTGTTTATGAGGCTTGAGTTTCTTAACTTGTGTAACAGGAGATGTTTTATGTACTCTTTTTTCTTTTTCAGTGGTTTTAATGCTACAATTAACAAATTAAATATGTTTCTTTTTAATTTATTCCTATATAATTACTAAAATTAAAATGTATCACTCTTTATGTATTCGCTATTTGTTTGTAAGTAACAAACAAATAGCGAATACATAAAGAGTGATTAATTACACAGAAATAATCAATCACTTACTTAAATAAGATAGAGTTAATAGCTATATTTCCCACGGGAACGGATAAAATTAGGATTTAAATTGAATATGATGTCGCGACTCTGCGATCTCTAAGGAGATCAGTGCTTTTAGAGACTCGTAGAAATATTAATGCAAATGCATAGGTTTATACGAAGTAATTATTTCTATTTAGTAAATTACTATATATACCTAAGTAGTATTTGGATAGTTTTGTACAAGCTATCTATTTTATATTACCTATATTTACTATAAAATATAAAACTGTGGCATTTCATACGATTAAAATAAAAATTATTTTTTTATTTATATAACTTTTAATTTTGATGGATACAGTAGTTTCATTTAAAATTTTGCCAGATGTGACGATAAATTCAACTTTGTTTACGATACCCAATTACTGATTGAAGGCTTTCTTGTAGTACGGTGTGTATGTATGAAAACGTTACCCCACTCCCCGCAATTGTCGAGAAATTTTGTACCAAATCGGGGAAAATTTTAGAAAAAGCAAATCAGGTAAAGACCAGCAACGCATCTGCAATTCCGCTGGTGTTGCAGTTGTTCATGGGCGTCGGTAGTCACTTACCATCATGTGAGCCGCACACTCGTCAGCCCCCTTTTCTATATATAAAATAAAAAAAACCCTCCAACCTAAAAGAGGTCTCGGCGGACACTGTCTAAGGCCGCCGCGATCGCTAGAAGTGTTCGACTTTTTTTAATATATAAAAGATAAAAATAAATTTGTAAAATATATTCTTAATACCTCCTACATATAATGGGTATTTTCAGTTGATACAGGGTTTTACATGGTTCTATTATGGAATCACTGCAAGGTACTTTATCTTAGGTCAGGTCTTATATCTTTGTATTTTTTTATTGAACCAGTAATGATGGATGGTTCCCATTTGTCTTTACACTTCACTTGTACGTATGTTCAATTTTCATAAAAAGATTTTTTTTTGCGCAAAACAAAGACCGTTTAATTTTCAAGTATTTTCTATTTTTGTTAATATCATGTGACTATATCTCCGAAGTTAGTTGTCCTATTTTTCTTAGTATTATTATAAATCGAAAAATATTTTTGTTCCCTTACAAATTGGAACGAAATCCGATACAGTAAGTTTTATATATTTGATCCAATTATATCAGCAAAAATATCATTCGTATCAGTATAGAAAAATAACTTTTCTCCATATAATATTATATTCGAGTATAATTACTGTTCATGTACAAATACATTTTTATTTATCACGTCAATTGGTACATAATTTTCTAAAATAATCTCGTAAAATATAAAAAAAAACTTAACATTTTTTCAAGATAATAGATAATAAAAGATCCGAAGATGTAAATTTATTACACAGATAAATTTACATCTTCGGATCTTTTATCGGGATTGCGTTGCTTTTATGGGGATTTTAAAAGAAAACTTTTGTTTTAGATTACGTGGGTGGATAGTAACGCTGGAGTAATAACACAAGGAGTTACGAATACCATCGAGCCGCTATCCGATGGGCAAAGATTTACGGCCAGGTATGTGTACCAAGTAATTTGTAAACTGTTTCGTATTAGCATATCAACAATGTTTTGATTGAATCTCAGATAAGTAAGAAGTGTAAATAGGTGACCGATGGCATTTATTTTATCTTACTTTAAGTCGATATTCATGTCTTGGTTATAACAGTGAGTACATAAGGCTCAGTGGGTAGAGTATCTCCAAGTTGTTGAAATCGAACAAAAACGTCGATATAGTTAAACACTTGTCGTCACTGTTAGTATAAAATTTATAAAATCATCAAATATACGTTCTTCATTCTGTGAACAATTCAGAGTTGGACATTGACCTCGTTTTCTCCTATTATAAGACGTTACTTAACTACAATATAAGTGGTGTTAAAGGTCTAGATGATAAATCATATCCTCTCCTTTATTTGCCGGGATCGTAACTCTTAGTAGTATGATGGGGAAGAAACTTCGAATGGTAGCCTTTACTAGTAACCGAAGTGTAGGACGACCCCCAATATATGTAGTAACGACAAGGTAAGGGATGCAGAAAGTCGATGAATGCAGGTGGCTCAGGACCGTGCTTTGTGGTATTCCTCGGGGGAGGCCATAATTCAGCAGTGGACTTGTTATATCATAGCTTTTTGGTATTTTTATCATACCAAATATTGTAATCGTCCTGATCGTTGACATTACAGCCCTTCGTAAGTCCAATGCTAGAATGGCCCACCACAAGAAATAAATTAAATATTATAAATTGATGATTGTACTGTAGGTCTATACTATATGTCTATCAAATGTATCTATAATACTAGATATATATATCATTTAAAGCACATAATGTAATAAGCATACAATATATATTATTCGCGTAAGTATAAAGTATAATTATGTGATAATTTAATTGACTACTACAAACTGCTACAAACCAGTCAATGAGATATTTGTTTTATTTAAAAATATAGTATCTCTTGATATATCTATATATGTTATATAGAGTATTTCATTACCATTTATAAACAAAATTTTCTGTTTGTAGATCTGTTTTAAAAATGACACCTAAGCAAGAGCATCATAATCAAACCTTCACATGTCAAGCGCAGAACACGGCAGACAGGGCGTACCGGGCTGCCAGTATACAAATAGAGGTGAGTAAAAAGTGTCCGCCATTCTTTTTGCCAACTTTGAATAGGGTTTTTATTATTATCATGCGAACTTTTTATTCTAATTTTTATCATGAACTTGGATAGACGAGACTCTGGCCAACGATTAATGGTAGGAAATCAAATCAAAAATTGCTGGATTCATATCAAACGGACTGGTGATGGAGAGAAGTAAAGTAGGTATTCCCTTTCAGCTCTCCAAACTACCTGCCCGATATGGGGAATACTGGAAACATTGTTGAAAAACGTAAAATAGCAGCTTAATTCTGTTGCGTTTTATTTTGAGTGTCAAGAACTGAACCTTTTTATTGGTAACGAGGTATTTTATCTTATTCATATAATATCTATATAACAATCTAAATCAATACTATTCAATAGACAACGCATCTAAACTTTTATTCTTAATCAAGGACAGATGTAGTTGTATATGGGCCACAGCATTTACTTACCCTTAAGGAGACTTTGTGCTCGTTTGTCACTCCTATTTTATAAAAAAAAATATGTATACAGCGTTATTTTGCAAAGAGTAGCTAAATTTTAAACTTAAGTTCAAATATATAAATAATGATATTCCCGTTATTGCAGTTATTGAAAACCAGATTTTTTATAGGATAAGGGTGACAAACGAGCACACAGTCTACCTGATGGTGTGGTTGCTGTGGCCCATAGACATCTACATTTATCCTCGATTACGAATCAAAATACAGATGCGTTATTAATCAAAATACACCCGTGAGGACTAAGATGGCATGCCTCGTTTCCAGTAAAAAGGGTCTCTGGTTCTCTACACTCACCACACGAAACACAGCAGCATTAAGCTGCTATTTTGCCCCGGTTGAGCCGACCCATTCGTGTTACAACTATACCAGAAATATAGCCGCAACATGGCTCTATCACGTACAAAATTAGATTAATTAAGGCTTCTACTTTTATTTGAAATTATCGCGTACGCACGCTCCTCTGTGTGCGATTCAATTCACAACGTTTTTGCCGATCGATCGACCCATACGAATGTGTGCGTGCGTAGTAAAATAGTATACGTTAGATATTTATGAATGACAATTAGTTAAAATAATGAATTATCACGCATTTTCAATTTAGATATTGCAAAATTACCCTGTATAGCTGTAATTTTATGGTTTTCTTAACTAATTCATATTTACGAAGTTAATATAGAAGAATAATATATTAATTTCATCAACAGTGGTAGAGCCACGCGGCAGCTTTTGCTGACGCACGGATGGGCCGGCTCGAACCGGGTTGGTACCACGACCTCACAGAATACCAGCGTGAAGTAGAGACTTACCTCTGCGTTTCGCTTGGTGAGTGCAGGTGACCGGAGGCCCTTTTTACTGGAAATGAGGCATTCCATCTTAGTCCTCACGGGTGACAACGCATCTGCATTTTGATTCGCAAACAAGGATAACTGTAGATGTCTATGGGCCGCAGCAACCACTTACCATCAGGTGGACTGTGTGCTCGTTTGTCACCCTTATCCTATAAAAAAAATCCCTTTAGGTACTTTCGGCTGCAGAGACGATAGTAAGTGTAATGTAAGATAATATATTTATAGGCAACAAAATAATGTAAAAACATTATGTACGCTGCGAATAAAATACAGATGCACAAGGTACGAACTGGATAGCGGTCATAAACATAATCATAATCTGTTGCAGTCATATTATTACGTTAACAACTTTGCTAAAATACAGATAATAAAACTAAAAAGGCCTATATTCTTGGAAATTCACAATACCTTAATGTAAAGTTAGGTTCATTTTTACAGAAATGCCTGATTCGAGAAAATTACAAGAGATATAATTACGTCATTAAAGTAATACTAGGCACAAGCATCCTCTTATTACTGAAAGTGTTTTTGGGCAACGAATCGGTTCGTGGACTTCGCAAGTCTTCTATATTTTTAATTTCTCATACTGTTCAATTTAGCAGACAACGCATCTGCATTCTGACTCTTAATAGAGGATAAATATAGATATCGATGGGCTACAGCATTCACTTATCATCAGGTGGACTGAGTGCTTGTTTGTCACCCGTATGATGATGTGAAATCTGGTAACAGGTACGTATTAGGAGAGTGCGGCATATACTTCTCTATTCCAAGGCAGTTTTAGAAATGAGAAAACACCTGTTCCGGATTATGGGAAATATATAGGCAGTCACTTTAAACAACTTTTAGGAAGAACCCTAATATACATAAGTATAGTACCCTAGTATATATACCAATAAAAGAAATTTCTTGTAATACCGTATTACAAAAGATAAGCAAAAATAAATACACCTACACAGTGAACAAATGACGAATACATTTCTACGTAATATTAAACACCCGAAAGCGAATATAGGATTATAGAATCACTTTTGTTAGGGAAGCACTGTGGGACCGAATCCTCATTACTGTCACATCCCACGCCAGTAGACTATGGCCTTATGACATCGTTAGCGGGTGGTATATCAGTGCAAATTGTTCCATTTTACGTCTCGTTGCTTGGCAAAGGTCTTTGTTAGGGAGGCTGACTTGAATCGTTAAGCCCCGTCATACTTTGGGTTTTGTACCGCCTCTCCTTTCTGATTAAATTTGTCACCGTTCCCATGGAAACCTTGGTTTAAATTAACAACATACTTGTTCCATTTATTTTTAGGTTTTGTTGTTACATCGTGGTGCACGTTTTCTTATTTTAGCAATTGTTGATTGATAATGTCAGTATTATTAATTATTTGAATCTGTTTATGGTCAAAAAATGTTTGTTCATTTAAACAAAATACAAGGTTTACATCTATGTTAGTTATAAAATAAAATAATACAAAAAAAGGTAATAAATTATAAAAACTTTGTGGTCGGTATAAGTGTTTATGCGTTTTTAGTTTATATTAAATTAAAAATATAATGTCTTACATTTGTATCAATATCAGTGTTTGTACTACTTTTTAATTTACGTAAAATACATAATATAATCCGACTTATTACAAAAATAGTTTTTTATTAGACTCAAGTTTGAATTAGTATATGTAAGTTTCACGTAAGAAATCGCGGTAATATGTAAACATAAATTTTAACTATTAAGTACGACAGCAGATGTCAAATTTCACGAAGACTGTGATGAAGCCGCTTAGTCTTATTACAAAACATCAAAACATGGATTGTAGATGATGATTTTACATATTTATTTATGATTATTATATATTTATGATAGAGTCTCGGGATTATAGATGTTTTTATCACAACTTAAGTTCCTTAGACGCCACTCCTCAGTAGTAGCGCAATTTGACATTTTTGCTGTCAAATTTGAACTTTTGATTTTCGTTCGCATATTTTCCACTCGACTTCTTTATTGTAGCAGACTAGTAACATGAGACTAATATTCTGTTTTATTAAGTTATATTTCAGAAAAGGAGAATATTATGTCGTAACATTTTTATAATTTTTTAATCGACCGTTGAATTTATCAAGATGGGTTTTATCGACGTAAATAAAAACATGATTAATTAAAAAAATATTTCAATTCAATATGGCAAATTAATTCATAAACAAAATATTCAGAAAAAGAACAGATTTCAATAATCAACACTATAAAAATAATTTATATAATTATTACCGTGTAACGGGTATTCTTACCCACCACTACACGGTAATAACACAGCGGGAAACTGAGGCACAAGATGTGCAACATCATCTTTCTGATAACATCTAAACAACATTAAAAATACTGCAGTTGCCAACCCCTTCGCCAAGCGTGGCAACTATGGCAATATACCCCCATGATTAAAGTTCGGCCACCAGTCCTCGGTGGCCTCGCTATTCCTAGCTACGGTGGTGACCGTTACCATGGTCACCACCATGGTAATAGCGGGGCAGAGGGTGCTACGAATCTCCAGTGGAGGATCGGTTGCCACCTAAGACAACTCGACCTGGCAACATATAACTCACGCTCCCTGAGAACTGACGAGAAGATCCTGGAGCTGAAAGCAGAGATAGACAAGTTGCGCTGGAACAATATAGGATCATTGGAGGGTCGATGAGAGGGGGAGGACATGGTAATCCTCGAATTAGGCAACTTTTTCTATTACCAGGAGGGCGACCATCTGACCCAAGGAGGTGTCGGATTTATCGTCCACAAGTCTCTTGATAACAACGTTGTAAAGATTGAGAGTGTGTCGACGAGGGTTGCGTACCTTATACGCAGAATCACCAAACGGTATTCACTGAAGGTAATACAAGCTTACACACCAACCTTGGAACATCTCGATGAGGAGGTAGAGGAAATGTATGAGGATATATCTAGAACAATGCATTCCTCCCAAATCCACCATATGATGTTAATGGGAAACTTCAACGCAAAACTAGGCGCAAGAGAGAAAGGAGAGCTGAAAGTAGTGAAATTTGGAATAGGGCAATGGAACCGAAGCGGCCAGCAGCTGGCCGACTTCATGGAGAAAGAGGGACTCTTTATAATGAACTCTTTCTCCCAGAAGCGGCCCCACAGGAAGTGGACCTCGTCGAGCCCCGACGGTTAGACAAAAAATAAGAGTGACTTCATTATGACGACCAGACGACAACTGTTCAGTGATGTTTCAGTGGTCGCGAGGGTGAAAACTGACAGCGATCACCGAATGGTGAGAGGCACACTGAACCTAAACGTTAAGTTGGAGAGGTCACATCTTATGAAGTCAACGCGCCGTCCCCCTCGTGTTCTAATCCAAAGTCCCTAAACCTTTCAGCTCGAGCTACAAAACCGTTTTGAGTGCCTAGAAAAATGCAATGCAGTGGACGATATGAATGACAAGCTCGTGGAAACTGTCCATGCGGTCGGAGTTAAGTTTTGCAAGACCTGCTGCAGAAGAACGCAAAAACTCTCCGATCACACACTTAATCTTATGGCCGTTAGACGGGAAACGAAGCTGCAGTCTTCAGTAGATTTCACAGTGTACAGGCAATTGAACAGACAGATCTCCAAATGCATGCCGCGGGACTTATGCAACTTTTATACAGCTAGTATTGAAGGAGCAATCAAGCAGAACCAGGGATCTTAAGTCTTTTCTAGAGATCTGCCTGCCGGAAAGAACCAACTGTCGAAGCTGAAGACCAAGTGAGAAGCGTCGTTTCCAGGACACCTGAAATTTTAAGTAAGATTAAGAGGTTCTATGGGCAGCTATACACATCATCGTTAGAGCCACACGCAAGTGTGAGTAACGATCTAAAGAGCAAGTCTTATTCGATACTATTCCCATAAATTTAATAAAATTTCGGACTTCAGTCTGAGAGATATTAGAATGGCTCTTCAGCACCTAAAAAACGGCAAGGCCCCAGGCAAGGATAGAATTACAGCTTAGCTTCTGAAAACGGGTGGAAAACCGGTACTTGAAGTCCTTCAGAAGCTCTTTAAGTTGGCGTTGAGCAGAAGTGCGGTGGTCTTGTTCTTCAAGAAAGGTGACAACGCTCTCTTGAAGAACTACAGACCGATTTCTCTTCTGAGCCGCGTCTACGTGCTGTTTTCGAGAGTCATTACGAATCGTCTCACGCGCAGACTTCACGACTTCCAGCCTCCCGAACAAGCCGGTTTCGGAAAAACTTTAGCACCATAGACTACATTCCCACAACATTCGGCAAATTGTACAGAAGTCCGAGGAGTACATGTCTGGCGTATGTGGACTATGAGAACGCCTTTGATCCCGTCGAAATTTGGGCGGTTCTGCAGTCTCTTCAGCCATGCCAAATTGTTTGTCGGTATATCGAAGTGCTAAAGTGCTTGTACAGTAAGGCTACGATGGCTATCCGAGTACAGAACCATAGAACGAAACCTATCCAATTGCAGAGAGATGAAAGACACGGTAACGTTATATCCCCAAAACTCTTCACCACTGCATTGGAAGACGTTTTCAAGCTTCTGAACTGGATAGGATACGGTACTAACATCAATGGCGAGTACATCACTCACCTTCGATTTGTCGACGATATAGTCCTTATGGCAGAATCACTGGAGGACCTAAGCACCATGCTCCATGACTTCAATAGTGTCTCCCAACGAATAGGTCTTAGGATGAACATGAACAAAACAAAGATCATGTTTAATGTCCATGTCACTCCTATGCCGGTAGCTGTTGGGAGCACTCAGCTCGAATTTGTTGACGAGTATGTTTACCTAGGACAAATAGTCCGACTAGGTAAGTCCAACTTCGACCGAGAGGTCAATCGACGGATTCAATTCGGCTGGGCAGCGTTCGGGAAACTACGACACATCTTCTCGTCAGACATACCTGAAAATCTTAAAACGAAATTGTACAACCAGTGCGTGTTGCCAGTGATGACATACGGATCTGAAACGTGGTCCTTCACTGCTGGACGTATGAGGAAGCTCAAGGTCGCTCAGCGAGCTATGGAGAGGGTTTTTCTACGTGATAAACTTAAAAATGAGTATATCCGCAGTAGAAACAGAGTAATCGACATAGATCAACGGATTAGTAAGCTGAAGTGGCAATGGGCCGGCTATATGGCTCGAAGAACCGACAACAGATGGGGAAAAAAGGTTCTTGAGTTTCGGCCTCGTACCGGCTGGCGAAGTGTAGGGCGTCCCCCCACTAGATGGAGTTACGACCTGGTAAGACATGCAGGAAGTCGATGGATGCAGGTGGCTCATGACCGTGCTTTGTGACATTCCTTGGGGGAGGCCTACGTTCAGCATTGGACTTGTGAAGGGCTGTAATCATGATAATTGGCGGTGTAACAATATCCACTACCCTATAATATCCGGTGAGTGTTGTGAGAGGCGACAAAGGGAATCAAATCAGAAGATGAGATGATCCGAAGATTTTCCTAATAACGACTAAAAATGAAAAACTGCCCTCTATGAGGCAATCTATGGGGAAGTCATATGTTCATCAGTGAACTTTAATAGGCGGTCAAAGTAATGGTTACGGTATTTTATTATTGTGATAGCTAGGAGTTAGGTGATTTAGCATTTATCTGTGGCATTGTTCTATACCGTCTCGATACAACACAATACTATCTCAGTATATAGGCTATAAGCCATACAAAGGCCTAAAAATAACCATTTTGTTTGTTCGTGTGCAATTTAAGAGTGTAAAACGCTTACCCGACATTGAAAAAATTCTTAAAGTGAGAAAAACGAAAAGTATTTTTACTGTCGCTCGTAACGCATATGCCATTCTTCACGATGTTAATTGAAAAGGTATTAAAACATACATATACATACATCATGCTTCTTACATATTAGTATTGTTTTGTAGCTGTTTATTTATTCTAGTCTCGCGTTTTCTCCACCGTAAGACCCTTTTCTTACTAAAGGTGTCGGTATTTCAAGCTTACAAATTCTGCGTGTATACAAAAAGGGTGGGAGTTTGGTGCCCGAATGTTTCAGTTACATTATTTATGTATTCCAGACGAATTTGAAGGAACCAAGTTGGTTTAACAATGAACCCAACAAGCTGAAATAACTTTCAGTTACAATATCCAAGTAGAATAACGATAATTTTATTAAGTACAGGCCTTTTTTAAAAAAAATGTCTTAAATAGTTTTACTCGTAAATTTTAAAAAACATTCGTTGATTATCATTGTAATTAAATGTATCTAAAACTGGCGTTTTTTGTTTCGACTTCAGAACATCCGATTCTGATATTGAATCATAAGTAAGACAGACTTTGATAAGAAATGTTCTACCTAAGAAATATCTAAGCAACCCTTCAGATGGGGTGTTAATTTAGGAGATAACTTCCAGCATACATAACTTCTCACCATCTAATTTCGCCAATTACTCGTATTATTTGATATAATATTGTTGCACTTTATCATAATGATGACTAGATGTTCTTCGAGCCTATTAAGGGTGACATAGATGTCGACATAATAGAATATTTTCTTTTTGTCAGGCTATAATTGGATTTCTCATAAACTGCTAACACAATATTATCTTGAGTAATTCTTGAGTAATGATTTCGTATACATTAATATATACGCAAATATGCATTTGTTTCCATGGATGGTTTAACGATGTCTTCGATCGGTCTAAAAATTATTATTATTATTTATAATAAAATATAGATTGATTTATGTTATAAAATTTAAAATAATAACATAAAATTACGCCACTTAAATAACGCCGTTAAATGATCTTTATTTTACTGCTGCAATAACGTATGTGATCTATATATAACACTAGTCTAAAAAATTGGACAAGTGCGAGTAGGACTTGCTCCCTGAGGATACCGTATAACCATAATTATATATGTAGATAATTCATTTTCCATAGCAATCATGGGTAAAGTATGTACAAAACATTTCTTTAACGAAAAGTTAAGTCGGATTGATTGTCAAATTTAACTTTGCTGTGAAAAAATTTGTAACAGTTATGTTAGTTCATGCTAAGTTGGTAATCGAATGTAAATGTTTTTTGTACGGCAAGAACTTACTTCTTGCCAAATTTTATGATTCTAGATCAACAGGACGGAGTATTAAAATATTTGACATGATGGCATAATATTTTGAATGTAATTAGAAACTTGAACTTTTTTCACCTTCATGAGACTGTAGACTGATATAATATCATTATTAGGTTTTCTTAATTTATGATCTAATACTTGCTCTGTTATATCCATACAACAGTTGAGATACTGCTGTTTGGCGATAAAATGAAGTAAGAGTTGTCAATTTATAATCAGACTTCTAGGAAGAATGTAGTCTAAGAAATTCTATACACATACGTATTATGTTTTAAATGCTTATTTAGGGTTCCGTTACCTCCGGAAAAACGGAACCCTTATATAATTCCTTTGTTGTCCATCGGTCTATCTGTCATGAGACTGGAGACCTAAGTATTTGTTATAAATTTTAACCTAATACCTCTACTAGTTCATAATAAAATAGCGTCGTCAGACAAAGAGACGGACTCTCTCTCTCTCTCACACACACACACACACACACACACACACACACACACACAAAGTTACGTATATCGCCGTCTTAAAAATCACAAAAGTTACCTTTGAGGACAATGATGAAATACAATGTCAGCAGTAAAGACAATTTTTACTTCTCTACACTTACCATACAAATCATAATAGTATTATGCTATTATTTAACTCTGGCATTCAATTAGTCAAAATGCCGCTAACCAGCCAAGTGTGTTTACTGTGATATACACATATCCCTTCTATAAGACAATACATGTGGGAGCCCTATGTTCGGCAGTGGACTTTAGGTAGGCTGTAATAATGGTAATATAAGATATGATAAGAATGAGGATAATGATTCTATTAGAGAGTGGCCCTTCCCCAGTTAAGTCGACCTATTGATGCTACAGCCAGTCAAAATAAAGCTGTAGCGTTTCTTTACCACGTATATAATAGAGTATTACTGAAATAGAAGCACCGATTATGACTCATAAAACATTATGACAACCATCACAAAGGAGAGTGCACATAAAATAAACATTCTGAGATCGATGGATACGTACACTGATATAAAAATTATTGTCCTTTGAAGAGACTGTTAAAAGGGAATTACTATTCCGGTCACGGGCTGAGGCCTTCCAGAAGGGTTTCTTTATTTATTATTTTTATCGTGGATTTTTATTTATGTTTGAAGCTTGAGGCACCTATCATAAAACTGAAGTAAATACATCAAAATTCACTTTCACATGTATCTTCCGCATTAGCATATAAATGTACCCTGACAGATTTTAAGCCAATGCGCTGGTAGTTCATGCTTGGAGTAAATTTCACAGTACGCGAGCAGCTCGGATTCTGTCCCTTAAAATTTTAAGAGTTGATTTGTCACGTGCTCGTTGGAAAACCTGCATATCTGAGAATTTCAAAGACGTGAATTCCGCAAACCTCCTTAAGAACGAGAGCTGGCATGTGCTGAGCTGTTTTTTGTGAAGTGACTTTTGAAAAACCATAAGCTCCTGGTTACACCGTAAAGTCTGAACTTGAGCCTTTCAGCCTAATTGACTAATGCAGTTCTAGACGCCTCTCGCCTTAGTCGGTTGATGGATTCTCTTAAACCGTCACATATGGCAAGAGGAAATTAGAGATTATAGAGGCCCCAAATGTTAGTACTTATATAGAGACACTCACTTACCCTATACCAACCATACCCGATGTAACGATTTCAATTTAAACACAAAGGTACAGTAGAATGCCATATCCGAAATGCGGGCAAAACTCATGCAGCCACAAAACCAAATCCAGCAGTTTATAATTCTTCACAAGCGCTGGCTAACATTGGGGAACCGAGTATATTATAAATATTTGACTACTGATTAATGGGCCTATCCCACATTGATAAAAATCTGGCGGAAGAACATCAGACGTTTCGCGCCTTAGATGTAACACCCTGTCTCATTATGGATATTTTTGTTGTGATTATTGTTGGTTTTGTTATGAAATAAATTAAAATATATAAAAATTTCACAAAACCTGCAGTAGAACATCGTTATAGATTTGCTTACGCTCTTAGTGTATTACACCGATGATTATAAAAGAATGTGTAACATACAATAATAGTAATCTATACAAAAAAAGTGTCTGTTTGTAATGTCAAAATTATAGCTTTTTATTAAATGCATATGAAAGTATATACGGTACTTGTAACAAAAATACAATTTTTAAAATTTTTATCTGTCTGTCTGTCTGTCTGTTTGTTCCGGTTAATCTCCGGAACGGCTGGACCGATTTTGACGGGTCTTTCACTAACATATAGCTGATGTCATGAGGAGTAACTTGGGCTAATTTTATTTCAGAAAAATAAATAGAGTTCCGCGAAAAAAAATTAAAACCCTTAATTACACGCGAGCGAAGTCGCGGGGAACAGCTAGTAATAATTATATTGTGAAATAAAATTGTCTTCAAAAATAATTTAATTAGCTTTTGTTTCTTTATTATATCATCTGTCATTCTAAAGTAGATTTTTAAGATTAAAATGACGAAGTGGCAGATAGATTGTAAGAGGCTACTACGGTACAAATTTGGATACTCACTTACAATCAGGTGGACTGTGTGCTCGTTTGTCATGGAAACTTCTATAAAAAAAAAAAGATTTAATATATCGTCTAAGTTTGTACGTTTACGATTCTTTCCGCTTTTTATAGACCAAAGGCCACACATACGAATAGTAAATTAACTTCCGAGCGCTGAGTTCTCAAATTGTTTTTTATATGAGAAAATATTTTTAAACGATTCTCCAAAAGTATTTACGAAGTCATTAATTATATATACTCAAGTTAGTTATGACGACAGAAGGGCCTGGTTTGTTTATCATGCCTTTTTCCGTTAGCTATAAAATAAGAACCCTTTTTACGGGCAACCCAATTACTTTTTATGATCAGATGGCCGACGATATTGCTTTGATATTGAGATTGTTGCCATTTGAACTCGGGAAAACTGGCATGTGACCATTTTTCTGGCTTAATGTTACGATACTGGGCGTAAATTTTCATCACAAACGTTTTATTTAGAAGATTGAAACTTAACGGTACTCGTTATTTAACATTGATTTTTATGTTCGTTTTAGGACTAGGTTGTAGGACTCTCTCATAATTGTTCCATCTGCTAAGAAGCTAATTTAAGGGTTCAAAAACAAAGTCACAATATACTATTTAGCAATTTAAACCGGACAATATTTTTGACACGCCGCGCTGTCTTAGAATATTCCACATCATTCTTTGCTTGTCGTAAGAGGTGACAGGTGAAAACTGAAATGGATGTAGGGTTTTATATAATAAGGGTGACAATAAAGTGCACAGTTCATCTAATGGTAAGCGGTTGCTGTAGCCATAGATATCTACATCTATCGTCGATTACGAGTCAAATCCAGGTGTGTTGTCACCCGGGAGGACTAAGAAGGAATGCCTCGTTTCCAGTAAAAAAAGATCTCCGGTTCTCTACATTCACCACACGAAACACAGCAGCGTTATGCTGCTATTTTACGCTCGAATTATGTGAGAGCTTGTTCCTTTCCCGGTCGAGCCGACCCATTCGTGCTACCACTATACTACTAAATATAGCAGCAGCATGGCTTTACCACGTAAAAATCCTGATAACACTTAAAATACTGCAGATGCCAACCTGTCTGCCATAAGCAACCTATGGGAAAGGCATAGTTTTAGCTGTGGACATTTTAGGCTGTAATGGATGAATGGATTATATTTATCAATACTAGCTGTTCCTCGCAACTTCGCCCGCGTGTTATTTGGCGTTTAATTTTTTTTGCGCGGAACCCTAATTTTTTGTCTTTTTCTAAAATAAAAGTAGCCTAAGTTACTCCTTGTGATATTAGCTAACTGCCAGTGAAAATCCCGTCAAAATCGGTCCAGCCGTTGCGGAGATTAGCCGGAACAAACAGACCACTTACCATCTGGTGGACTGTGTACTCGTTTGTCACCCTTATCCTATAAAAAAAAGACAGACAGACAGACGGACAGACATCCAGACAGACAAAAACTTTAAAAATTGTATTTTTGTTATAAGTACCGTATATACTTTATATGCGTTTAGTAAAATACTGTTATTTTGACATTACAAACAAACACTTCAATTTTATTTATTTGTATAATAACAATAATGTTTTCCAGACCGAATTTCGGCCACGGCGGCCAGTCTCAACGAAGACTAACCATCGGCGCAGGACATGATTATAGTGCCCAAGTGTATGCGCAAGCACAGGTGCACTCTCTATTCCTTCACTCTCATAGCCCGATGGGACGGTAAACCGACACGACCGGAGAGAGATCAGGCGTAGGACCAACGGCTTTACGTGCTTTCCGAGGCACGGGGGTGAATCACCGCCAACTTCCTGACTCCAGGCAGCTACTGAGAATTTCTTGATGGAAAAACTCAATAACTGATTTTTTGGCCCGATCCGGGATTCGAACCCGGGAGCTCATGATCAGCAGTCGCACCACTACAACCACTAGACCAACGAGGCAGTCAAATATTTTATTTGTATATGGAGTATAAATAGATATAGATAATTAGAAAATGAGGACACTGTAAGGATTATATGAGTGTATTCTAATTGCACAACCATGATTCATCGTTAAGTAATACATCTACTCGATAATCCAATAAACTTCTATTCTCTCACGCAATATTATACATATGTTTATAACACAAACATGTAATGCATATTTACAGGTATTATTTAAACCGGTTAATTCAACGTAGTGATAATGACGATTCTAGTCTGATTTTGTTCATGGTGACAATTTTGAAATATTTTTGAACGCTGTAGTCTGCACCGACATAATAATAGTGCCACCGTTTATATATGGTCCTAAATTACATAGACATACCATAATCGTTACACCTGGAAGACGAATGGTCAATTATACTGCCGCCTAAAGCTTTAGTCACTGGTCCTTAAATTTTTCTGCGTATTTTAAGTCGAGTATATTTGTAATGATTATTAAATCTTAACCTCAAATAATTAAAGGCAGACGGCTTACTTTAGAAAAAAATATTGCTAAGAAGATGCAAGGTGCATAAAACATAATTTTATGGGATTTAACAGTGGTAGAGCCACGCGGCAGCTTTTGCTGTCGCACGGATGGGCCGGCTCGAACCGGGGTGGTACCACGACCTCACAGAAAACCAGCGTGAAGTAGAGGTTTACCTCTGCGTTTCGCTTGGTGAGTGCAGGTGGCCGGAGGCCCTTTTTACTGGAAATGAGGCATTCCATCTTAGTCTTTATGGGTGACAACGCATCTACATTATGATTTGTAATAGAGGATAGATGTAGATGTCTATGGGCCGCAGCAACCACTTACCATCAGGTGGACTGTGTGCTCGTTTGTCACCCTTATGCTTTAAATCCCATAAAATTAGCATCATCCCATTTGGATATTATCGACACGCTCAAGCACTCGACTGTTATCTCCCCACAATTATTGTTTTTTTTTACATAAAAATGAAGTGACATCCGAACTTACAATCCACCTGATGGTAAGTGCTTACTGCAATCCATCGATCTCCATACCTTACAGACCGGAAAACAGAAGTGCTAGCACAGTAAGAGACTGTTTCGAACTATGGCGCTGTCGTCTACGTTCCCATATATTCCTGGCGTTAATCGTCATTAGCTTAGATGCGCGACGACGAGATGTTTATTTATATTAGTTACTAGTAAAAACAGCTTAAGATTAAATAAAAATACAGGTAAACAAAAGCATATTTTGTGTTCTTTCCTATTACAAAATTTATCAGTCGTTTCTAAATTGAAATGCGGTGCGACATTCGAAAAAATTTAATAACGATTTCAACGGCACATGTATAAATTTTAATTTGCTCCACGATCAGGACAGAACATTCATTTTCCCCCATTCATTTCAAGTAAAACAAAGCTATAAAGCCAATAGATTAGTCCGCAGTGCGAGCTATTAAAAATTCAGTTCAAAAACTGTCTCTCATTTATTATTCGGTGAGTTTATGGCTTAGCTGGTTTTGCTGCTATCCCTTTATTTATGCGTTTTTTAGAGTCTGCTGCAATGAATTTTGTTTATTACTTCCCTGGTGTAATGGCTATTATAGAACGGAGTTCATAACCCATTAATTTTCATCTTTGTTCAAAATGATTATTTCTTTATTAAGATACCCGAGTGAAATTGTCTTGTCATTTACCGTAAATATGTTTTCATTAGTTGTGTTTTCGTTTATTCGTATAGCGTTATTAAATTTATTGTAATATTATATTTATTAGATAATTTCGTATCTATTTATAATTTAAATATTAACCTGAGTTAAATATCTCATAAATAAGCAATGGGATACAGATCTGTCACTTTATTTTATGTTTCTATTACCGTTATGGCTAAAGCTTATCAAAAGTCTATAGATGAATATAGGTCCTCCCCATAGAAGGATATTTAATACAGTTGGTAACCGCAGTTTTTTATTAGTTATTGTCGTCATTATTAGGAAAAAGCTACTTGTCGTGTCTTGGTTTGTTACCCTCTGTCGCCTCTTACGACAACCACGGGACGGTATGGAGCAGTAGATGTTCTTATTCTCCATTACACGATGGACATACAAGCTCCTTTTATTTTAAAAACAAAGTAACTAATATGAGTGCAAAAATAGAAATAAAATTCCCCGTATGTATTGTGTTTTAAAATCTAATCGTAGTTTACATATAAGGTTTAAAATGCGTTATTTTTCTGCTACATTATCCGCATATTACATGTCACACTTAGATTTCATGTCTAGGAATTTTATTTATAACCAGAGAGTCAGAACGAAGATGATATGTCATAACTATTAACAAATGCAAAATGAGTAATGTTCAGTTATTTATTACATCTAAAATAATTTTGTGTAGTTTATAAATAATGTTATTTGTCCACAGGTGAAATATGGACCTAAAATAAAACTGTTTAAGAGATCTGGTAAAAAAGGAAAAATACATGAGGGAGAGGACCTTATTGAAGGTATGTATTTGTCTCTTCTGTAAATAAGGTCGCTATTATCTAAGCAAATGTATAAGCTTTGTGATACGAGCTCTATAAGCGTTTCCTTTATATTATACGTAGCTACAACATACTTGTATTACGACAAAGAGCAATTACCTTTGGGTAACATAGAAACTGTTGCAAAAGATTCTTTTGAGAGGTTAAAACTGTTTTGTAAATCATTTGATATTTTATTTTAGACTGCAAAGCTGATGCCAATCCAAATAACATGACATTCAGGTGGTACTTGGATGGAGAACTTGTCGGGAACACGTCAGAATTGGTAAGTGTAAAATTGAAATATGTTAACTTATTTTTAATGATGTTGAAAACTAATGCTCTAAGATCCGCGTAGTTAAATTATGTGTCGTACCTAGATTGAAGAGCAAATTTTTGTTGAATTGTAAACGTAAACATAATGATATTAAATTCTGATATGCATTACACACGGTCGAACCATATGATCATCTAGTCGTTATTTCAAAACCATTCGTTCAAATCACAGAAAACAGAAAACTGCGTAAAATAGCAGGAGAGTATCCGTAGAATAATATAATACATATAAAAAGAATACCTGTGTTATATATGAAGAGTGACGAACACATTGTTTTTGTGGGAAACATTCCATTTTAGTTCTCAGGAATGAAAACCCAAATTCATTTTGAATCTTATTTAAAGATAGGTATGTATATTAAGCCAAAAAGTGTATGCTCGTTTATTGAAAAACAATTTCCTTCTTCGATCGAAATATACATATTTGGTCTGAGTTAGTTTCTGTGATAGAGTAGTCTATATATTCCTAACGTATTACCTAAAGTATTGCCGTTAATACGGGAATGTCATAAATTGGAATAACACATATATAAAAAGCTTGGAATATGTAGAATGTAATATGGATACATTTCTTATAATCTCAAGTGTAGGTATCTAAAAAAAAAAGATTTTGTTTGCGTTTCATCATGAAATTATACTTGGCCACACAGTAGAGTCATATGCAGAGCAATTTAAATATCCTAAAGAAGAAAAAACTCATTAAAATTTAATCTTACCAAGTCAATAATAACAACATATTATTTAATGTTTAATTTTGCAAATGCGCCGCAAGCCGTTTACATAAACTTTATAAACTTATATATAATATAACCAATGCTATCGAGTTAAGTGAACTAGCCCGTCGTCTTAGCCAGACGTTACTTCGGATAAATCCTATCTTGCTAAGCTCTGTGTTTCAGAGTGCTGTCAACTTGTCTGAATTTGACTACTTGAGAAGCGAGACACGTGTCGTATACACAGAGTAGGAAAACAAAATGGGACCTCTATTTAATTTATTTATTTATTTCGTTAAGGAAAAACAAATATTCAAGAAATTAAATCATTTTTAAAGGATATATTTAGTGTCATTACAGAGTCTGACTCTCTTTATATTGTTTCCCATCGTTAGTCTGTACACACTGCCTCGCCAAGTCTAGAAAGTTTTTCTACACTGTTTTATATAATTATAATAATAATATATTATAATTAAAAATCTGCATGTGTATTAATTTTGGGCACAGTTTGATGATAAGTTATTATAATTTATTTTTAGATTATAACAAATATAACAAGAAAATATAACGGAGCTGTTCTAAAATGTTTGGTTCACAACGAAGTGGGCAAAAGCGAGGAGTCGGAAATATTGGAAATAACATGTAAGAATAATTTCTTCTGATGATGATATTCTGTAAAATTGTAGTGTATATGTCTAGCCAGAAGCTACTTTTGTTTTGTTAACAGACTATAATTCTTTTTAATGATATTGTTTTTATTATATGGGATCTGTAAGCAATTGTTATATTTTAGATTAATATAAACCCGTTTAAACGACCAGCATGCGGAAATCATTTTAGAGTTTGGTAAAATTATTAAAAGTCCTCTATTTGACATGAACTCCTTTTATAGCTTTCCAATACACCCATCGCCAAGCTGGGTATTTCATGTGCTTTTCGTAAATGTGAGATCGTCTCTTAAGAGAAAAACGGTTATTGAAAACTAATTGGCTGAAGAACGCATAGGGTCAGCTCAACTGCGGAAGGAATGCACTCGTACAGAATACCTGTCTGTTTCTGTGTTTTGTACGAGTATGGTGATTATCAAGAAGCGTAGAGCCATTTTACTAGTAACGAGGCATTACATATTAAACCTCAGGGGTAATACCGCATCTACATTTTGATTCTTAATCAAGAATATATTACAGTACAATATTCGTGTAACCGACCAGAAGAATATCATTTCTCCTACGCCGCCAAACACGGTAACTTGAGTAACTCATTTTCAAAATTAATTTGTTATTTGTAGATGCGCCTACATTTAGAAATTTCCCTAAAGACGTGGAAGCGGAGATCGGTAAAGTCGCAACATTGAGCTGTGATGTAGATGGACACCCAAAACCCGAAATTGAGTGGCTTCATCGTGAAGAAGATCAAAATATTGTATGTACCTATATTATATTTAACACAGTTATTACACAATATTCTATAAAGCAATATAATAAGTTATTAGACACTTCTGTATTCTTGTTTCGTCTTTATATAGATTTAATACCACTGTGGTTAACAAAAGGGTTCAGTTCTTGGATGTTCAAAACGAAAGTGTATTCTATTCATAACCAAATCGCGGTCCTTCACTGCTGAGCCTATTAAGAAGTTCCTAGGTTAAAGTTTCTTTTTGTGTTAGAAACTGCTGTAAATGTATCCACAGTAGAACCATCATATCCAAAATATGCCAACTTATTGTAACACTGAATTAGCAAGAGGAAATCGATATAGCTCGAAGAACAAACAACCTGGGGGCAAAAGGTTTTTGAATGACAGCCAAAGAACTTCAAGATTGACTATTGTAAACATACAGAAAGTTGATGAATCCGTGCTAAGGACCGTGCTTTTGCAGTGTTCGTGGGAGTCTATGCTTAGCAGTTCTGTGATGATCTTTATATTTTTTATATTTATTTATTTTAATCCTCAATAATGAAGCCATCTTTGAACAGGTTCATAGAAAGTTGCATAAAAAATATTCATTTATTTTTACATGTATTAATTTATTTATCTATGTGTTAATTCTATAAGGAATCTAGTACATTTTTCCTGGGCTTCCGAAATTGCGCCTAACCAGTTCTCCAATTTCTCCATGTATCAATATCGTACACATCAGTATTTCTTTAACAGGAAATGGAGCTTTAAAAATAATATTTTTTTATGATTTTATATAACTGTAGGTGAGCTTTAGAATCATATGCATCATATGTCAAGATTTCCATAAAAAGACTTAGTTAAACCTTTTTGTTTACCGCCAAAATGTCGTTATACGTTTGTATTGTCTAACGCATTACCTTCTTTCAAATTTTTCATTTTTGATCAGTGTTTCTATTATGTTTGTATTATTAGCGTGGGTGTAGATGTCTATTTTATAAGTCGTTCCCACAGAACAGCTGGCGTCAAATTTCTTTTCACCTTTATTCAATCAGTTAACCTATCTGCTTAAGCTTGTCGTAGCGATAAAATATACGTAGCCATTACTACAAAGTTCCTTTTTGCTTTCAATTTTCGATATTTTGTTTAGCGCGTGGGCAGGACGGCGAACCTGACTCTCACTGTCGATACGCATACCTCTGGGCGATACATATGCAAAGCTAACGTCGAAGGTTATCCAGAAATCGAGACAGAAGCTGCTATTTTTATAAAAGGTAAGATTTCATTTATTTTTATGCAACAACACATGATTACATTGTACAATTAACTGTTGCCAATGATAAAGAGAGCTTCAAGAAAATATAAACTATTATTTTATACCGGCACTGTGTATTTATGGAGGTACAAGATAAGCCATCACTTACGTGGTTATTCATGGGCGGCGGTAGTCACGTACTGCTGGTGAGGCGTATGCTACTTTCCCCTCACACTTTTATATTTATAGTTATTTTTTTAATAATGATAACTTATCACTAGTTGTTTTGTTAATAATCAGATTATGCTGAAACTTTATAGGGTTTGTTTGCCGTAACAGATACGTAATAAATATTTCATTTTTTATTCTAATATTAAAATATGTTACCAAGTAAAGTTGTTTACCTCGTGAATTTAAAAAGAAACGTCACACAAGGATATTCTACTGTGACGTGGAAGTGATGCACATGGACAAACATCTAGACTCGAAATAATTTTTTGTAGGCCATACAAATGCTTGTGGATTCAACCCCGTAATAGCAGCCAGACGCTTAGCCATTGCGCTATAGCTGCACATTAAATATAGATATTAAATTGAGTTAATTGTTGTCGACCAATATTTTATATCCATGCTATATTTACTACGTGAAACTGAAAATTGCACTTAGCGTTAGAAGGAAAACAAAACACAACTTCACACAATATTTTCCAGGCGACCTGTATGGCCGTGACCGGATGGACATGGTAGACAAATCGATCTTCATTGTTTATTAATAACAGGTCAGCCAGTTGACCGCCTCACAGCACTGGTTGCTCATTTGGCTCACTATCAGTCGACAAGCAACATTACTGAATATAGTTCCGATGAGAAAGTATACAGCTCGGAGGTCATAATCAGGCAGTAGTGTAGACTTGTGAACCCAAAAGGTTGTTATTAAGAACACTGTCAAGATGGATCACAGCGGTCGTACTGTTTCACTAAACGAATGCATTTTACCGGTCCTCAACTAGTACGATAAGTAAGTATTGTATAAGGCCACTGGTAGATTGGTGAAAACGCCCGTCGCGTAGATCAGCCATTAAAATCCGTTCGCGAGCGTGTATCTACCAAATATATACCGCTTGAAATACCCGTGCCATGAAACCCTGTCCAAATAAAGAGTAACGTTGAACCCACATGCTAAAATCGTATCCCGAAGGCAGAAAGTGAACTTCTCCCAGTGGCTCAGATATAAGTTGAGAAGTAAATTCCACACAAAAATTGTTTTGCCCTCTTTTGTTTGCAATCAGATTATAAAGGCTTCGTTTATTTAATAGGTGAAGAATTTCTTAGTTAAAATTAGATCACGTATGAACTGCTAAAAGTCATTTCAGTCAGGAAAATTAAAGCTCCTTTTATTTTATTTTATATTTATATTATGTAAAAAATGCGGAAAATGTTGTCACTTCTTTCGAATTCTATGTTGACATTTTAGAGATTATTGCTATTGGCAAATAGGTTATATTATTTACATTCTTAGTACAAATAATTTTTTTTATTATTTGTAAAAAACTTTACCTCTATACTAGGATTTTCTCCTGTATCGTGGAGGGCAGTTTACGTACAAAAATTTCACAAGGACAATATCCAGACCCGGAACAATTATTTGTAGGCAATACTTATACTTTTTAACAGTGGTAGAGCCACGCGGCAGCTTTTGCTGTCGCACGGATGGGCCGGCTCAAACCGGGGTGGTACCACGACCTCACAGAAAACCAGCGTGAAGTAGAGATTTTCCTCTGTGTTTCGCTTGGTGAGTGCAGGTGGCCGGAGGCCCTTTTTACTGGAAATGAGGCATTCCATCTTAGTCCTCACGGGTGACAACGCATCTACATTTTGATTTGTAGTAGACGATAGATGTAGATGTCTATGGGCCGCAGCAACCACTTACCATCAGGTGGACTGTGTGCTCGTTTGTCACCCTTATCCTATAAAAAAAAAAAAATACTTGTACCATGCGGGATTCAAACCTGCAACCCTTAGCGATGCAACTCATTGCTAAGCCACTGCGCTATTGAGCCGTTTGAACTACAAAAAGCAGCAATACCTAAGTTCCATCCAGCGAATAAAAAAGACCTGATCCGTGCACCCCATACCCTGTTTAAAACCATCTTGTGTTCCGAGTTTTTCCGTCAGTTTTTTTCTTAATTTTTTTAATCAACGCCTTAGCATATAGTTTTTGAAAATACTACGCAGATGTTCTACGCTAAACGATTTCCATAAATTTCAGTGTAATCTAGCAACCTGGCGAAAAATTTTGATTGTAATTTTAAGTTTGTTTAACCACAAGCTTGGCTTCGTAAGAATGATGAAAACTGCATGTCTGAGTAATCAAAATTTCAAGGACTTTTTTAAAGTTACTCCTCCCCACACTAGAATTTTGTCCTAGAGAGGGCGATCGTAGAGGCAGTTTACAAACATAAATCACGAAGAAATATTTATAGGCCATACTACGTAGTCCTATTATTTAATCTGTGACCATACAACAATTTTTAACAGTGGTAGAGCCACGCGGCAGCTTTTGCTGTCGCACGGATGGGCCGGCTCGAACCGGGGTGGTACCACGACCTCACAGAATACCAGCGTGAAGTAGAGGTTTACCTCTGCATTTCGCTTGGTGAGTGCAGGTGGCCGGAGGCCCTTTTTACTGGAAATGAGGCATTCCATCTTAGTCCTCACGGGTGACAACGCATCTGCATTTTGATTCGCAAACGAAGATAGATGTAGATGTCTATGGGCCGCAGCAACCACTTACCATCAGGTGGACTGTGTGCTCGTTTGTCACCCTTATCCTATAAAAAAAAAACAAATACTTATTCCGTGCGGAATTCAAACCCGAGGTCCCCAACGCTGCATTACTTTTCTGAGCCACTGCGTCACTATGTCGTCAAGTGTAAAATGCGCCAATACGCACAGTGCGTGCAGCGCGGTGGACTTACGCTATATAGCCTACTTAAAAAATGAGAAGAGGCCTAATCCCAACAGCAGGTTGTATATAGGCTGTAACTAAATCTTTTTTAACATTTCAAATAAATTACGAGTTTTCATAAAAAATAAATTTAAAATATAAGTAGTTAATTTTGTAATTTTTGGTAAGGTTGTGTTTTTATATTTGACAATAATCTGAATTGTTCTCTTGAAAATAAAATTTATATCAAATTAGTTTATTATATTTTTGCCTCAAAAATAAAAAATATATGTAATAGAAACGAAAATTGTATTTTCTTTTCTCTTAGTTAGTCCAAAATATAAAACAAATACTATTTATTTTGTAAGATGCACTTCAAACAATTATAGTAAAAATGTATATAATACATAGGCTGCACTAAAAGTATCGGGAATGGAATATTTCCACTGCTCCTGTCATATTAAAATCTTTTAATTGAAAATTCCTTGGTCTTAAAAATCGAATACCATTTATTTATTTAAAAAAAGATTCTCGGTCTTGTCACAAGGTTTTGTCAAACTTGTTTAGTAGTTGAGAAAATGGAATTGACTCGAGAAAATTCAAGAGCGATGATTTATTATGACTTTCAAAGTGGTTTTACATAAAAACAGTCCGTTAACCGGATGATATCTGCATTTGGTGATGAAGCCCCATCCGAAACCACAATTTATCGCTGGTTTGCTGAATTTCAACGTGGACGTGTCAAGCTCAGTGATGATCCCCGTCAAGGTCGTTCAAAAACTGCAGTCACCCAAGAAAACGTTGAAGCTGATTGAGGAAGATCGACATGTGACATACCGCGAAATTCAGGCAACTTTAGACATTGGCATGAGTTAAATACAAATCTTGCATGAAAAAGTAGGTGTAAAAAAGTTGTTTTCCCGATGGATACCGCATTCGCTCTGTGAAGAGCAAAAAGCGGCTCGCGTTACTTGGTGCGTCAGAACTCTCGAATGATTCCACGCAGGATCCGCAAATGCTGTATACAACATCCTATCAGGTGACCAATCCTGCATATACACGTACGAACCCGAAACAAAAAACCAGTCACGATAAATTGTTCGTTCACGGAGTGTTGCAAAAAAAATGGTGGCCACGTTTGTCTCCAAAACCGGCCATGTTACGACTATTCCTCTTAAGGGACAAAGAACGGTTAATGCAAAATGGTATGCTAGCATTTGTTTGCCACAGGTCGTTTCTGAACTCCGTAAAGAGAACTGCAACCGCCGCATCATCCTCCATCACGACAATGCGAGTTCTCGCACCGCACACAGAACAAAAGAGTTTTTAGAGTAAGAAAACATAGAATTATTAGACCATCCGCCGTACAGCCCCGACCTAAGCCCTAATGATTTCTAAACTTTCCCTAAAATAAAGAATAAATTGCGTGGACAGAGATTTTCATCACCTGAAGAAGCTGTGGACGCCTACAAAACGGCCATTTTGGAGACCCCAACTTCCGAATGGAATGGTTGCTTCAATGATTGGTTCCATCGTATGGAAAAATGTGTCAAATTTCGCGGAAAATACTTCGAAAAGCAATAAATACATATTTAAATAGTAATGTTGTGTCACTTCCTTGATTCCCGAAATTTTCAGTGCCGCCCTCGTATGTATGTTTTGCTACTTGAATTAAATAAATATAACGATTAACTGTTATGGTAACAAATTGAAGGTAGTTTTCTCTCCTTAATTAATTATATTTCCATGAAACAATGTACGGGTAATTTCAAAGAACATAATCGTGGCCGATATGGGACATTTTCTTTTATTAAATAGAAAGAAACCTTGACTCACTTCCTCGTACCACATAGAAAGGTTCGTTTGTATATTATTATGACGAATAATTTTATGGAAATGTAAAAGCTCGTTATAAATTAGTATGATCTTTTTGTATAGTGGGATTAACTAAATTAATTTTAATGTTATCATATTATGATCAAAAGTATTTTTATGTAAATACTACCATCCACTAAAAATAATTATTAATTATTTTATAAATATAACTAAAGTAATTTTGATTTTATGAACCCTTTAAAAATAAAGATCCCGTAAAATACCGTAAAGCAAAGACATAATTGATTCATTATCATTTATTTCCAATCTTATTGCAGAAAATGCTATGAAATTTAAAGAATATCTCGTTGCTTCCAATAGATGACTGAATAATAATGAATGGAAAATAATTGTTAAATGCTCCAGATTAGAGCCCTTAGGAGTCAGATTATCAATATCTATTTATTGGCACAGTAGAGTCAGGCTGCAGTTATATAATGGCTAAGACTCAAATTGGTCAGCTCGACCGGGGTAGGACCACGCTCTTACAGAATAACTGCGTGAAAGAGCACAATAATGCTGTGTTTCGTATGATGAGTGTAGAGAATCGGAGATTCTTTTTTACTGCTAACAAGGCATTCTTTCTTAGTACTCAGGTGTGACAACTCATCTGCATTTTGATTCTTAATAGGGGGTAGATGTAGATGTATTGGAGCCACAGCATGGGCTTACCATCAAGTGGACTGAATGCTCATTTGCCACATTAAGTCTTTAAAAAGATATCGATATTTCGCACTGATATCCTTGACTGACAAGATATTTTAGTTCTGATAAGTACTCATCGATTCATCGCTAATTACAGCTTATCAAAGTCGACTGCTGTACGACTCTCTAGGAATGTTTTCCACGCTTGGTAGGCGGTTTAACGACCGTAGTTTTTTATTAACTTGTTATCTGGAAAATGCTGCCTTCTTCTGTTTTATTCCCTCTGTAACCTCTAGGATTCTCTTACTCGTACACCGCCACTATAAGGCAAGTAGGTCTGTTCAATCTTACGCCACTTAAGTGTTGAAATGTCTCAACTGATTTTCTACAACCATCCCAAAGTAATCTAATATACTACCAAATCTAAAATATCTAAGCTACTACTTCTATTGCCATTATGCTTGCCAAGCGTAGCTATTATGATAAGTCATTAGAATTTTCAGAGTAGAGCAGTGAACTGCAACAGATTAAAATTTTTGTTTCTATGATGAGGAATACAAGGCTGATGAAACATTTCACAATCAAAGTAATATTCGAACCCGAGCTAATACAGAAATATTAATCTATCTCAAAATGTACACGCCACCAAAGTCCTTCATTAGTTTAAAAGCTACCGTGACAAACGCAAGTTCCATTATTCATTCTTATGATAATTCCTTATGAAGGTCAGGTTAAATGGCGGCCAGCAAAATAATTAAAGATTATAAGGTTAATGAATAACCATAATATTATCTAAACTAAAGCAATACTAAGACAAATACGCATTTTAAAGTATTATTTAAAAAAAAGGACAAGCTAAAAAAATTCGTTTCCCCCTCGCTAAGATTTTCTCTTCTACCATGGAGGTAATTTTATCCATTTTAAAAACAGTTGACGAAATACATTTTTAAATGACAAAAAATCAATAAAATTTTCACGCAACCAAATTCAAATTTAGAACACATGAGGCCAGAGATACGAATTTACAAATGACACATATTTTTTTTAATTTTAACTTTTTAAATAGCAGTGGCTAGTTACTTATGATCCCGCCTACGTACCTCCATGATAGAAGAGAAAATCGTAGTGTGGGGAAACGAATTTTTTAGCTTGTCGAATTTTTTACATCGTAGTTATACATAAATTACAGTTATATATATATATATATATATATATATATATATATATATATGAGGAAAAATAGCCAGAACTGGAAAATCTATTTGTAGCTCACACAAAAAAAAATCCGTGCGGGATTTTAACAATAATTTAAATAAGTTTTTAAAATATTGTCACACTATATATTTTAAATAAGTTGAAAAAAATAAAAGCAAAGCTTATAAAAGGATTACAAGCTTAGAAAAATGTGATTTTCAACTCTCTGTCATAAATCTTCTTAATTTATGTTCGGCTCAACCTTTGAACAACAAAAATAAGCAATTTATTCAGATAAAAGGTATCAAAATACAAATAATCCATGTTTTAAATGTAAAATTGATTATCAAGGTAAGGTTACAATGAGCCTTTTCACGAAGCTTCTCCATGATAAAGGAGTTGGAATGAAGTATCATTAATGTTTGTAATTTATTCAGAACGCATATATGTCATTAATATTCTCGGCTTGTGATATAGTTATGACTATTAATTATTTTGTTAAATGTTGCTATTTATTTTTAATAGTTAACCTCACTCTAAACCTCACCTTATATTTTTTTCTTTAAACAAAACGTTACCTCTGTACTAATATTTTCTCCTGTATCATAGAGGTAGTTTACAAACATAAATTGCACAAGGACAAACATCCAGACCCGGAACAATTATTTGTAGGCCATACAAATATTTGTTCCGTGCGGAATTCGAACCCGCGGCCCCCAGCGTTGTAACGCATTGCTAAGCCACTACGCCACGGAGCCATCAAACTTAACCTTACCTTACTCTAAAATAGTTTTACTCTAATGTAATAATCCTTTTTGGCATATGAAGGAGTCCGTCGACGTAAGTAGGGCAGGTGGTACTTTCTGGTTTTCTACAGACTTCAAAAAGCAGCCGGTACTCAATTCCACTGTATGTTTTTTTGTCATGTGTGTTACATCATAAAATTTTACTGGGTGAACCGATTTCGATGATTCTCTTTTTGTTTGAAAGCTGGTGCTTCATATGTGGTCCCATATAAATTAAAATTAATAAGGTCCCATTAAAAATTTGATCAAGGTCTGACCAATATTTTTTGAGTTATTCTTAATAATTTATATTGAAGTCGGTTGTACAAATTTTTTTTATTTAAAATTATTTCAAATAGCAGTACCTGCAATGTGGTTTCCTGCTCGAAGAAATATAAAGAGTTAGTTTAATTATAGGCTTTGGGGCATTTTAGTCCTCAGAGGTGACAAGGAATCTCTGGCCTTTGTTCTAGCTACTTAAGGTTAGGTGGATATTCTGTAAGTTTATCACTTCAGTTTTATAAAAAAAATATATAATAAATAAGAGATTTATAATACTATTGAGTTCTTATCTCTTTACACTGTTACATTATCTATGTTTAATATATATTTATTAAGGTTGCGCGAGGTTATCTGATTCCCATAGTTGCTGGAGTAAATCGCGCTTAATAGATAATTTATTCTAATGTAATGATACAAATTGAAAATACGTGTTTAGTAACATTAAATATAGTTCATTCAGCCTTTAACATAAGATATTCTGGGGTCGTCGATATTAAGTAATTGGCAATATGCTAATGTATTTTCCAAATCTTTTATTAAATTTTTGTACCTTAACGCGTGTCTTAAAATACTAAGTATTTACAACAAATTTTAGGAGTCGAATAATGATAAAAAATGTTTTTCTAACTAACGTACGTATTTACTTTACTAATTGCTACAGGTATTATAAATATCAATTCTTCGAAGCTTGGAGTTTACTGTATAAACCAAGATTTTTTTTTATGGAATAGGGGGCAAACGAGCATGCGGCGCACCTGATGGTAAGGACTACCGCCGCCCATGAACAACCGCAACACCAGGGGAATCGCAGATGCGTTGCCGACCTTTTAGAAAGGTGTAAGCTCTTTTCTTGAAGGTTCCTAAGTCGTATCGGTCCGGAAAACTCGCTGGTGGTAATTGATTCCACAAGGAAGTCGTGCGAGGAAGAAAACTTCTTCTAAATCGCACAGTGGTGGACCGCCAATCATCCAGATGGTATGGATGGTAACGCGAGTTTTGTCGCGAGGTGCGATGGTGAAATTGAGCGGCTGTAATTAGTCCGAACAAATCCTCAGAGCACTCCCCGTGATAGATGCGATAAAATAAGCAAAGAGATGCAACATCTCTACGCAGTGCCAGTGTATCGAGCCGATCAGAAAGAACTCGGTCGTCGACGATTCGAAATGCCCTGCGCTGGAAGCGGTCAAGTGGAAGGAGCTAGCACTGGGGTGCCCCGGCCCAGAGATAAGAACAGTATTCCATGTGGGGCCGAACTTGCGCTTTGTAAAGTTTCAAGCGATGTGCCGGCATGAAATACTGTCTCGCTCTGCTGAGCACGCCAAGCTTTTTAGAGGCCAATTTATCCTTAGTGACTACAAAACTGCACACAATTCGATATGTCGACGCCAAGGATTCCGATACTGGCTGAGGCAGCAAGGGGAGTGCCTTGAAACTGAGGAGATACAACAAAGAAAGAAGAAAGAAAGAAAAATTATTTATTATATCAAACACCAACACACATGTTACAAAAGATATTATGCACTAAAAACTTATAACTACAGATCAAAACAAAATTAAAACATAAATAAAATAATTACCATCAAAATTTTACTATGTGTGTGGGTTTGGTATAAAAGGGCTACACTCAGCATTATTTCGTGGTATTATCCACAAAGCTGGTTTTCAGTGCGCCCTCTAGTGAGTAACGTACGGTCGAATATGCAACAACCAGTACCATTACTACGACGCTACACTTGTTGCACCTAAGGGGTAAAGTAAGTAAAGGGGTAAGTAAGTAAAGTAAGTAAGTAAAGGGGATCTTTTTAGCGGTAAACGCGCAAACTTGTGTCTTCTGGGGATTGAACTGGACTAGATTTAGTCGGCCCCAATCCGAGACTTTGTTAAGCTAAGACTCGACTTCAGACACAAGTTTGTCCCGGTACTCGGCGACGTTTTCCCGAGAAATATTGGCACGGCCAGTATATAAGGCATCACCAGTGCTGTCGTCTGCATAGCAATGAATGCTACCAGTTAGCAGCATGTCATTCATATGCAGGAGAAACAGTGTTGGTGATAGCACGCAGCCTTGTGGAACACCAGCGTTGATAGGCTTGAGATCAGAGCATGCACCGTCTACTACGACCTTTATGCTCCGATCAGCAAGGAAACTGGTGATCCATTTGCACAATTTCTCGGGAAGCCCATAGGCAGGAAGCTTCGAAAGAAGCGCTTTGTGCCAGACCCGATCAAAGGCCTTCGCTACGTCCAAACTAACGGCTAATGCCTCCCCCTTGGACTCTACCGCCTCCGCCCATCTATGAGTTAAGTAGACTAGAAGATCACCAGCTGATCGACCCCGACGAAAACCGTACTGGCGGTCACTTATCAGCTGGTGATCCTCAAGGTACCTCATGAGCTGGCAGTTTATAACGGCTTCCATTATTTTGGAGAACAAGGAGGTGATGGCGATAGGCCTGTAGTTGGACGGGTCTGAGCGGTCGCCTTTATTAGGGATCGGGTGCAGCAAAGCTGTCTTCCATGAGTTTGGGACTACGCCTTGGGAGTAGGAGTACCGGAAAAGACGCGTTAAAACCGGTGCCAACTCCGGAGCACACGTCTTCAGCACAATGGCAGGGACTCCATCGGACCCACTCGACTTGCTGACGTCCAGGGAGAAGAGTGCTTTGCGGACCGAGCGCTGTGTAAATCGCACATCCGGCATGGAGCACTCACATCGCGGGATGGTCGGCGGTGTGTTCCTCCCGTCATCTCGAGTTGGACGCAAAAAGAGAGCTCAACATATCGGCTTTCTCCTTTGCGGCATGGGCCAGTGAGTCGTCCTCTCTGTGCAGAGATGGAAGAGATGGCTGACAGAAGTTCCCTTGGACAGCCTTAGCGAGAGACCAGAATGCACGCGTTCCCGAAGGAAGGTGAACTAGCTTCTCACCAATTCTGCCGATGTGCTCAGACCTTGCCTTGGCAATGACACTTTTGAAGGACCTGGAGGCGGAATTATACTTCTTTTTAAGTGCGCTGGTGTATAAGTTACGAGTATAAGCTAAAAGAATATAGCATAGGATTATCTTTTTACATACTAAGTTCGATTTACAGTTAACGTCAATAGACATGAGAACAGGAGAATTCAGCCAGCTAATTTTAAGCTTATTATCAATGCTATATTCAAGTATTAAATAAAAGTTCCATTCTTTGTTACAATTCGTTTCAATATAAACAAAGTGCTCATTTTTAAAAGGCCGGCAACACGTCTGGAATGCCCCTGGTGTTGCAGTTGTTTATGGGCGGCATAAGTCGTTTACCATCAGGTGAGCCGCATGTACGTTTGCCCCCTCTACTATAAAAATAACAAACGAGCACACAGTCCACCTGATGGTATATGGTTGCTGTGGCCTACAGGCATATATCCCCGTTTGCGAATCAAAATGCAGATGCGTTGTGAGCCGTGAGGATTATTATGGAATGCCTCTTTTCCAGTAAAAGGAGTATCCCGTTCTCTACACCTACCATACGAAACACAGCAGCATTAAGTTGCTGATATTCTGTGAGAGCGTGATCCTTCCCCGGTTGAGCCGACCCATTTGTGCTACAATTATACAATAAACATAGTCGAAGCACGGCTCTACCACGTCTAAATTATTTTATTTATTTGATATTATTAAGTTTAAATTATATTATTCATTCAACAATTTAAGAAGCCTTGAAATTAGTATCTAATTACAAACAACTTTAAGTAGTTCATAAGGCGTTGATCTGGTAGTTTTTTTTTATAAAATGGTTTTTGGTGCATTCTTTGCACTTTAGAAGGGGTCGTGAGGGAAAACAAAACTTTTTCTAATATAAAAACTAGACATTGAAATAACATTAGACATAATCATACATTTGACACCAACGACTTGCACTATAGTTCAAAAATATAAACCTACAATAGTGAAATATCGTTAAACTAAGCTATCATTTTGCAATAAAATAAAAATCTGCTTAGTTTTTTTTTTCTATTATCATTTTCTAAAATGACTAGAATGTGTTGACGTAACACCAAGTGCCAGTTAAAATTACATGAGTCCACGGTTCGTAATTACGCTATTAAAAACTTGAAAAATAATAACTGCACTGCAAACAGTACCTTAAAAATTCCTTTGTTTTAGGTCCGCCTAAAATTATATCTAATAATACCCAATTTGGCTCCCAAGGAGACAGTGTTAATATAGAGTGCGCAGCTTTCTCTGTACCAAGAATAGACAATATAATTTGGACTTATGAAGGAAGGGAAATCGACGCACTACACGATCAGGTAACATGCTGTTTGAAATATTTAATTATTATAAAAAAATCTAGTTCGCGCCCTTCCTGGCCGTGAGCTCTGAATTCGATGAAGCTGTAGGAGCCGCATAGGCTTTATGGCATTAGCATCATAGAAACTAGAGTTATAAAAATCACTAGATGCAGTCACCGATTAAAATTGTTCAACAACTCTCGTGGTTATCATTCTCCCGTGGTTATCATTTGAAATTGCAAACAGCGTAAAATGTGAGAGACTAATGAAGAATTTTTATCGACATCGCTGCGTGAAAAACAGCAGTTATAGAAATCGTGATCATCTATAAAATTCGTGAGAGATGACGACGATTGTTTGTATTATATTTAGTCATTTCTAAAAATATAAAACAGTGGCAAAAATGAAAACAATCAGCAGAAAGCAGCAGTTTTTGTTGTCTAAGTTACTCAACTTCTGAATTGGTTATGCAGTTGAGTAACGATGATAACGTTATCCTCGCCTATTATAGGTTTATTTTAAAGTACAATGAAAAAAGGTATATTTGATTTTTTGACATAATATTATATAGTCTGTTTACGGTTGCTGTTGTATTCAAAATCAAGCACATGAACATGAGCCTGAACAGGAATATTGTTGAAATATTGTTTTAATTTTATAAATTGTCAAATACAGGACTATGCTTTCTTAGAAGATTTGCAACCAGGAGGTGTAGTTAATTCAACGTTGATCATCAGAGAAAGTCAATCAAGACACTTTGGAACTTACAAATGTAACGTCTCTAATGAATATGGAAGTGACATTTTAGAAATAACACTCAGACCTAACAGTAAGTTAACTTATTTATTTAAATATATTTAAAAAAAAAGGTTTGTGTATAAAAATATCTTATCATTTTTACTTTTCTTTTCAAATATTTTAAGTATTATAAAATTTTAAGCTTCCAATATTTCAAAAATTACCTTAAGTAAGTATTTTCAACAAAACAAAAGCCTATAAAAGTACGTTTTTTACGATCGGTCTTCGAACGGTTCATAGCATAACATTATAGATAAATTTCTTATAAGGAGTAAAAATGTCCCTGGAGGCAGTCTGAAAAAATATCGACGGATATGAATATTATCGGAAAATCTTTGACAAACCCTCATTATAGCTGTAACGACCACATAAACCGTCGTAAAAATAACCTCATTGTCACTTCATGTTTCCTCGTCTACACATTAAGCTAACAATTCTCTTTTCCCGTTCCCATTTGAGTTCCATAAAACGAGACTAAGCCACGTAATAGAGGCAATATTTTAATTTGATTCTGACTTAAAAAAATAATATGCCAAAAATATTTCTCATTGTTTATAGAATCTTTTCCTTTGCTATTGATTTTGTTCGGAGTAATTTCTGGGACAATAATGGTGGCAGCAGTAATAATGTTAGTTATATTATGTCAAAGAAAACAAAGAAAGAATAAACAGGCACAAATGACAGAGAAGCCAGATGTCACAGTCACTGCGGAGGAATTGTTTAAGGAAAACGATAGAAATTCAAACATAAGTGATTTGAAACTGGAATTACGACAAGTCAATGGAAGCTGTGAAGTTGTAAGTATATAATAACTATTAATATATTATTTAAAAAGTTATCAGTTTTATAAGTCGAGACAGAATTCTGGAGCAGCTCACTTGTTTTACTTGTGTTAATTGGTACTTGTTATGTTTGTACCGAACGCGACCCTTAATCCATTCGTCAAAGTCAGTGGGCAACATTTGTTCAAATAAACATGTAGATAATTTTCGGGTCTGCTCTTATTAAAAGTGTTCCTGTGGTTCTGAATTTGCATCCAAGCCTACCGTTTAAGCGAGTAGTGCGTTTGAGTACAATTAATCAACTGAGTGACTACAGTTGATAACATCAAAGTACGATTGTCACTGCCGGCTACCAAGGCAACAGCTATCCTATTATAACTACGATTTCCCCTTCAGATAATTTATTATTACGTCTCTTTTGGGTCTTTCGCGAAGTCTGGCTTTAAACGTCCTAAGAAAATCATCTTTAAAGACTCTCTAAGCCCAAACTACATTATAGTGGCTATATCATGGATATATCCAGTCTGTGTCATATTAAGTGTTAACTATTGGTAATTCTAGAAATAACTGAAAGTTTCTGATAGATGGAAATATCTCTTTCTCTCTTCCCTCTCTCGTTCATGTTTGCTGTAAAACTCCAACCAAGCACCAACCGCAACCAACCAGCACAAGACCGGCGACTGGAACTAATGTCAAAGGTACGCGCTGTTTGGTATTAAGATCGTTAATCCACTTGTCAAATGTAGCGATCGGGCAAATCGGGAATAAGTGGTCTAGGAACTAGCAGAAGATTAGTAGAAGAGTTTTGAGGTATAACAAAGAGGAAGAGAAATTTAGCAGCTAGCAGCATTAACCATGTAGATGTTGGCTATGTGCTTAACAGTACGCCTGTTCACTGTGGTGGGTACGGTAAACTCCTGAAAAGTTCTATGTCTATAAGTGATCACACCAATTGACGGAGGATTTAATTTACTTATACCCCTATGCGTTATTAAAAAACATGTCAGGTTATAAAACAGTTTCTCATTACACAGGATTACTCGAATACTGGATCAAACAGTACTTTGTGCTCCAATGCAAAATTAGGGAGTGGCATTCCATTAGCCGGCACAGTGCCTCTGTCGTCAGTGAACCAGAGCAACGCAACATATCAAGGCTATAGATATAGCAACGATTATACAGATCCAGCCTATTCAGACGGTTACAAGGTGTGTATACTAGCTTTCTACACGCAAAATGGCTTGTAACTTATATTTCTGTCTGACTCAATTTTATTTTTACTACTTTTTATCGCATCGTATAAAACATTATAATTTACTTGATATTCCAGTGAATATAAACAATTTTATCTTCTTTTTTTTCCTTGTGGCTAATATAAGCCTCTTTATAGAATTTATATCACTAAAAGTTTTCAATAAAAATAATTATTTAGATAATATGTTTTTATATTTATATGTTGAATTTATAATTATCAATATTATTGTTTGAACTTAAATTGTGTTAATTCAGTTTAAGATTTCATTATCGTTATTGATCTCTACTAATATTGTTGTAGGTCAATGGCTTTAATAATGGATATCAAACTTATGTACATTATGGGCACGACTATACTCCAGGATCGTTAAGAGTAACCTCACCCACTCTAAGCAATGACAAGTTGACTCCTAATAGGTAAGAGCTTTTAAAGTAATTTAATAAATTTCCTTTTAATGGCGGATAATTTTTGACAATATAATATCTAAAACTAATATTTCAAAATTTAATGGTAGATGATTCTTCAATTCTTTATTTACATTTTAAATATTCTACTAATAGACATTAATTAGACACAAATTTAGTGAGATACGATTAAATACCAATCTTGACTCTGGGAGGCTACTGAGAATTTCTTGTTAGAAAACACAACTGATTTTGGCCCCGATCACACCTATTACTTTAAGGTCAAAAGGCTTTTCTTGGTTGAGTTTAGTTTTTTTCATTCATTTTGTTAGTGTAATTAGGTAATTAATTTTAGGTAGGCATTGGATTGTAGTTTTATTTTTTTAATATTAATGACTATACGGTCACAACTGTGGTATGTATCATAACATATCAGTAGTTGGTGATGGAGCTTACTTATTTAGGCTTACTTATTAATCTCTTTTCTGTTGTATGGGAACCAAGTGATGGTTAGAGAAATTTGAGAGCGAATTGCGGATTACGTTATTGCAGTCATTTTGTTGTTTATTTACAATATGAAAAACAAGCGTATAATCTGTCCAATTTTTTTCTTGGTTTGTGTGTTGGTCCGTCCGTTGGTTTGTTTGTGGGCCAGTCTATTTGTTAATTTTTTACTTTGTATGAATGACTAACTAGCTGAATTTTTTATCGAGTTTAATACCTTTCTAGTTCTTCGCGACAGTTTTTAATTACAAATCAATAACATAAGTGATAATGATTACTTATAAAAGAAAAATTTCTGATTCCACGTGAACGAAGTCACGGATACAGTTAGTTTTAAATATAAATTATTAATTTAACAGCTTATTGACAAAATTTAGAGCAAAATCTTTTAATAAATAGTCCTCATTTTCGCCAAATTATTATTTTAAAAACGATCGAAAACTTTACAAAGATAATTATAAAATCTGTTACATTTGAAATAGTATTTTATTGGAATAAAAATAGTTCTTTAAAAATTATCATAGGTCTATAAACGGCAGCCTACCTAGAAGTGTGGAGACTTCATCGACAGTGCAATTCAATGCAGGGAGTGGATCCCAGAATAATTCATTACAGCGTTCAACCAAACGACAAGACAGTAACGCTTTAAATAATTTAGGTGTGCCTACAGCTGAAGGTACGGATGTTACATAATAATACATACTCGAATATATATGCCTTGTATATGTACATGCATTAATAAGGTAGATTTAGATTTGTTAACAGCAAAAAACTAATGAGGTTGAATCATAACGCAACACTGATAGTATACTTTAATCAAAATTGTAATCTTTATGTCATGTCATTTTAATACCTTATTTCTTTAGGAAAGAAGATGGAGGTTGATCCTTATAATATTTGATTTAGTTTAAACTTTTTTTTGTTTTTGTCAATGTAATAATTTTCCAAACAATTTTTACGTAGGAAATAGAATTCCAAATGGAGGTTTAATACATGGCGTGGATGTGAGATATGCCGCTACGTATGGAAATCCACATTTGAGGACAGGTACTGCTCTGGGCTTCTCAACAACCGTGAACACGGCTAAGCCGGCTTCTACGCCTGCGCCGCCTCCATATTCATCTGTAAGGAATTCTGTAATTTTGCCATCAGGTAAATATCCTTTAAAGTAAACATAATTTTTTGCTTTTCAAACGATTTTTCTTACTTTGCTAACGTTTTTATTCATTGATTCATTCATTAATTAAAGCCTATCAAAAGTCTACTGCTGAACATAGACCTTCCCATAGATTGCATAATAGGGAGTATTTTGTCATAGGCAAGCGAGTTTACAATCACAATTTTAATTATTGCCATTTGTTATCAGGAGGATGTTGCTGTCCGTCTCCTGTTTCTGTTACGCTCTGTCGTGTCGCCTCTTACGGCATCCACGGGTTGATATGGTGTAGTGGATATTCCTGTCGTCACTACAAAGTTGCGAATGTTTTAATGATCTATATAAATTATCTTATTTCATAAAAAACATTTATATTTAAATATTGCCAGTGATATACCACAATATGCACATCAAATAAAACAAATAATAAACAGGGAAATAAACGTAAACTGGAGCGTGTTACTTAAATGTCACTATTTTCATTAAGTTTAATATTTTAATTTATATAAATGTATTTTCTACTAGGAAACTCATCACATTCAATAACATCGCCAACGAGCCTAGCATCGCCACAATGCGCAACAAGTCCAATAACAAATTCTACGATGTCAACGGACAGCACACAGCCAGTGGTCGGTACCATTACTTTTATACAATACACAATGTGCGCTAAGCTGAACGCTTACACTACAAGGCATTTGTAAGCACAGATAACATAATAAAAACCTTATAATATGAAATTCATTTATATTTTAGCCATTTTTCAAGATTCCGATGTAATTTATTTTAGAACATCTTTTCACAAAACTTAAATCTCCATCTAATACAAAATCTTAAACTAACGAATTTTATGAAAGTCAATCATAATTTGAGAAAGAAAAATAATTTAGACAAGTAATGAAATTATTTAAACATGATAAATAAATATTACAGTAGCATTTAAGGTTAGTTTACTGCCAACGTAAATTATTTTTAAGAAAATAATTTGTCCACAACAACGCAATGTCATTTAGTTACTTTATATTTGTTAGAGGGAGAAAGAGAGAGGGAGAGGTAGAGAGATAGAGAGAGAGAGAGAGAGAGTGTATGAGTAGGGAAGGGAGAGGAATCTCAAATAAAAAGAAAAACATAAAATTATAAACCGTATGCCCGCTCATTACTAAATACCTTTGTTATTAAACCATTGCTTGTATTTCTATAACAATATCTAAAACAATTTGAAGTTACATAAGAGCTTTTAACAAAAAATTGAGAACATAATAAACATAATGAGTGAATTACAATTACTTTCACAACGTCACATAAAATGAACACACACGATAGAGAAGTTAATTTCATTTGAGAAAAACCCGCGAAACGAATCAAGAAAATGGAACTTTGATTACACTAACAATCACTGAGAGACTCTATGACATCTTAACGCATCGTCTTGACTGATTACTCGTCAGTCGCTCTTAATCCCGTATCAGGGAATTAATCTTGAACATTCTCTCAGGTTGGTGTTGCTACGTCATCAACGACACCTCAATCTCCAAGCGCACATTATATTTTGGCTCCATCGACTAGAACTTTAAGTAACACTACTGTTACTAAAAAAGGTAAGGGAACAATAATTTAAAAAATAATTTAATGGTATTATCCCACATAGTACTATTTTTGGTGCAATATGTAATATGTATAATAGTCATATATATATATATATATATATATATATATATATATATATGACTCTTAATTCAGTTACAGCATGTAAAGCCCACAGCTTAACAAAAGCCACCATAAATTGCGTCATAGGAGAGATTTTTCCATAGTCACCACGCTTGGCAAGCGGGTCGGCAACTGCATTTTTTTATTATTTTGAGTTTTTTTAATTATTATCAGGAAGATTCTGCTACCCATCACCTGTTTCAGTTTCTCTTAGTCGCCTCTTAAGATACGCACGGGACGATTTGGGATACTGGATATTCTTACACCGCCACTACACGGTGAAAATGTTCCGTAAATATAATTTATTTACAAGGTTTTTATATAATTTAAATATAATTGCTCTAATTAGTAATCATAATTATTAGTAAATAAAGTTATTATTGCCTACAATTATCATTTAGTAATAAGTTAGGTACGAGCTGATACCCGGCGTGTTGCTGCCGCAGAAGAAATAATTGTGAAAATATCGTTTTAAATTTGAAAGAGTTGTATTGTTTAATTAGGAATGATAATACATTAATTGAAATTAAATGATATACATATATCTTTCAAATAAATCTGTCGGTGCGATACGCGCGCCATCTACTGTAAGTTAATTGTTATATGCCTATGACCTTCGCGTAAGTGCTAACATTATGTTGACAAAGTTTAAGCGCAATCTGGCGAACGGTATGGTAGCGCATAAAATACGAACAAACAAAAATTAATTTTTAGTTGTTATTTTTTTTATAGGATCAGGGTGACAAACGAGCACACAGTCCACCTGATGGTAAGTGGTTGCTGCGGCCCATAGACATCTACATCTATCCTCGCTTGCGAATCAAAATGCAGATGCGCTGTCACCCGCGAGGACTAAGATGGAATGCCTCATTTCCAGTAAAAAGGGCCTCTGGCCACCTGCACTCACCAAGCGAAACGCAGAGGTAAACCTCTACTACACGCTGGTATTCTGTGAGGTCGTGGTACCACCCCGGTTCGAGCCGGCCCATCCGTGCGACAGCAAAAGCTGCCGCCTGGCTCTACCACCGTTAAATATTATATTATATTAAACCCTTATAATATTTTTATTTTAGAAACATTTAGTACTACGTAAATTAAAATTTTTCTTTCACTATTATTTTGAATTGTAGTTAACGCTTATTTTTGGATGGATAATTGTTTGTATCTATTTTTTGTTTCAGTACTTAACCTCGGTCTTACCATTTCGTTTCTAGTTTATCTAATATTTTTTCTCTTTCAGGCAATGGTCATCAACAACCCTTAGCAACACATGTGTAAGATAAAAAAAGAACTGTGCACATTATTAAATTTAGTGTATAAAATAAAATATTAATTATGTGTTTTCGATTGAATTTCAATGTGTGAAACATTTTTTACATTTTCAAAATCATCACCATGTGCTATTAGTTACACGTTAATCTTTATTTCTGTTACATCTATTTTAACAATTGTTTACGTTTGGAGTTACAGTTAATGTTTAGTATAACTTTTAAAATGTTGCTTAATGCTGCATCATTTATATCTGTAACTTTGAAAGTACATACTTTGTCAATTTTCTTAAAATTTGTGAGTGTTGGCCTTGTAGTAATTAAGTATAATGAATTAACCTGTCATTTATCATTGTTAAAAATTGGGAAATTGTCAATTTCATAATATCTATCTGAGACTGGTCTTGTTACTATTGTAATAATTGTGTGTATATGATATGAACTTTATATCTGATTTAAACCATCAGATATAAACAATTACTTAGTAAATGGATTAGTAGCATATAAATTATGTATCAAGTGTTAGGGACATTTTCACGAGGCTATTTAATTTGTTTTGCTAATTTAATTGTTCAAGTGCCCTCTAGTAAATTGCGCATGTGGTTGATAATACTTTTATTTACAACGATGTTACTATCAATTTAATAAAAAAAATCATTCTTATATAAATTATATTATTTGAGCTCTTCTCAAATTACCATTCTAGTTGTTAAAATCATCTAGAAATTAAGAGAAAAATATCTGCGACCCGCAGCGCTGCAGCTAAACATTAGCCGATTTGCCTCGAGGCCGTCATTTTTCTTTATTTAACTTTAATTGCCGATACATATCTTTTAATGATAATTCAAATAACATCATTTATCAATATAAACTATTTTCATTCAATTTAAATTTCATTAATTTAAGTAAAAATTTTAATCATATAATAAGCGTATGACTTTGAGCTTTAGTATTTTACAATGAGTGCCATATCATGTCATATCGCATGACATATCAAAATTATTGGATAAATTATTTTGGTCTCTAACTTCTATCATTTATTTATAATGTTCACCTTCATTCTAGTAGAAGCAAACTTGTAAAGAGGTCATGCTCAAAAAGTATTTGATGTTTCGATCTAAGACTGACTAGTATAAACCTAAATACATAAACTTCTTAACATGTTTAATATTTGAATTTGAGTACCACCGGAATTAAGGTTTTAAATATTAAAAATTTCAACTTAATTCTATTTATGCTAATTTGGAATCCATTTTTATATTAAAATCTGTATTACGCATTAGAAACTCACGAAGCTAACTATAAAACAATATTATCTACTCCTAATTTTTTGTCTATCTTGTTTTATTTATATTCCAACTAACCGAACCGAACCGTTATCCATTAACCTAATATTCTTGACTAAATTTAGTATTAAGTAAGAAAAAATTACAGTTTTTTGGTAACTTTTTGGCTCACTGGCACCCAAAATTCAAATCACAGATGTTGGTCATAAAGCTCAATTAAAGTGGTATTAGGCCCGACATATCTGCCACAAATCAGACAAGTTGTAGTACGGGTGGTACAGCTGGCATAGAAGAAGTTGCCAGGATAAGCTAGCTAAGAAATCTTCTGCAGGACGCTCTCAGTCCTGCAGTGGGAGACAATGGGCTGAAAGTAAATATGAAACATTATTTATATGCACGGTAACCTGACTGCATAAATTTATAATATAACTTAATACCATTAATCTTAATTGAATAATCTCTGCAAATAACAGGTCGCGAGACAGCAATACCGAAATTTGAGTGATTCCGTTTTGCAAATTTTGTCACGGAACATTAAAAATGTCTATGCACTAAATTATTGGCTCAAAGTCATTACTATATCAAATGAGTTATAATCTAACAGTGACTGCAATTTCGCGTACAATTCAATTTCAAGCAGTGGTTTTCAAAGTAAAGCTTTCAAAGTATTGATTACTTTGTTAAGCCACCTAAAAAAATGGGGACTCGTAAAATTAACGACTTAGCTCGTTAAATTGGTAATGCTTGTGGAATGTCCCCGCTGACCATCTGCTACACAGGGAAAGAGTATTTCGCGTGCAAAAACGTTGAGTTTGATCTTACTTACTGTCCTGTAAATTTTAACTACGATAACGGTTCTATTATTATTAAGTTCATTTGTAACTTTGTCCAAAAGAAACCATCCTTTTCATAACATTTGTATAAAAATTCACAACGTAATATTATAGAAATTTTCAAAATGATTGGAATGAACTCGCTTATACATACACTGACTTTGTAATCATGTAATAAATGTAATAAAATCGATGTTTTTGCGATCAAGAAATCGCATACAATCGAAATTTAGATGTTAAAGTTTATAATTAATTGTATTACTAAAGCTATTAATACTCGCTTTTGTTTAAATTCAGATTTTTAGGCTGTTTTTACATTATATTATGAGGTTTTCCTCTTGTTGAAACAATACGGTATTGTGAAAAATATACCGATTAATATATTAGTGTAAATAGTCGGGTGTTTTTTTTCAAAACCTATAACTTTTAAACCTTATCCTGGTGATGTATTACTCTATATTAGGATATTGAATTATGTGTTTTATTTTTGTTCATATATTGTTATATTTATAGATCATTCTATGAATAAAGTATTAGTCGGTATATTTATTCTATTACTGTGTTGATCTAGATCTGCATATTGTTAAAATACCACTTGTATGTAACATTAAACAGCAAGTGATATTTATATAATGTGTATACGTCTAATTATTATTTCTGTGATACGTAGACTAAAGTGTTTTTGTAAATAATAACCGCTACTTTTGTAATTACGTGAATTAAATTGTTAAGAAATAATATGTACTTAGATAAAATTAAAAAAAAAACCTGTAAAGCTTTGAACTATGTAAAGATATTTTAGCGAATAGAAATTGTAAAGTAATGGTTTACTGGAGTGAGATAAAATTAGTTAGTGGTGCAACATAAAAAGTTTATGTAATGCAACATGGAACTATTAATTTAGTTAATTGTACAAAATAATTTTTTAAATAAAATAAATTTGGCCTACGTAATCAGAGTATTGGTTGATTTATTCTTTAACACTTTTCCTCTTCAAAACCCTTTTAGGTATATTGTGATAAAATCCTTCGAGCATCCATTTATATAACCAATATGCGATAAGATTAGATAGATTGAGATATAATGCTAGAAACCAAAACACAAAGCACAAACGTAAGCTAAGACTAAGATTGAAACCAGGCCTCTTCTCATTTCAGAAAAAGAATTTTGGACGCGGCACGTTGCGCTTCGGTAGACTTCACAACACGTCCTAAAAATATTTTGTTTCCCTGACATGCAGGTTTCCGTATCATCGCCGAACTTGTAGTGAATGAGCGCTTAAAATAGCTGTGAACAATTTCGCTTTCCGTGAAATTTTCGTTGAGTGATTATGGTCTTATCTAATTGCTACGAAATTATAACAAAAAACATATTGATATCTTATATTTACGTAAAGACTACACATTAAATGAAACTAATTTTTACGGATTTTATCGCATTTACTTTAACTTTTTAATTCCCGTCGTTTCGGGTGCTGAAACGCATCCATTGTCACGGAAGGGGGGGGGGGGACTGAGGTGTTTGACGTCCTGATGTCATAGTTAGCCCGGTTACCTTTAGTTTTTGAATATTAATTTTTGGTCCGATCTACGCAGAATGAGCTTACAGTATCTTGAAGTCTCGCAGTGGTATGCTTGGTTTGGATTTAATTTTATTAATTATAGAACTGCAGATGTTCCGGGAAGTTTTCAGTGTGTGAACATGTTCTAGATCATCCCCGCCATTAGAGATATGATAGACCACAAATCCTCGCAAAAGAATACCGATTCCTACCAGGATGATTCGCGTGGCTATTGAAATTAAAAAACATCCTAATTTCAATAGGGAAGATAGATGGGTACTGCCATCTGCTTGAGATCCTGTATACCTCCGGTTAATATTCCGGTTACTATCCGGTTTACCTCTGCGTTTCGCTTGGTGAGTGCAGGTGGCCGGAGGCCCTTTTTACTGGAAATGAGGCATTCCATCCTAGTCCTCACGGGTGAAAACGCATCTGCATTTGATAGATGTAGGTGTCTATGGGCCGCAGCAACCACTTACCATCAGGTGGACTGTGTGCTCGTTTTTCACCCTTATCCTATAAAAAAAAACTATTTCTTCATAATTATTGTCACTATCATTAGGCCTCCCCATAGATTGCCTCATAGGAGGGATATTTTGCCGCAGATTTTCATTATTTTGAGTTGTTATTAAAAATATTTTGATCTCCATCTACTGTTATTTCCCTCTTTCTCCTTTTACTACAACCACGTGACGATATGGGGTAATGTTTATACTTACGCAGCCCTAGACGACCAACACAATTTTTTAGGTAACCTTATTTAACGATCTAACGCAATCTTACTGAACCTAAAATCTAGCATCAATAATATAACAACCTGCACATGCTGCATACTGTTGAGTGACGAATGAGGCGGAGACAGTCGAAAAAGGGCGGAAAATATATCGCAAAATGCTTTATCCAAATTCTACTAACAGGAGGCAATAGTATTACCAGTGCGAGGGTAAATGTGTCGTACTACCAACTCACCTGCCTAGCTTTGTAAATATAGCCAAATATTAAAAAAAAAACATAACAGTTACTGTATTTTTATTCATATCATTATCATTTGGTACCCCCGACAAATCAGTTGTTATTTTAGTTATATCAGTATCGGATACAAACATCCAGCCATTGCATTATTGTTCAATTTCAGCATAATAATACAAAAATAAACCCGAAAGAATGTTATAAACCATTGAATCTAGAATGCTAGAAATTAATCTGCAGGAAGCGAAATGGCTATAAAAATTGCGTGTGCTTTGCATTCAGCAACAGCAACCCTGCCCAATTCTAAAACAACCAAGCCAACAGGTATAGATTGAATTTTTAAAATTTGACGTGCCTGATGCGTTTGCATATCGAGTGTTTATTTTACTCTGTTGCCTATATGCTTGGAACTGAATATTTCGAAGCATTTATTTTAAAATTCCCGTGTCAAAACGGCGTGAAAGAATTCAGTCTTTAAGGTCAGCGACGACCATCCTCGCGTCTACGAGTGCCTCTATAGGTAATGATGACACAGACCAACTCATCGACCACGTCCAAATCGCTGCAGACTCCTTGTTACAACAGGTCCCATCTGCAGAGATCGTGATCCTTTGTGATTTTAACGGCCACCACGCTGAATGGTTTGGTTCTCGTTCATACGGGAAGATCTGTTTATGACTTTACCACGGTAATTTGTTTTGTCATTTGTTACAAAGAAAATAAAAAAAGCTTTAACAATGTTATATTAATTTTCTGGAAGTGGGAGTAATTTTTGTTTAATTTCAATTCGAGCCGTACGCGGTCAAGGGCCAAAAATTTAAACTCGAAAATTCTTTATACAACTAGGATAGTACATAATTATTCGAACGTCGTTCTTGGAGACCGAGGGGCCCCTTTATCTTGTGGGCTCCGGGGCACTGCCCCGCCTAGCCCCTGGGTAGCTACGCCACTGCCAGCAGTAGACTTTCGTGGGCTATGATGAATGATGAATTAACGTTTTTGGAGTCTGTTATGTTAGTACCTATCGAAACTTAAAAATGTTTATGTTAAGTACATAGTAATAGTTTGGGACGATAATGAAAATTAAAGTAACAGAAATGAATATCTATAAATTTAATATATTTTTTTTAATATATTGGTCCTTTATTGCCAATATCGATCTTTTCTAAGTATTCACCTTGAGAATGTACGCCAGTATATTCTAAGTCTATGGTATACAATTTTCTGTAATCTAAACCACTTGTAAAATATCTCTGACCATTTTTTTATTTTTAAAAACTTTTGAAATTTAAAACTTTTAAACAGCCAGTAAGTATTATTTACTTTCAAACCCCTTTCATTTTAAGTTTTCTTTGGTTTTCGGAAAAGGTTAATAAACACAAAAGTCAGGGGAATATAGTGGGTGTATTAGGATAGTGATTTTTTTAAAAAAAATTGTCGATTGCCAAGGAAAATGTTTGCGGCGCTGTGTTTTCGTAGTGCCAGAGAAGATACTAAATTCTTCCGTCGCTTGTCACGCCATGATGAAAATATTGTTCGAGCACAAACTTTTATACACCAATCAAAGTTAAACGTTATTTGATCCTTATCAAACAGTATGAGTAAGACCCTTCTTGAGACAAAACGTGGCGTCCATTTGTGTGCTTTGTACTTCGCACCCAGAAATATATTGTTAAAAATGTCGTTGTAAGAATCTTCACACTACCACACCGTTACCTGATGCTTTATACCGGAATCAGTGCTTATCGTACACGTTATTAATCTCGCCGACATCCTATTTCTCTATCATGAATTGACTCCAATCCACACGACGGTATTCTGGTTATCGGAATGTTGGAGTGGCACTTGGTCGGTGGTGGTTTTGTTTGGATTGCTGCTAATCCAGAACCCACTCATCACTCACGCCCATAAAATTATAACATTCTTGGGATATTAAACTTTTTCTTTATAGTTAAAGATAGAGCTACAATCACATTAACTAAGACAAATACACAAGACAAAAAAAACATTTTAACAAATAAGAATGCTTAAAAATATTGAGCGTTTCATTTCCAAAGTGACAATGATACTATATATATATATATATATATATATATATATATATATATATATATATATATATATATATATATAGCTATATATATAATGCCATAATTTCAATAAATGAATAAAACATTTAACTCTAGGAGTAAATAGCATATCAATTTGATATAAAGGCTTAATATCTTAAGTGTTAGTAAACCTAAAGTTACTTAAAATATCATTACTATTATTGTATTAAGCCGTTTTAACTTGTTTTAATTTTCATTGTTTTTATTCATTATAATTGAACATATTAAATATAAAAAGGCACACTTTAAGTAAATTTGAAATTGTATTAAGTGATATACGCTGCTGTTATCCTTAATAAAATAAAATAAATACATAAAAGATATCTTTACTTATATCAAAAGGTGGAAAAGAGCAGCAGAGTTTTAATAATTCCACTCAATAGCATCATAAATAGACTTTCTTCTATACCCTTTGTAGGTGTTTTGCATAATGCTAAGGTTTTACTAAGATTATGCCGCCTTTGTAGGTGGCGTTTCTTTTGAAATAGCATAAGGGACATGAATTTATATTGCTTATGTGTGGTTTAGATATTTCTAAGGTAAAGATCAGAGAAATTTATTTGGTATATATATTTTGTTTTAATTTTTTAAATTGGAAAATAAAATCATAAATCTTATTTTAAGGGAATTCTTTACCTGTTACATTGTAGGTATCGTGAGGCAATTTAACAAATTATCCGTAAAATCCTGTAGCTTTCAATAAATGGCAGTATTTTTTTACAAATTTATTTATTCATATAAAATACACGCATTTAAAATAATAATAAACATCGCCAAACTGTGCAACAGTTTGTAGGCGATAATGGCGCTCTTTTGTTATACATTAATATGTATTTTATGTTACATACATATTTATCCTAGGTATATTTATTCCAATAAATATCTCTTTAATACATATTATAGGTAGTAGTTATACTTTTCATAGGAATGCATCTTTCAGTCTTTTCTTTAATGTTACAGTGCTTATGTCTTTGGACGTATCTCTTATAAAATCTATTCTATTAAATATTAGCGGAGTTAAATATTGCCTAGTTCTCTTACCATAATAGTTTCTTATGTATGGTATAACATATTTACCTTTCTCAACTTGCCTGGTACGATATTTCTGCGTTATAGGTTGTTTATATTTATTTATTTTATATTGTTGTAAAGCAATTAGGTAATCTACCTTTTCATGTACTGGAAGTATTCTACATAATATATTAAATAATTTGTCATAATTTGTTTTACACTTTAATTTTACTTTTTTACTTACGAAATACTTAAGTAGTCTATTCTGTAAATGTTTTATACGATCTAACTGTGTTTTTAATGTAAGCCCATAACTGCTCAATCCGTAATTGATTACCGAGTCAGCCAGTGCATAATACAGTACGTACAAAATTTTTCGATTAATGAAATTGCTTAGGTGAAAGAATCTACCCAGTATTGATTGCAATTTATTACATACACTATTGACGTGAAGTTTCCAGTTCATATTATTTTCTACTGTCAGGCCTAAGTATCGGTATTTATCTAAATGCAAGAGCTGATTGGAAACCACTCGTTGTGTTCTCGTTCAAAGGTTTTTTTCAATCATCATAGTCCACTGCTAAAAATAAGTTAGTCCTATAGGAAGATTGTCTTTTCGTATAGTAGGCAGTCATCCTTGGGCTATTAAAGTAACCACATAAAAGAAAGTAAACTTTAAGATATTACCTCGCTAGCATTTTTTTATAGAATAAGAGGCAAACGAGCATGCGGCTCACCTGATGGTAAGTGACTACCGCCGCCCATGAACAACCGCAACACCAGGGGAATCTCAGATGCGTTGCCGGCCTTTTAGAAAGGTGTAAGCTTTTTTCTTGAAATTTCCAAGTCGTATCAGTCCGGAAAATTCGCTGGTGGTAATTGATTCCACAAGAAAGTTGTGCGAGGGAGAAAACTTATTCTACATCGCACAGTAGTTGACCGCCAGTTATCCAGATGGTATGGATGGTAACACGAGCTTTGTCGTGATGTGCGATGGTGAAATTAAGCGGCTGGAATTAGTCCGAACAATTCCTAAGAGCGCTCCCCGTGATAGATGCGATAAAATACGCAAAGAGATGCAACATCTCTACGCAGTGCCAGTGTATGGAGCCGATCAGAAAGAACTCGGTCGTCGACGATTCGAACCGCTCTGCGCTGGATGCGGTCAAGTGGAAGGAGCTGGCACTGGGGTGCCCCGGCCCAGAGATGAGAACAGTATTCCATGTGGGGCCGAATTTGCGCTTTGTAAAGTTGCAAGCGATGTGCCGGCATGAAATACTGTCCCGCTCTGCTGAGTACGCCAAGATTTTTAGAGGCTAATTTGGCCTTCCCTTCCAAGTGACCACGAAACTGCACACTATTCGATATGTCGACGCCAAGGATTCCGATACTGGCTGAGGCAGCAAGGGGAGTGCCTTGAAACTAAGGAGACACGACAAAGGGGTTCTTTTTAGCGGTAAACGCGCAAACTTGTGTCTTCTGGGGATTGAACTGGACTAGATTTAGTCGGCCCTAATCCGAGACTTTGTTAAGCAAAGACTCGACATCGGACACAAGTTTGTCCCGGTACTCGGCGACGTTTTCCCGAGAAATATTGGCATGGCCGGCATATAAGGCATCACCAGTGCTGTCGTCTGCATAGCAATGAATGCTACCAGTTAGCAACATATCATTGATATGCAGAAGAAACAGCGTTGGTGATAGCACACAGCCTTATGGAACGCCAGCGTTGATAGGCTTGAAATCAGAGCATGCACCGTCTACTACGACCTTGATGCTCCGATCAGCAAGGAAACTGGTGATCCATTTGCACAATTTGTCGGGAAGCCCATAGGAAGAAAGCTTCGAAAGAAGCGCTTTGTGCTAGACCCGATCGAAAGCCTTCGCTATATCCAAACTAACGGCCAATGCCTCCTCCTTGGACTCCACTGCCTCCGCCCATCTATGATTTAAGTAGACTAGAAGATCACCAGCTGATCGATCCCGACGAAAACTGTACTGGCGGTCACAAATCAGCTGGTGCTCCTCAAGGTACCTCATGAGCTGGCAGTTTATAATGGATTTTATTATTTTGGAGAACAAGGAGGTGATGGCGATAGGCCTGTAGTTGGACGGGTCTGAGTGGTCACCTTTATTAGAGATCGGGTGGACCAAAGCTGTCTAGCTGGCCTTGGGAGTAGGAGTACCGAAAAAGACGCGTTAAAACCGGTGGCAACTCCGGAGCACACGTCTTCAGCACAATGGGGGGGACTCCATCGGGCCCACTCGACTTGCTTACGTCCAGAGAGAAGAGTGCTTTGCGAACCGAGCGCTGTGTAAATCGCACATCCAGCATGGAGCACTCACATCGCGGGCTGGTCGGCAGTGTGTTCCCCCCGTCATCTAGAGTCGAGTTGGACGCAAAAAGAGAGCTCAACAGATCGGCTTTCTCCTTTGCGGCATGGGCCAGTGAGTCGTCCTCTCTGTGCAGAGATGGAAGAGATGGCTGACAGAAGTTCCCTTGGACAGCCGTGGCGAGAGACCAGAATGCACGGGTTCCCGAAGGAAGGCGAACTAGCTTCTCGCCAATTCTGCCGATGTGCTCAGACCTTGCTTTGGCAATGACACTTTTGAAGGACCTGGAGGCGGAATTATACTTATTTTTAAGTGCGCTGGTGTTTACATCCCGAGACGTTGATGCGTCAGCCCAGGCCCGGTAGCACTCCTGCTTATAGCGTGATGCTATTTTACAGGAGCGACCAAACCATGGCTGGGATCTGCCTGCGATGGGCACCACAGAGGATGGAATAAAAAGTTCCATACCCTGAAGTACCACATCAGCAACAGAATCGGCAACATTGCTGAGATCTTCTGGCGAGAAGCAAACCCGCCTCCAAGGAAGGGATGCAAAAAAAGACCGCATTCCATTCCAATCAGCTGACCTATAGTGCCAAACACGGCGGCAAGCTGCAGATCGCAACTGCGATTGGAGCGTGAGTGGCACCGTACTCTGTTTTCTTTTCATAAATTGCTGCATGCTAGCACCAACGCTGTTTCTTCTACTTATCAATGATATGTTGTAAGCCGAGAACATTCGTTGCTATGCAGACGACAGCATTTGCGAAGCTTTATTCACCGGCCGTGCAATTATTTTTCGGGAAAACGTCGCCGAATACCGGAACAAACTTGGCTTCGTTGAACAAAGTCACCAATTGGGGGTAACTAAATCTAGTCAAGTTCAATCCCTAGAAGACACAAGTTTGCGCGTTTACCGCTAAAAAGAGCCCATTTGTCGTAACTCCTCAGTTTCAGGGCACTCCCCTTGTTGCCTCAGCCGGTATCAGAAACCTCGTCCTTGTCATATCTAATGACGTGCAGTTTCGTGGTCACTTGGAAAAGAAGGTCAGCTTGGCGTACTCAGCAGAGCGGGACAGTATTTCATGCCGCCACATAACCCGCAACTTTACAACAGGTTTGGCTGCATATGAAGCACTCATTTTCCACATCGCACATCCCGATAGAACTGGAGACCATCCATACCATATGGATGATTGGAATTTTCAAGAGGTTTTTATTCTTCGCGCAACTTCTTTGTGGGATCGAATACCAACAGCAATTTTTCCGGACCGATACGACTTAGGGACCTTCAAAAAACGAGCCTACTCTTTTTTAAAAGGCCGGCAACTCATCTGCAATTCCCTTAGTGTTGCAGCTGTTCACGGGCGGCGGTAGTCACTTACCATCAGGTAAGCTTGTTGGCCCCCTCTCATTTAAAAAAAGAGGTAAAGCGCGAAGCGCTTATATAATTATTTATTCCAAAAAGATATTTTGCACGCATATCATGTACATTTCGCAAAAAAAATTTAAGCAGTAATATGTTTTTTTTCAATCAGCAATTAACTGCGCGCTTCAATATAATTCGTAGAGAATGTGGCACACGCAAAATTGTGGTTATTTCCCCTTTAATCTTCCGTTGTGAGGCGTAAAATTATTTTATGCGCTTGTATACGTTTGGTCATAAAGACACTACGTGATGTTTTGACAACAGCCTCTCCTGATAGCTTCTGGTAACACGGATGAAATGCTAAACAACGTTTAACATCTGTTGTTGTGCGGCCGTATTTTTAACGTGTCGTGCATTTGACTATCGGGACTCTTTATTGCTCACCTAACAGCCTACTATATCTTTGCAATTTGAAGGGACCAACATATAAAATAAAAATATCAGGTTTTTTAAAAATAATACAAATATCATTTGAGAGACAGTGTGGTTATAGAAAGGTGGATTTCAATTACTTATTTAATACATATTCTTTGTTATAGTAGCAGTATGAGACGGGCAATTATTTAGGAATACATTTCTAAATACCAACACACCGTTCACCTATACGAATCCGTAATAAAAAATTATCTGCATTTTAATTTTTTCCTTTTGTTGTCATCCCTGAGGACAAAGTTAGGACCTCTTTAATAGTAAAATGGTACCCAATTGCACAGAAATACAGACTTTGGCTGCTAACTAGAAAATAAATTTCCCGTTTAAGTTGACCTATTAGTGGTGTAGTCATAATATAGCAGAAGTTTTTCTTTACGACGTAAAGAAATAGCTACATTCATCACACAATTTGATAGTAAAATGATAAACTAATTGAATTACACACAAACATTTTATTTATTGTTACTACATTGGCCGGGACTGCCTTGATAGATTTTTTATAGGAATACAACAAACGAAAAAAAATGTCGCAAAAGCGACATTACGGTGTAGAGGAAAATTTAATATCAAAGAACGTAACAATTTTGTACAGTTTAGGTGCGGTGTAAGAATATTCACTACTCCATATTATCCTATGGGTGTCGTAAGAAGCGACAGAGGGAAACAAATCAGGAGATGGGCAGCTGCGTTTTCCTAATAACGACTAAAAATGAAAAAAACTGCGTTTATAAACCCGCTTATCAAGCGTGGCGACTATAGTAAATGTGCCCCCTATGAGGCAATCATAGGCAATGCTACACATAGGAGGGCCTATGTTCAGCAGTGGACTTTTAAAGGCTGTAACGGTAACAATTTTGTAAATCAATTGAATAACGTTGTACATTCCTTTTTTTATAGAATAAGGGTGACAAACGAGCACACAGTCCACCTGATGGTAAGTGGTTGCTGTGACCTATAGACATATATATTTATCCTCAATAAAGAATCAAAATACAGATGCGTCGTTACCCGCGAAGACTAAGATGGAATGCCTCTTTTCCAGTAAAAAGGATCTCCGGTTTTCTACACTCACCATACGAAACACAGCAGTGTCAAGCTGCCATTTTACGCTGGTATTCTGTGAGAGCGTGGTCCTTCCCCGGTCGAGCCGACCCATTCGTGCTACAACTATAATACTAATATAGCTGCAGCATCGCTCTAACACGTACATTCCTATAGATGATTTAAGAAACTACTATTGAGATGCTGTTGCTAAGACAATATGCCTTTGAGTCTGTAATTACATTTGCTCTCAATAAATTTTAGACAGAAACAAAGCATGCAAAGGCCTCCTCCATAGATTGTCTCATAGCGGGGACGTTTGCCATAGTTAGATTGGCAAGCAACTTGGTAACTGCATTATTTCTTTTTTAAATTTTAACTTTTTATTTGTATCATACTGCTGCCTATAAACATTTATAGTAAATTGCCAGAATACCTAAAATCCAAAACAAGTATAAATAAATTCATAAGCTCTTTAAAAGATATACTTATTAAAAAAAAAGTTATTATTCAATTAATGAATACATTGAGGAAAATAAATTTTAAGTGTCTGCCCCTCTCCTGTTCATCCTCGGTTTTAAGATGGCACGATATTATAAACTTTTAATCGGTTTAGATAATTAAAGAATCAACTGCGTTCCAACACATTTCTTAAAATCAATAAACAAGTAAAATAATTATTTTAAGAGACTTCTTCGGGAATTGTGTTATAAGAATAATAATAGCACATATATAATCTTTTGTTTTTCTCTCTCTTTCGCTTTAAAAGTGATATTTTGTACAATATGTATCGTGATATTTTATTTATTTAAATATTTTATATAGAAGTATCTATTTATATATTTATAAACATTTTTATTACAAAGTAGATATTCATTATGTATATTTTTACTAAATATATTCTATTAATTCTATTTATTTGCATTTTATTGCACCTTATACATATATTTATTACTTATTTATTTTTATGAAGTTATTGTTAACACCTGCCGCAGTTACTGAAATCATCCAGAGTTGACTGATAGTGAATGCCATATGGAGCTGTCCGTCCTTTATATTCCTTATTATAATTTGTTTAATAAAGAATAAATAAATAAACATGACTTCACATTATGCTGTTACATTTTTATTAAATTTGATGGAACGTATCCATTATGGACAATTTTGTATTAATTTATAACAGGAGTACGCTTTAAAATTTTACTTGATTTGGCTTATTTACTTTCTTTATAAATCCCGATGAAAACAGAGGGTTGTTATAAGTTTGTAGATTGTATCTGTCTATCTGTCTGTGACATCATAGCTTCTGAACGGATAAAGCAATTTTAATTTAGTGTTTTTTCTTTGAAAAGTGTCCGAATTGAGAGTGTACTGAGCTACAAGAAAATATCTTCAGCCGTTTGAACAGTATCAGTCAGTTTTTACGTGGTAGAGCCATGCTGCAGCTATATTAGTAGTATAGTTGTAGCACGAATGGGTTGGCTCGACCGGGAAAGGACCACGCTCTCATAGAATACCAGCTTCAAATAGCAGCTTAAAACTGCCGTGTTTCGTATGGTGAGTGTAGAGAACCGGAGACCCCTTTTACTGGAAACGAGACATTCCATATTAGTCCTCACGGGTGACAACGCATCTGCATTTTGATTCGCAAGCGATGATAGATGTAGCTGTCTATGGGCCACAGCAGCAACTTACCATCAGGGGGACTGTGTGCTCCTTTGTCACCCTATCCTATAAAAAAACCCAGATTGAGCTCACCAATAAGCCTTTAAGCACGCCTTTTTATGATCTTTAAGCATCTGCTTAATAGTTTGAGCATGAACAGACCGGCGCTTTAAACTAGTTGTAAACGGCTGCCCCGCGTGAAGTACCGCTACATATTTGCAAGGAAAGCTAACTTCCTTGTAGCTGCTTTGGCTTAAAATTCAATTAATTGCATAACTTCAGATTGGAGGAAACCTTAACCACTAACAATTAGGTAAGATTGGACAAAACCTTTTACCAGCAACTTCCACAGGCAGTTGGTATATTCTTTTTGTTTATAGGATAAGGTGACAAACGAGCACATATTCCACCTGATGGTAAGCGATTGCTGTGGCCCATAGACATCTACATCTATCCTCGTTTGCAAATCAAATGCAGATACGTTGTTACCTGTGAGGACTAAGATGGAATGCCTCTTTTCTAGTAAAAAGGGTCTCCGGTTCTCTACACCCACCATTCGAAACACAGCAGTGTTAAGCTGCTATTTTACGCTGGTATTCTGTGAGAGCGTAGTCCTTCCCCGGTCGAGCCGACCCATCCGTGCTACAACTATACTATTAATATAGCCGCAGCATGGCTCTCCTACGTTGAAAATCTCTATCAAAAGTCTAATGCCAAGCAACCATCTCGGATAGAAAGAGCCAAGATGAGCTAGCTTCTTTTGCGCTAAAAAGATAATATAATAAATAATAATTAATTATTTGAATAATTTAAATAAAAAAATTAAAGATAACAAGTTTTGAGGTATTGTATCCCACAAGATGGCATTGCCCCAATCGGATGAAGATGACTACACTAATAAGTGTTATTGTGATAATTATGCAAGCACAGATGCATATGTGTGTGTAATATTTGCTTATATTCGATTTGACTTTATTAAATGTTTGATCTATTTTGTTCATCATTATGATAAAAAATGGAACTAAGAAAACTAATTTTAAATACAATAGTTACGTAACTAGCGTTGCGATGGTAGAATAAAGACTGTAATGATTCGCAACATACTTTTTATTATAGTTTAACGTAATAGTAACGGAAAAACGTATTAAACGTTGTTCTTATATGTGTCACAATTCAGTTATTAGTTTATTAAACTAAGAGCAACTTTCCGAGAAAATTAAGTGATACACAATATTTTTTCTATATTTTCCTTTTATATAGCATTCTATTTAACATTATTATTATGTTTCACATATTATATTTCTACTGAGACATATAGACTTTTTTAATTGTACTCGAATAAATTTCATATTTGAGAATCATCTCTTTTATCTATCTATCATCCCTTAGCTGAATAGAAAAAAGTGAACTTTTATATTAATACATTGTTATCCGTCCGCCCGTATGTCTATCTTCAAGATCTTTTTTATATATACATAGATCAAGATAAAATTAATATCAAATGCTAAGGTTCTATTTGCTTTTAAATCAATTTGATAAAGAAATTTGTGTTTACAAACTAAAATTTGCAATTGAAGCATCGTTCCTGATGTAGACCGATGTATGAGAAAACTTTATCTCTGCACTGCAAAATCAAGTTTGTCCTTAATCTGACTTGCCTTTTCTTTAGAGCGATGTTCTATTCCCCAGCATGTTTCCCAGCATGGATGAACTATCTGCAAACATAATTCAGATTATACGGAATACTCAGGGCGCTGGTTCACACTTGTCCTATTTTTTTCATAGAGGAGGTGTCAAACGAGCATCCGGCTCACATGATGGTTAGCTGAAGTGGCTATTGCCGCACATTAATAATTGCAATACCAGAAGAACTGCAGGTGTGTTGCGGTCTTTTAAATACGAGACAGTTTTTAAGAGGGTATATGTCCTAATAATCCGGGTAAATACGTATGCGTAACGTGTATAAATTATACGATAATTTATAATGCTATAGCTATATAGCGGTAGTAGCAGGAATAGGTCGGCTCGATAGGGGAGAAACCACGCTCTCGCAGAATACCAGCGTGAAATAGCAGCTAAATGCTGCAGTGTTTCGACAACTGAAGACCCTTTATACTGAAAATGAGGCATTTCGTCTCAGTCCTCCGGGGTGAAAACACATCTGCATTTAGATTGTTAACTGAGAACAGATGTAGATTTCCACGAGGCTCACAGTATCCAATTAGAATCAAGTAGAATGTGTGTTTGTTTGTCACCTTTATGCTTTAAAAATATTTGGCAATCGTAGATTATACAAAGTTGTCGTAAAAGTAAGAAAACTTTTAGAAAATGCACGTTAGTGGATCTCCATACATCCGAATTTAGTGGAATGAAGTTTGTAATAAGGTGTTAAATCACCCCCCCCCCCCTCCCCCGTTACGAGGAGATCTGTCATAATCACCACGTTTAATAGACGTATTAACTATCGCATTTCTAGTGTGCTGTTAACAACCAAATACATATCAGGAGAGTCTCTTAGAGAAAAACTTAAAGAAATAAAGAAATAACTTCGGCCGCTCATTATATTTATAACACTCTATTAACACCAGGAACTGTCACAGGCTATCAGTTACTTGACTCCACAGATTCAGTAATTTATTTATGGGGCATTATATACACTATTACAACAAAGTTCTAGAAAATATACAAGATCTCTCAGTTACCCAGTTTAAATATTTTATTAAACAAAAACTATATAAAAAGGGTTATTGTAATACAAATGAATACATGGTTAATAACAACCCCTGGGAATTAGGTGGTCGCTTTCAAGCTGTTTCTTAAATAAGTTTTGTACGTAGTTAGTACAGCCTGTGTTCTTATTACATAATTTTACTTTAAAGGTAGTCCCGCTGGATTTCTTGCCGGTCCTTCTGTGGTCAGAGATTTTTTCCGAATCAGCGTTAAAAGAAAAAAGAAATAATTTCAATAAGAATCTTGTAATATATATTGAATTAAAACAACATTCTTTGCTATTCTATTCTAAACGATTTTAATTCTTCTTATAGCCATACGTCGATTTTATTTACTAATTAGTACTACTAGTACTAATTAATATGATAATATATATAACACATGATAGATTCTTAAAATAATTTACATTGTAAAAAACATTATATTTTTGTGAATTTAATACTTTGAAATCTCATGATGAATTAAGAATAATAATATAAATAATATACAATCCACGTAAAAATATTACTCTGCCGCAGTCGGGTATAAAAACCACGAAGCGTATTCGAATTACTAATACAAATAAATCTATAGTTATTTTTGAAAGCATGCTGCCAAAACGAGATATTAGAATTGAAAAGCGATTTCGTGATACAAGGTTGCGTAAAAAAATTTTAATGTAAACAATAAAAAAATTACAATAGAAAATTATATATTAGTTCTATACTAAAATAAAAATGTCTTTCTCTGTCTGCTGTAATTCCAGCGCATTTATTATTGTATATTTTAAAATAAAGTAATTTTCATCCAATACAAATAACAAAAATACTTGTTGAAAGTCACTTAAGTTTCAGCTCTGGTTCGAAAAAAAACGTCTGTTCTGGAAAGAACCAGCAATAAATCCAGCGTGACATTTGTTTTAAATCGATAATTTACAATATAATATTTTATATGATTAAATATGAAAACATTTAGAAATAGACTTTATTTTTACAAAAAAAATATATTCGGATGTTTTTCGACTACCTTGTAGGCATCTAGGCAGTAAAATCCAGACCGACATGGAGTCCAGGAGGAATCAACACATGACAACCAAAAGACTATTCCACCTTAATTTTTTTATGCGATCTACTTCAAGTTGTTCTACTGATGACATAAACGCATGTTGCTATGGATCAACTCGGTGACTTATTGTTTAAACCAATTTTTTATCACTAGCAAGGAATTGTTATTTTTAGAACTTCATTTTTTTTATATTTCTCTTTTTTTTAAACGTTACCCCCCACGCTAGGATTTTCTCCCGTATCGTGGGGGCAGTTTACATACATAAATTTACAAGGACAAACATCCAGACCCAGACTTGTTCCGTGCGGGATTCGAACCCACGGCCCTTAGCGCAGTAACTCATTGCTAAGCTACTGCACCACGGAGCGGTCAACTAACTACTCTTACGAAAACCACAGGAAGATATGGGGTAGTGGATATACACCACCACTACTCGGCAACAATTGCCTTATGGTTTATAAATAGTCATCACAAATACTCTTTTAAACTTACTATGAAGGACTGTTCATAGCCCTAACTGCCACGCCTAGAAGACGGTTTGGCGATCCCTTCCACACATACTGCTTTAAAAGGCAGAATATACCTGGATCTATTACGTGTTAGAAGTTTTTTTCTGTGCAGGAGTTCTACGGATAGGTTACGGTTAGGTGGGTAAGTAACATCTTCTTACCTGTGCCTATCGCTTAATAGCAGTGCTGCGTTCTTCTCTGAAGAGCATAGAAAGTAGGCTGTGAGGAATCCCATCTTATGTCAAAGAGTCATCGTGAAAACTGTTATAGATGATAAAATTATTAACTTTTCCTAATACTAATTCCGTATAATATCAAAAGGAAAACCACAAAGGTTTTTATTCATCTTCACTAATAAACCGTGAAGTACAACTTCTACCAAATTATTAAACTTCACCTCACAGAAATCGCAATATAATACGATTGGTACATGATTTTTGTGTATATTTTGTTTTCCTTCTTGCTTCTATGAAGTTTGATAGTGTTATTTTATTTTATTCAAGTAAGAAGCCTCCGAATGAAGGAATTAAGGTTTTTCGTTTGCTTAAAATGTAGTATTTATATCCAGAAGAGACTTTTTAACACTGGACTAAATAAGAAAATAAGCAAAATTTCATAAAAAAATATGGGCATTACACAATTTTATATTTCTTTATCACATTTTTAGCTCTTTTGAATGGCTTTTAGTTAATTCTTCACTTATTGAGCCCAGTGTTTATTTGCTTATTAAAAGCAATATTGTGTAATAAAAATAATATTCATAAACATCAACAGTGAGATAACATACCAAGATTATTTATAGAGCGTTATGTTTATAAAAAATCTAAGGTAGATAATGAATGAATGAAAAATGAATTAATAAGTCAAGGAAAAAATTTATTTATTTTGTTTTTATAAAATTGAAGAAAAACATCTTTGGTTGTACTGTTTGTATCTGACTGGTTTTAATATCAATACATATAGAACATAATAAAAAGAAAAATAAAAAGTAAAAAACACTTTCTCGCCATTTTCCAATTGTTTTGTCCACCAAAATGAGTGAATCTAACTCATTACATTTTAAAGTTTTATAACCTTAAATTATACAAAATGTCCAGATTCCTAGTAGGCCACCGTGAATTGAAGCCAAATATAATTGCGTCACACGCCAGGGCAGGGAACGTTCCCCGCTTAAACACGTCACGAGTTGGTGGTTTGATTTAAAAAAAATGAGAGTTTGTGCTGTAAAATCGTGTAAAACTTACACTTCAAAAAAGAAAAGTACCTTAACATGTTATTTATTAAGTAAATTTATTCATATCACGTTGTATTTCTTTGTTACCCGCCTTTTAAATTTGAAAACGAATAAATAATAATTTGACATGAATGTGACACCACAACTGTTGTGTGTTGCCAAGGGCATGAAATCTATTTACCCATATTTTTAGCTTTTTAAAATCTCTTGAAAAGGAAAGAACGTAAGACTTCATTATTAACATGAACGATAATTTTTTTTCTAAGTGTTAGTTTATTTCTTCAACCTCACAGCTGTCTAAGCACTGAACCGATTACAATGCGTTTTTATAGTTTGTAAGTATTTCTTGAGACGTGGCTTGTATTTTAGTAGCATTAACGGTTACTTTGTTGGAAACCTAAATCAGAAACATCCAAATTTTAGCCTACTTCCAATTTTGCTTAAACACCAATTCTTGAAAATATCAGCGTTGATATGAAAATGAAGTACCGACATCGGATTTTGAGCCATAACAGCTATTGGTTGGATTGCTCCTGCTTACTACCCATTTAAGTAAACCAAAAAAACATTGCGTAGGTTTATGAAATGTTGGTAAAATGTACAAACATTTCATAAACTAACACAAGCATACCACACAGCGATTACACATGAAAAATTACACCAATGAAAGCAAATAACGTTAAAAATTAGCAACAGTAATGATGAAAATTATCCTTTACACTAAACTTAAAATATTTTATATGTGGTAGAGCCATGCTGTAGCTATATTATGTAGTGTAGTTGTAGCACGAGTGGGTGGGCTCGACCGGAGATACCACGCTCTCACAGAATACCATCGTAAAATAGCAGCCACTGCTGTGTGCCATATGGTGAGTATAGAGAACCGGAGACACTTTTTACTGGAAAAGAGGCATTCCATCTTAGTCCTCACGGGTGACAACGCATTTGCATTTTGGTTCGCAAACGAGGATAGATGTAGATGTCTATGGGCTACAGCAACCACTTACCATCAGGTGGACTGTGTGCTCGTTTGTTGCCCGATCCTATAAAACAAATAAAACATTTGAAAATTTAAAAACTCTCATAGTTTTGGGGCAATTCTTTGCCGCTGGTATTACTCGAGTATTGCACACAAACGCAAATGCGATACGTAATATACTCGAGAGCGTGGCGTTCACTCACACACACGTATAAAAATTGGCTTCATGATAAATGTTGCGTTTTGTATTGAACACGCAATCTCGACATTTTATATAATCTTACTTTATAACAAATAATAAAAATTAAAAAACTTGTACAACCGACTTCAATATAAATTATTAAGAATAACTCAACAACTATTGTTCAGACCTTAATAAAATTTATATGAAACTATATGAGAAGCATCAGCTTTCAAATGAAAAAAATTATCAAAATCGGCTTACCCAGAAAAAAGTTATGAGATAACACACATAAAAAAACATATAGTCGAAATTAGTACCTCCTTTTTGAAGTCGGTATAAAAGGAAAAAAAAACGACTCAAGCCGCGACAAAAATTTGCGACGTTTATGGACTTGATACAGTGTGAGTAAGAGTAGCACAAAGTTGGTTCAACTTTGTACAGTCCTGATCTTGCACCCTCAGATTTTTACCTGTTTCAATCTCTTCAGAATTCTTTTGGTAGTGTTAGGTCAACATCAAGAGAGGACTGCCAAAACTACTCGTCGTATTTTTTGATCGAAAATCTCAAGATTTCCACAGCAACGGGATTACGTCACTCCTTACAAGATGGCAACAATTTATCGAACAGATATCACATATATATCATCATCATCATTACAGCCTTTCATAAGTCCACTGCTGAACATAGGCCTCCCCCAAGGAATGGCACAAAGCACGGTCCTGAGCCACCTGCATCCATCGACTTCCTGCATGTCTTACCAGGTCGTCACTCCATCTTGTGTGGGGGTCGCCCTACACTTCGCCTACCGGTACGAGGTTGCCACTCGAGAAACTTTCTTCCCCATCGGTTGTCGGTTCTTCGAGCTATATGGCCGGCCCACTGCCACTTCAGCTTACTAATCCGTTGGGCTATGTCGGTTACTCTACTTCTACTGCAGATATCCTCATTTCTAAGTTTATCACGTAGAGACACTCCGAACATAGCCCTCTCCATAGCTCGCTGAGCGACCTTGAGCTTCCTCATACGGCCAGCAATGAAGAACCACGTCTAAGTTACGTAAGTCATCACTGGCAATACGCACTAGTTGTACAATTTCATTTTAAGGTTTTGAGGTATGTCTGACGGGAAGGTGTGTCGTAGCTTCCCGAACGCTGCCCAGCCGAGTTGAATCCGTCGATTGACCTCTCGGTTGAAGTTGAACTTACCTAGTCGGACTATTTGTCCCAGGTAAACATACTCGTCAACAACTTCGAGCTTAGTGCTCCCAACAACTACCGGCATAGGTGTGACATGGACATTAAACATAATCTTTGTTTTGTCCATGTTCATCTTAAGACCTATCCGTTGCGAGACACTATTGAGGTCATTGAGCATGGTGCTTAGGTCCTCCAGCGATTCTGCCATAAGCAATATATCGTCGGCAAATCGAAGGTGAGTGATGTACTCGCCATTGATGTTGATACCGTATCCTTTCCAGTCCAGAAGCTTGAAAACGTCTTCCAATGCAGCGGTGAAGTTTTGGGGATATTACGTCACCCTGTCTTACACCTCTCTGCAATTGGATAGGTTTCGTACTCTGGTTTTGTACTCGGATAGCCATCGTAGCTCTACTGTACAAACACTTCAGCACTTCGATATACCGACAGTCAACTTGGCACCGCCCAAAGGACTTCAGCACCGCCCAAATTTCGACGGAATCAAAGGCTTTCTCATAGTCCACATACGCCAGATATAGTGGCAAATTGTACTCTTCGAACTTCTGTACAATTTGCCAAAGGGTATGTATGTGGTCTTTGGTGCAAAAGCCCTTTCGGAAACCGGCCTATTCGGGAGGCTGGAAGTCGTCAAGTCTGAGCGCGAGACGATTCGTAGTGACTCTCGAAAACAGCACGTAGACGCAGCTCAGAAGGGAAATCGGTCTGTAGTTCTTCAAGAGAGCGTTGTCACCTTTCTTGAAGAAAAAGACCACCGCACTTCTGCTCCACGCCTCCGGTGTAATGCCACCATGGAGGACGGAATTAAAAAGCTTCTGAAATACTTCAAGTACCGGTCTTCCACCCGCTTTCAGAAGCTCCGCTGTAATTCCATCCTTGCCTGGGGCCTTACCGTTTTTAAGATGCTGGAGAGCCATTCTAATCTCGCTCAGACTGACGTCCGGGATATCTTCGGAATAGTGTCGGATAAGACTTGCTCTTGGATCGTTACTCACACTTGCGTGTGGCTCCAACGATGACGTGTACAGCTGCCCATAGAACCTCTCAATCTCACTCAAAATCTCAGGTGTCCCGGAAACGATGCTGCCAAATTTTGTCTTCAGTTTTGACAGTTGGCTCTTTCTGGCAGACAGATCTCTGGCAAAATCTTTGGAGCCTTGGTTCCGCTCGATCGCTTCTTCAATACGAGCTGTATTGAAGTTGCGTAAGTCCCGCCGCATGCATTTGGAGATCTGTCTGTTCTGTTGCCTGTATGCTGTCAAGTCTGTTGAAGAATGTACCTTCATCTCCCGTCTAACAGCCGTGAGATTAAGAGTGTGATCGGAGAGTTTTTGTGTTCTTCTGCGGCGCGTCTTGCAGAACTTAGCTCTGACCGCATGGACAGTTTCCACGATCTTGTCATTTATATCGTTCACTTCATTGCAGTCTTCTAGGCACTGAAAACGGTTTTGTAACTAGAGCTGAAAGGTTTCGGGACTTTGGAACAGAGCACGAGGGGGACGGATCGTTGACTTCATCAGACGAGACCTCTCCAACTTAACGTTTAGGTTCAGTGTGCCTCTAACCATTCGGTGATCGCTACCAGTTTCCACCTTTGCGATCACGGAGACATCACTGAACAGTTGTCGTCTGGTCGTCATAATGAAGTCAATCTCGTTTTTTATCGAACCGTCGGGGCTCGACCAGGTCCACTTCCTGTTGGGCCGCTTCTGGAAGAAAGAGTTCATCATAAAGAGTCCCTCTTTCTCGATGAAGTCGGCCAGCTGCTGGCCCCTTGGGTTCCGTTGCCCTATTCCAAATTTCCCTACTTTCAGCTCACCGTTCTCTCTTGTGCCTAGTTTTGCATTAAAGTCTCCCATTAACACCGTATATTGGGTTTTGGAGGAATGCATGGCTCTAGAGATATCCTCATACATTTCCTCCACCTCCTCATCGGGGTGTGCCGAGTTTGGTGCGTAGACCTGTATGACCTTCAGCGAATACCCTTTGGTAATTCTGAGTATAAGGTACGCAACCCTCGTCGACACACTCCCAATTTTTACAACGTTGTTAACGAGAGACTTGTGGACGATAAATCCGACACCTCCTTGGGACAGATGGTCGCCCTCCCGGTGATAGAGCAAGTTGCCGAATTCGAGGATTACCGTGTCCTCCCCCTCTCTTCGGACTTCGGATAATCCTATAATATGCCAGCGCAACTTGTCTATCTCTTCTTCCAGCTCCACGATCTTCTCGTCAGTCCTCAGGGTGCGTGCGTTGTACTTTGCCAGGTCGAGTCGTCTAAGGTGGCAACCGAACCTCCACCGGAGATTCTTAGCACCCCCTGCCCCGCCGTTACCATGGTCGCCACCGAAGCCAGGAATAGCGGGGCCGCCGGGGACTGGGGGCCGTCTGTTTGTTGCTTTAATCATTTACATAAATTATTTTAATTAAATGTTATTAAACTTTAAAAACTGTTTGAGTTTGTATATAAAATACGAAGAAAGTTTTATACTTACTTTCAAGTTGGATGATCTAAAGTTTTAACCATGTACACCTACTACAGCAATTTTGTTATAAAACTTTTGTCCAGCAAATTATTTTTTCGAATCTAAAACGGTTATCTAAAAATTTAAACTATATTTAAAAATGTACTTTGCGATTTTTTACAGTGAAACTGTTCTTGTTCGGATATATATACTTCGCGCACTGGAATATTTTGTTCAAAATGTCGTTATACTAAAATTGAGAGTACCATACAGTTATACGTCACATTATATCGGAATCAGTGTTTATTGTACACGTTTTAAATCTCATGAATTGGCTCCGATGATCTTCTACTTATCGAAATGTTCATGTAGCACTCATCTCAAAGAATGATTACGGAAAGAAAGTTGGTCGGTATTGGTTTGTATTGCTGCTAATTCAAAATCAACTACTCACTTTCGCCCATAAGATCGTAACATCCTCGGGGCTTTTAAACTTTTTTTTATAATTATAGTGAATAAAACAGCTAAAAAAAAAAACATTTTTCAAATAAGACTGTTTAAAAATATCGAGAGATACATTTCCAAAATTATCATTGAATAAATAATCCAAAAGGACAAGATTTTGCGTCCAATTAAATGAGTAAAAAGCCTAACTATCTCATTTTTTTGGAATACCCTAAGTTTTACAGTCAAATTTCAATATTATGAATTTCCAAGTAATTAGAAAACTAACGTAATAACCTTTGAAAGTTTTATAGCAGCGGATCGAACTCAGGAGCTTTGTGCTTATTGCCAAAGCAGTACTATGAATACTTGAAGTTCAGACGAGTAAGTCTGTACATTTCTGGCAGTAAATACCTCACTGAACGTTTTTCTTATGGTCAGAGCTAGTATGGATTACTTAATCATCAATTTTTATCAACATCATCATTAAATTTAAAATATACAATACTAAAAACTATAATAATAATTAAAAAAAAAACTAAAACTAGAAACTTAAATATCATATAGTCCTACTCCCCGCGGTATCGTGCCAAGAACGAACTCTGGCTGCGTTCCCCGCTGAATGGCTATACTTAGCCTTTGAGCAAGGAAAGAACCATCCCTCTTATCACCAGCAGCAACAACCAGCCCTCGGATGGAGTTCCTTTAGGAACTCCACCGCACGTGGACCCCACGGACCGATAGTCTCTACAGCAAATGGCACAAATATGTAGTCATCTCTCAGAGACCTCATATTTGCGCCACTTACTCAGTTCAGCTGCCTCTGATGCCGCCCCCGGCTCTAAACGAGGTACCCCTGAGATGAGAGACCGCCAGAGTGTCTACGCAAGTAGCATCCCACACTAGGACTTTACCTCTCTACCAGGGACCAATGTCATACCGTCGGGTCTCCTGCCATCGTCTCTATATATTCCACAAGGCTCTAAAACCCAGGGAACATTTATAGAGACAAGATCCCTTCGGATGACATCGTTCAAAGAACTGTGTCGTGAAAATTTACCAGCGCTTTTCTTACATGAAAGTCCGTGGAGCCCAAACTTGTCGACGCTGCTACCACAGGGACACTGATGGGGTTGACAAATCGCCGCTCCTAGTCGGATTCCTACGGAAATGCGTAAGCTTTCCGCATCAAGTAATGTGCCGAGATTACTTGATGGGTAAAGCATGTAACCAGTGACTAGATTCCTTAGTCGAAACAGCTAGAAGGCGTGCCTTATCTAGGTCACTCTGGAGATTATGAAACAAATCCTTCTGCACGCCCTGTACCAATGGAATATCCCCACTGTTTTTGTTGGTTAACTTCCAGTGGAACATTTTCACCAGGACAGAGCGTTTGCCATGTCTGCCCTGCTCCGTAGCAAAGCATAGGTCTGCTTTATTATTTTAAAATTATATTACATAAGTCACTGACACTATGTACGGAAGCAAGGAAAGCAGGCAATGCAATGCTAGAAAGATTTCTCACACCAATGCCACCAAATTTTATAGGTAAAGTAGCTTGAGTCCAGGCTGTCGTATTTAAAGTTAAATTTAGGAATTATTAAATATATCATTAATATATCTGCATCACTAACATACTTGATGTGTAAAAATATTCCTAACACTAAATACTTGAAATATAGTATATATATATATATATATATATATATATATATATATATATATATCTATATATATATATATATATATATATATATAATCAATTGTATGATATAACCCATGAAAAAATAGAACTATTTCATGGTAAGTATTCTAAATATATACGTATAGACAAAAGATTTGTTTACTTATAGCAAAAGGTAGAAAATACAGGAGAGTTGTAATATTCCACTCAATAGCATCATAAATAGACTTTCTTCTATACCCTTTGTAGGTGTTTTCCATAATGCTAAGGTTTTACTAAGATTATGCCGCCTTTGTAGGTGGCGTTTGTTTTGGAATAGCATAAGGGACATGAATTTATATTGCTTATGTGTGTTTTGGATATTTCTAAGGTAAAGAACTATTATTTGATATATATTTTCCTTTGTCTTTTTTTTTTTAATTGGTAAAAGAAATGATAAATCTTATTTATATATTATGTGCAGCTAGCTAACTAGCTAAATTCTTACCTTTTTTATTGTGGGTGTGGGAAGAGGCGATTAAATAAATTTTCCGTAATATCTTGTGTTCCTTAATAAGTTTGCCACGTGCGTGGGGAAATGGAAATTTGTTTGCCTTTTTTGCGTTATCGTGAACAATAAGATTTTTGACTTGCTTCTCATATTATTTTTTCAATTCGATATTCTTATCAGTTTGCTTTAGATGTTGATCAAGCGACTTTCAGCCTGCGCTCTATTCGATGGCATGCGTTCGTCATCCGTACTCCATAACAAACCAGATTCGTTCCTGTTGTCAGGAACATACGACGTAAAGTTTTATTCAAAACATTCAACGCTCGTTTTTTCGGGATTGTTCGCTGGATTAGCTTACACCCCAAAGACTCCAAACTAAAATAATCCTTAATTAACCTCTCCATATCTTTTTTTTTCTTGATGGAAATGTGGTTAACGATTTTGATTGTTTTAATGCCACCTGTTATGTGACCATGTATAACATAAAAAAGTTTGATGAACGATGTTAAAGGTAGGTTCTTACCTCCTGAAATTAATTCACGAGTAACAATGAGATGCCAATTAACCTGACCAATTAACATGGACCTTTCATAAATAAACTCGTCTTCTATTGGTGTGATTTTCATTTGTCTCCCCGATCACAGTTTTCGTCGATGCCGCTTCTTCGGTTCCAACTTGACCTACTCTTTCAGCTATGGCTGCACTCTTGGATCCTACAGATTTCTTTGCGGTTCTGGCCTACGTAACACTGGTGTCCGTCTTGTTGCTTGTCGCCGCCACAGGACGTTCTCGAGTCCCATGTGTACGTGGATGTCTCGGTGGTAGCCCCACTCTAAGTAGTAGCTGTGGTTGCTCCAGACGATTCCGCTTCTTTCGCCTTCATTGAAATCCCTATCCTTGTCCTAGTCCCTTTGACCCTATCATTTTGGTCTTGTGCCTTCTTCATCTTGCACGAGGGTAATTGTTGGTCTACTGTCCCTATGGTCCCTAAGATCTCTACAACGTACAACCCTACAACCCCATAAATCTTGGACTGGCCTACCGCGGTGAACTGTCCAAGGATGGATTCGCACAGAAACGAAATAGGGGAAAAGGTTGGGGCACTGTCCGTCAGCGAATGTGACGTAGCAGTCGAACTGTGCAAATACAGCCTCGCTCGAAAGGACTGCGCCACGTCGTAAGGTGTTAAGTCCAATCTCCGACCTTGGCACCTTTAGGGGTCGGTGCTTGGTATGCTGGTGTCTTGCACCCAGTCGCTGGTGACGCCTCGTCCAGACGCCCTCTCACAGTCACGATACAGTCAGGTGCCTTCCACAAGCACCTTCGCCTGGCAGCAGCAGTGAGCACCCTTCGCCTGGGCAACAATAAATACCGAGCACTTTTGAGTGCCACAAGAATGCCGAGCAACTTGCCTGACGGCTGGAATGCAGAGTACACTTGCCGACAGGAATGCCGAGCATACTTGCCCGACGGCAGGAAAAAATGCCAAGCCTCTTGCTTGGCCTCAGTGAGTGCCTTAAATAAGGACTCGCGCCTGGCTGCAGTAAGTGCCCTACACAAGCACTTGCACTGCCCGCAAATAAAACAGTTATTTATCTTCATAATTTCCCCATAAAAGTGCAACGTTGACACATTTACTTCTTTCCTATCACTTTGCCTATTATTTTCTTCTCTCTTGAATTAAACTATAAAACTCGTAGACTGGTCTCGAACGATATTGCCAAGTTACCACTTTACTATCCTCGTCTCGAGCTAAACATGAAAGAGAATCGCGCACCGCGCGCCATTTCGACATATCTTAAGGCCTTAACAGTGGTTGAAATGTCTAAATCGTGGATATTTAAGTAAAAAAATCTCAATAAATGTTCACTTAATCACAAATAAAAAAATACAAGGTAATAGAAGAGGATTTGGTAAATGTTTTTAATTGAACAAAATTGTATTTTTGTCAACCCCTTATTAGAAAAAAAATCTCCAAAGAGTTTCGAATTTGAAAAGAATTTGAATAGAGAATTTGAAAATCTTTGTCATATTTTGCAAAATTTCTCCAAAACGGCACAAGCTTTTTAAATAGTTCTTACACTAAAAAAAAGGTCTTAAAAATATTAATATTTTGTAATTGAGAGTTTTATTTTTATTCCCGTTTTATAAGAGAATGTATCATTTTTCCCTGAAATTGAATATATTTACGCGTGCGCGCATGCTCTGTCGCCATGTCGCGGTCCGTTTTCGGACATCGTCGAGGGTAGACCGCGCGTCGGTGTTGGAGCTTGCTTGAGCTGGACTTCGTTCAAATATATATTAGTTTTTTAAAGATTATACTCAATTATAAATATTTTTATGACTAGAAATACTTAATTTAGTTAATATCTGTACACTGGTAGCTGTAAAAAATATTTTATAATAAATTAATTTTTAAAGTGCCCAAAGAAGAAGAAATTTTCGCGGCGACTTTGATTAGTGAAATTGAAAAAATACATTTTTATATAATTTAGATGTGGAACGACGAACATGCTCTCGTTACTTAGATTTAGATAATTTTTAAAACCTATGTAATTTTATTGTTGCATATTTTTATTAATTAGTGGATACTGAATTTTATAATTATGTATTACAATAAACACTGGTTTTATGAGTATGACCTTTATAAAATATTATTGGGGAGGGAAATATAGATACAGATACATACATTTAGGTACTAGTTATCAAATTAAATCAAACAATTTAAATAAATAAAAAATGGTGCTTCCCTAAGTATACATAACTATATAAAGACATTCTTGGGTTAATGTTTTTTTTCTTGTGTTAGACAAACTATCTTCTAAAAAATGTAAAAATTTTAAATTGAAGAGGGGTTTCTCTACGTGATAAAGTAAGAAATGAAGATATTGGCAGTAGAACCAGAGTAACTGACATAGCCCAACGGAATATTACAGTGAAATGGCAACGGGCTGGCTATATAACTTTGAAAATACTTAAAAAATAGGAAGAAAGGTTCTCTAGTGGCAACCTCGTACAGGTAAGCGAAGGAGTCTCACTTAACCTTTATTCCTCTTCACGTATTCTCATACGCTTTTCTTCACACATACACACACACAATCACACACACCATAAACACACACACACACACACACACACACACACACACACACACACATAAATAGGTCGCAAATAATACTTACCTAGTACTATTAGGCAAGAGTGAATACGTTTTTGTTAAGTCAGTGCAATTCACCATCTTAGGCTACATAACCACTAACTGCTTGCTTGCTGGGTAAAATAGTAAAAAAAAATTTACCCTGTGAAAGTTTGCATTTAGATATAATTTTTTCTAACCAACCATAAAAATATGATGAGAATATGTATATAAGTATAAAGGTTACTTCACACGGGACAGTATTAATATAATATTATATCTTCCATTATCTACGCTATGCATGAAAACTTTTAAAATCTCTATATCCCGAGGTATGTCCATATAAAGAGGCTGAATAGAGCCACATTGATATGCATGGGGATCGTTTTGTAATTTCACGTCGTATCGAAAAAGAATTGTACGTATTTCAGGTGGCGGTTTACAAAACACGATTCACGAAAATTCACTCAATAGAAAATAATTGCCATAGTTGCTTCTGAAAATACTTAAATTTTCAACGTCTATTTTTCTAACGTGGTAGAGCATGCTGCAGCTATATTAGTAGTAGGTATAGTTGTAGCACGAATGGGTCGGTTCGACCGGAAGAAGGGGCCACGCTCTCACAGAATACCATGTAAAATAGCAGTTTAACCCTGCTTTTTTTCGTATGGTGAGTGTAGAGAACCAGAGGAACTTTTTACTGGAAACGAGGCATTACATGTTAGTCCTCACGGGTGACAACGCATCTACATTTTGATACGTAATCGAGAATAGATGTAGATGTCTATGGGCCGTAGCAACCACTTACCATCAGGTGGACTGTGTGCTCGTTTGTCACCCTTATTCTATTAAAAAAAACTTTCTGAGATTTCAGTAAAATAATGTTAAGTATTGTAAGCACTCGTACAATAATTATGTGTCTCATGTTAATAAAGTTATTGGGCTATTATGATTTTTAATAAAGTGATTTTACTTTATACGTTAAATAATTTATTTACCCTTCTATATCAAGAACCGTTTATTCTGTCACTCCTATTGAATTTGACAGAGCTTGCTAAAATTTAGCATCTTTAGATGGATCGCGCGCTGATCCGGCTGTTAGATATTGCAAAAATAATCGAAAATATTTATTTTTACTTTCGTGCCAAAGACTACCTTGTTTTATTTTATTACGGTCAAATAATATTTATAAGGTTATATAGCAAGTATTTACAAATGTTTTCATTATTTTGTTATTCTATTGTTTACAGTTATTATCACGTATTAGATTTACACCAAGAATTACATTAGAAATTCTTGATGGGATGCGATGTAAACATACTTTATTTTCATCAAAAACTATAATATATATATATATATATATATATATATATATAGTATATATATATATATATATATATATATATATATATATGTATATATATATATTTGTTTTTTTTTACCAGTAGAGTTTCAACACAATCTTAAAAAAGTTCAATGATTTAAAAAAAATGCTGATAATTATATAATTTCAAGTCAGTGTTTTACATTTAAAAATCAGTTATAAAGAGCCAAAGTTATTATTTTCATTTTCATTAATTTAATTCGAGACTAAAATAAACGTGAAAGGGCTTTTATCTGCAATAATAATTTTCATTAAAAATAACACAGACTTATAAAAGTCATATACACGGTCAATCATACTGAAGATTATCAATTGTACTACAAAATATTTATAAGACTATTTCCAGTATAATGACCCGAATATCATCATTAATGCTTGACTTAACACACTTGCTTAACACGCTTGGCACACTTAAAAGTTTTATCACATGGCTAAATGATTGACTATTATATTATGATAAGGTCATGCTTTTCTATAAAAAGTTGCAAGAAATTTTAAATCACGGACCTATTGGTTTGTTTTACTTTTCACATAATTAGTGAAAAACAAGATGAACTGATCTAAAAGTTTACTTTCTTGTGTAAAAAGTGCTATTTAGAATTTTATGCAAATGATAATTAAAGTTTCTATGTAAATAAGTGTAACATAGCGGGTATTATATTCAATGGTAGCGGCCATCAATATTTGACGGCTCCGTGGCGTAGTGGCTTAGCAATGAGTTGCAACGCTTGGGGCTGCGGGTTCGAATCCCGCACGGAACAAGTATTTGTACGGCCTACAAATAATTGTTCCGGGTCTGGATGTTTGTCCTTGTACAATATATGTTTGTAAACTGCCTCCACGATACAGGAGAAAATCCTAGTGTGGGGTAATGACTTTTTTAAATGAAATCCATATTTACAAAGTCAGCATCATTTTCTGTACAGAAACCAGCAAAGTCATGTAAGTAGTTTGTGGTTAGTTACAATTTTAAATTTTCTACCAAACAAATAGGGTCTAAAGTGTTTGACTGCCCAATCATATCTAATAACTTTCTTTCGATAGTGGAATAGTTGGATTCAGCGTTATTGAGTGATTGAGATGTATATGCTATATAAGTCTTTGCCTGTTTTGCCTTGCGATAGCACAGCACCTAAGGCGAAGCGTCTGTGGTTAGTATGAATTCATTTGTGAAGTTAGGGTATTGTAAGATTGGAGGATTAGTAAGAAGATGTTTACATTCATTGAATGATTGTTGTTCGGTTTCGCCCCATATGAAAGCAATGTCCTTTTTAATAAGGCTAGTTAAAGGTTTAGTTAGTTTGCTGAAGTTAGGAATAAACCGACGAAAGTATCCTGTCAAAACCTAGAAATGCTTTTATATCTTTGCACGATTTAAGAATAGGAAATTCTTGAAATTCCCGGATTTTATCGGGGTTCGGTTTAACGCCTTCGTTGGAAATGAAGTGGCCAAGATAAGCAACTTTGCGTCTAAGAAATTCACATTTGTCTGGTTGGTTTTTAGTTAATATTTTCTAAGTCTAGAGAAAACTCCTTTAAGTTTTTGTTCATGTTCTTGAAGGCTAGAAGCAAACACTACTATTTCGTTGAGGTAAACGAAACATATTTCATCTTGTAAGCCACACAAAACGGAGTCCATTACACGCTGAAACGTCGCTGGCGCGTTTTACAGGCCAAATGGCATTACTTTATATTCATAATGACAGTATCAAGTAAGAAATGCTGTTTTAGGTATATCTTTTTGATCTTCTTCTATTTAAAAAAAGTCTGAGGCGAGATCCAATGTGGTAAAATATTGAGAATGACCTAATTTGTCTAGAAGGTCTGTGATGTTGGGAAGAGAATAACTGTCTCCTACTGTGACTTCATTTAACATGCGGTAATAAATAACTTATCGCCATTTTTGTTTCCCAGATGCGTCTAGTTTTTTGGAACAACCCAGAATAGGCTACTTCAAGGAAATGCGCTAGGTCTGATAATGTCTTGGTCTGACATTTTTTTACTTGTGATTTTACATCTTGTTCATGTACTTGAGAAAAGCGGTAGATTTTTGTGTAAATTGGAATGTCAGTTCCATTATTCTTTGTTTAAATGTTTGCGTCTAATAAGGGATTTTCAACGAGTTGCTCGTCTCGTTGGTCGCTTGGTAGTTTAAATGGTTAACTGGGATAGGAGTCGCAAGAAGTACGCGTTGGGCTTCATTATTTCTTAAATTGTTATTTTAAGCTCTTTTACGGCATTCCGTAATAATATGCCCAATATTTTTACAATAGCTACATAGTTTCGTAATTTGTTGCGGTGTGTTTGCGTTATTGTACATGGTGTATACAAACGGTGGATGAGTTCGTCTCGTAGACTTATTTGTATTATTATTGGGGTATCTATAAAGTTTTCTCATCTAGTTGGGCAGTATAAATATATAATTGTAAATGAAAATGGTAAACATACATAAATATCAATAAAATAAAATAAATACATAAAAATACATAAATATATAAAAATCCAACCAGATGGAAGCCCTCGGCAGGGGAGACCAGATGACCGAGGGTTGGGGGAAAGGGAAAGAAACCGGCGGACGATGCGGGCGGTATCGAGGTGCACCGCCTTCTGCATTTGAGCCTGGAGCGGTCTGTCACGGAGTCCAAGTCGCCTCAGATGACCCGAGAGGCTGACTTGGATTAACCCGTTCGCAGAAACGACCACAGGAATAATTTTAGTCGGCAAACCACCCCACATGTCGGTCGCCTCGTGAGCCAGGTCGAGATATTTTGTTGGTTTATCTGTTTCGGCTTTCATGAGGTTCTCGTCATAAGGAATGGTAATGTCGACCAAAAATATCCTTGACTTTGCCCGGTCCATCAGCACAATATCAGACTTATTTACAAGAATAATCCTGTCTGTGATGATGGCGTGGTCCCAGCAGAGCCTGGCGCGGTCATTTTTGAGTACGGCTTCCAGCAAGTACTTATAATATGACAGTTTCCGATCCACGAGACCGTATTTCATAGCGAGCTCCTGGTGTAGAATCCTGGCTACTAGATTCTGTCTGTGAAAATACTCACAGTTCGAAAGCGCCGAACAACCGGAAATGACATGCCTAAGTGACTCACGGGGATGGCGGCAAGCTCGACAGATGTCGACGGCGCCATCCTTTAGGCATGTATTTCCGATAATTGTTGGTCTTAGTAACCTGATCTTGTATCGCACAGACAAAACCCTCGGTTTCCCCAAAGAGGTCACCGAAACGTAGCCAGTGGAGAGAGGCGACTGTGTCTACGCAAGCGGAACCTTCGAGTAAGGTACTGAGAGGGTTCAGAGAGAGGCAGAACCAGATTGGACTCAGACAATCACCCTGGAAGATACCCCTTCTTATCCTTATGTGGTACTCCGCAGCTATCATCCGCTTTCCTAGATGACAAAGGATCGTATTCCACTGCTCCATACACTGCCCAAGAAAGTCTCTATCTGTACAGCTCGAGGACCCTCTTAAGCCATGTATGAGGCACCGAGTCGAATGCCTTTTTATAGTCTATCCAGATGGCGGAGAGGTTTCGACGGTTGCGTTTAACCACCTTGCCAATGACTGCGTCAATGAGGAGTGGTTTCTTGGTTCAACGACAACCGCCCTGACATTAATTTTGAGCGCGCGACATCACCTGATTTGAGTTCAGGTGACGAGTGTTTCTCGCGTTAAAAATGGATGTTAGTGTCTTGTATATCGTGGGTAGATACGTGATGGGGCGGTATTTAATCGGGTCTGGGGTATCCCGGTCTTTAGGGACCAAATAAGTGATCCCAGTAGTGAAGAGGCTCGGGAGCGACTTTTGGTCGAGAGCCTGTTGAAATTGTCGGGCAAGCACAGCGTGATACACCACGAACCCCTTCAGCCAGTAGTGATGCAGCCCGTCGAGTCCCAGACTTTTCCAGTACGGAGCCCTTCGGACCGCCTCAGCTACATCGTTCGGCATTATGTTGACGGGGTCCACTGGCATAACATTCGCACACTGACACACCACAACTTCCATTCAAGGGCCCTCGCTGTGGTATACGGGCTCTGACCACAGGCCGCGCCAGAATGCGACAGTGTCGTCATGATTCGGTGCTTGGCCCGTTATGCGTACCATTGGTCGTTCCAATGATTTATATAGCCTCTTCTGATCACTCTAGAACCTCTCGGTTTATCGCCGAACCCGCTTTCCCCAAGCAGCGATTCTCTGCTTCAGGTCGTCTATGCGCTCCGTCAAGTGTTATGTAATATCCGGCTGGGACAAATTTATATAGGTCCCAGCAAACGCCATCCTGGTATTATTATTATATATTATTATAATTATTGTTATGGTATGGTGGTTTTGTAAAAGTTGGTGGACGCGTTGTGTTCATTTTAAATAAAGATTGTCTAGCTTTATTCATTGCACGAATTTTATCTTTTTGAATTTTTTTTATAGGATAAGGGTGACAAACGAGCACGCAGTCCACCTAATAGTAAGTGGTTGCTGCGGCCCATAGACATCTACATCTATCCTCGTTTACGAATCAAAATGCAGATGCGTTGTCACCCGTGGGGACTAAGATGGAATGCCTCATTTCCAGTAAAAAGGGCCTCCGGCCACCTGCACTCACCAAGCTCAACGCAGAGGTAAGCCTCTACTTCACGCTGGTATTCTGTGAGGTCGTGGTACCACCCCGGTTCGAGCCGGCCCATCCTTGCGACATCAAAAGCTGCCGCGTGGCTCTACCACTGTTTAAAGTTTGAAGTGCGAATGAGCCTGCTTCGCAAAGACCAGGAAAGTCTTTTGTTCTTAACATTGCTCCAATGTTGGAGCTAATGCCATTAATAAAAACGTTAAAAGCCGTTTCCTCCATTGTCGCTAAGCGACCTAATAACGTCTTATCGCACATTTCAGCGTTTAACTTTTCAATAATTTTTGAGCGACAAAGGTCAACTCTGTGCAATTATTCGGTTAACGTTTCTGTAGGTTTTTGGAACATGGATTGTAGTTCAAGGTTAGTGTGCTATGGTTTTAACGTTACAGAATATTTTAAGAAGGTATGTTCTTAAACCGGTCCATGAGGTATGTTCTTTACTGTGAACGTCTGCCGCACCCGAACCAGTGATATTGTTTTAACGCGTATACTAAAAGTACTGACTTCTGGTCCGCTGACCTTAAGTCGAAAGCTGATTTACATACCCTAACAAATCTGTACACTTGGTCGTTATTATCTGTTTCGAACGAGGGAATTAATTAAAGTAAGAATGTGAATGGGGTGGTAGATGAAGGAAAATATTTTGGTTAAAAATGGAAAAATAGTAATTAAAAAAAAAAACAAATATAGCCACTTACCACAGTAACAATAAAATGTGGAGCTACATGGTTCGCCGAAGTTCTTCAAAAGCCTTCAGCTACTGTACGTTGTGTTCTTGTTGGGCGATGCTGTCCCGTCGAATTTGGTACGTTTTTACTTCGTCTTTACGCGATTTAAGCGAATGAATCACGCAGTATCCTACCGACTGCGCCAAATTTGTTATGTGGCAGAGGCAAAAACTCTTTTAAAAATAAAGTTATTTGATACTTTTAAACTAACTTAAAATATAGTAGTTGATACAGAGAACTTGGGAATGGAATTATATTGAGGGATCGAAAGATTTAGTTTCAATAGTGTAGGAAGCTAGTAGGTGGAGCTAAAGATAAGGGGACAACGTTGTTCTTGGTGTTATCGTTAACTTATTCTAAGATAAAATTAGGAGTGGTAAACTATAATCATTAGTAAACAGTAATAAATTATTAAACATTATTACAATCTAATTAGTTTGGCTTCTAAGAAAATAAGCAATATGATTTTGATTTTCAGTAAATAAACAATAAAAAAATACAGGTCTTATAAAACAAAGTAAATAGTATCTTACGACATAAAATTAGTTTGGCTTCTAAGAAAGTAATTTAGCTTTTAAGTAAATAAACAATATTAAGAATACAAGACTTATACAATAACATAAAGTGAATAGTATATAATAAATTATACACCCCAATTAGTATATTATTTTATAATCATAATACAAACACAGACTCCTTAATTAAACATGTTTATACATTGATTATTTATTACATTAATTAAACTAATTCCGGAACAATGTTGTGGTCACAGTATAAATCCACGAACACACACAGTCGCAGAGTTAGGAATAGGTCTTGAAGGTCTTGCTAATCGAGTAGGTATTCGCTTGCGTTCGAGACGAGTTAACACCGCCGCCGCTTGACTCAACTGCAGGTATTAGTGCCGAAAAAAGCCGACAATACATAATTGTTAATGTTAAAGAAATACCTACCTCTGAACATTAACTGATATTCGTACTCCGAGTAACGAGTTGTTTATTAAGTCTAGTAAACATTTGATTCCATCTTTCCATCACACTTTTTAGGCTTTGGACTGTCGCATCTGAATAATTTTGTTTATAAATTATGATACAGTGTTAATAGGCAATATTCGTTTTGTAATATTATGCATTAGCATAACATTTTGATTGTAATTGTAAATAATAACGAACTGCTAAATATAAGAGGTGACCATACTTCCACCATAATTCAAAGTCGGCCTGTTTAAAAGATGTGAATGAAAATATATACAATAATTAAAAAAATCAAATATTTAACTTACTGATAGCCTAAACACTCATGCAACGTTGTGTTTTTATTACACTTTCAAAATGTCCACCACCTTGTTCAATACATTTTAATGACCGTTTTCTTAAGTGGTATTTTAATTTAGAAGGCACTTCAGTGTTATTTTTAACCATTTCAAAAGCGTTCACTATCCTAATTTTTCGGTCCTCGGCACTTGTTCTCTCACTAAAAAAAACTAATGATCTAATACGTCCCCACAAAAAAAAAGTCAAAAGGCGTGAAATCAGCTGATCTGGGAGGCCACTGGATAGGGCTGCCGCGTCCGATCCAGTGCTCTCCAAACTCATCATCAAGGTGCTGTCGAACACTCCTAGTAAAATAAGCAGAGACACCATCGTGTTGGTAGTATACCTCTTGTAAATTATTAAGAAGTATATCTTCTAGCAGCGTAGGTAGAGTTTCTCGCAAAAATAGTAAATATGCGTCTCCTGTTAATCTTTGTAAGAACACAGACCCCAGTATTTGTCTACCAGTGACACCAGCCCAGACGTAAATTGAGAAACGGTGTTGGAAGGAATCTACTCTGCGTGCGTGAGGGTATTTTCGTGCATCCATAAAAGTGTGTTGTGTTGATTGTACATCCTCACACGTGTTAATGTACTTTCATCTGTCCAAATTATGTTCCGCTGCCGATTTTCTAATAACCAGCAGCTGAACTGCAAGCGTGGCGCGTAATCGTTTGGAGTCAACTCCTGGCATTTTCTAAGGTGGAATGGATGTTCTTTATCACCGCGAAGTATTTTCCACACATGCATATGACTTCATTAAAAGCGTGTGGCTGCTTCTCGGGTATTGGCATGGGGATTCTCAACAGAATAGTCCAGTATTTCGTTTTGGAAACGAGTACGTGTACCCACATTGGCTCCCCAGTCGATTGCCGTGTTCAGACGGAACGTTTCGTGGACGCGAAGCCATTGAGTAGCAGCTAACATTTTCCTACGGTCTACTCTTGTACCATAACTTTGGTTGAATGTTCTGCAAGCTAGAGCCATATTATCACCACACTGTGGCAAAATCCTTACCATTTCGGTGTACTGAATGTTGCTGTATTGGAAAGACATCGCGCGCGAAAAATTATTTGCAAACAATCTTGTAAGTACTTTCCGCTAATAATGTCCGCGCGTGACTAATATTGTTTTCATTTAAGTTAGCTTTCATCGTAGCCGGCTAGCGCGGACCGCCCGCGCCGGTGTCATGCTATCTCGCTCTATCCCAGGTTCCCAGGAAATAAGGTTTATTTTTCTTTATTTTGTATTGAACGACGGAATTTGTACTAATACAAATAAAACTGCATATTTAAAAGTCTTATTGTCTTGATTTACCGTATATTTTAGTTTGTTTGGACTATACATGTTTAGTGTGACTATAATTTACGTGGTTATATTTGGGAAAAAGTTACCTTTATTAAAAATGATAGAAATCGATTCAGTAAACCATTCTGAACAATTTACTTTTAGGATGTGCCTTATTTATTTACGTATTGTATAAAACATTTTATTAACACACATAATAAACCCGAAACATTTATTACTTTTTTCTACATACATTACTAAATTTTCACAAATTAATAAAATATATTTTTAATTTTTATTTAACGTTATTGGGACCCAGTTTAGATTTCATACAATATGAACAACCAATTCCTACACGACCTTTACGGTAGGACCATATCGGTAGGAGCCTAGTGCTTTCCTTGTCTAAATTACAACTATCTGTGTTCATTATGAAACATTATTTATTAATATATGCTATCCTTATGACCCATAATATTTCTTATCTAAAAATTTATATAAAAAAGCTAAAATATATTTTCATCTAAATTAAGTATCTTTTTTTATAAAATAAGGGTGACAAACGAGCGCACAGTACACCTGATGGTAAGTGGTTGCTGTGGCCCATAGACATCTACATCTATCCTCGATTACGAATCAAAATGCAGATGCCTTTTTACCCGTGAGGACTAAGATGAAATGCCTCGTTTCCAGTAAAAGGAACTTACTTGGAAATGAGGCATTCCATCTTGGCCCTCACGGCCCTTATTCTATAAAAAAGGGTCTCCGGTTCTCTACACTCACCATACGAAACACAGCAGAGTTAATCTGCTATTTTACGCTGGTATTCTGTGAGAGCGTGATCCTTCCCCGGTCGAGTCGACCCATTCGTGCTAAAACTATACCAGTAATACAGCTGAAGAATGGCTCTACCACGTAGTAAATATCACACGTACATTAATTATCTACTCTAATATAAGTATCATTTTCCTTTTCATAAAAAATAAACAAGTAATCGGCTATGCAATACGAATTTTAATACTTAATGTATTAAAATTCGTATTGCATAGCCGATTACTATGTAACACATGACTATAAATTAATCTATAAACAAACTTTCATGGAATTAACTCTCCACCGGGGAATCGAACCCTGAACTTTCGTTCGACATTATATTGAATATATTTACTTTTTACATAGAATATCTCTTTATTCGAAGTTCCTTATACAATTTAATAGCAATATCTTCCAAACATGGAATTGTTTATTTTTTATGAAAAGGAAAATGATAAACTATTTTTAAGCGCGTAGCCAAAAAGTAGTAATAGGTTTTTTTTTAAATTCCAATTAGTAATTAACCGTGCGCTTCAATATAATTCGTAGAGAATTTGGCACACCCAAAATTGTGGTTATTTCCACTTTTATCTTCCGTTGCGAGGCGTAAACTTATTTTATGCGCTTGTATACGTTTGGTCATAAAGACACTACGTGATGTTTTGACAACAGCCTCTCCTGATAGCTTCTGGTAACACGGATGAAATGCTAAACAACGTTTATCATCTGTTGTTGTGCGGCCGTATTTTTAACGTGTCGTGCATTTGTCTATCGGGACTCTTTATTGCTCACCTAATAGCCTACTATATCTTTTTTTCAAGGGACGAATATATAAAATAAAAAATATTTACGTCAGGTTTTCTAAAAATAATACACATATTATTTGAGATACCGCGTGGTTATAAATTTTCCGTTTGAGCCGACTCATACGAGCTGCAGCCATAGTATAACTGCAGTTTTTCTCTACTACGAAAAAAGAGCCACATTCATCACTAAATTTTAGAGAAAAATTATAAACTAATTGTAATATACAGAACTATTTTATATTTTTAGTTACTACATTGGCCAAGAATACTTTGATAATTTTTGTATAGGAATAGAACAAACAAAAGATGCAAAAAGTGGTACCACGGAATCGAGGAAAATTACCCTACCCCATGTCATTCTATGGGTGTGGTAAGAAGCAACAGAGGGAAATAAATCAGGAGATGGGCACCCGCAATTTCCTAATAACGACTAAAACTGAAAAAACTACGGTTGTAAACCCGCTTGCCAATTGTGGCGAATATGGCAAATTTCTCTCCTATGAGGCAATCTTATGGGGAGGTCTATCCTCAGCAGTGGACTTTAAATGGCTATAACGGCTAATTGGCTTTAAATAGCTATCGTCATTGACTGTCTGCTTGCTTAAGTTGCAGTTAAAATCTCCCGAAAACTTCACAATGTGACGCATCAAAATATTGTGAAGAAGTTTTTGAACAATTATTATAAAAGAAAATTTCATAATACTCTCTGGCAAAAGTACAATCGGACGCGTCCATCCATTACGAAGGAAAGAAAAACCTCTGAGCCATGTTGTTTCTAATTGTTTTCATATTTAATTGTACCTACAACTTTATTGTAAATTAATAGTTTTAAAAAAAGTTCCTTGCTTGTTCTACCCAGGACTTTAGTAGTTAGGAAACAATTTTGTAAATCAATTGAAGAACGTTGTACATTGCATTTTTAACAGTGGTAGAGCCACGCGGCAGCTTTTGCTATCGCACGGATGGGCCGGCTCGAACCGGGGTGGTACCACGACCTCACAGAATACCAGCGTGAAGTAGAGGTTTACCTCTGCGTTTCGCTTGGTGAGTGCAGGTTGCCGGAGGCCCTTTTTACTGGAAATGAGGCATTCCATCTTGGTCCTGACAACGCATCTGCATTTTGATTTGTAATAGAGGATAGATGTAGATGTCTATGGGCCGCAGCAACCACTTACCATCAGGTGGACTGTGTGCTCGTTTGTCACACTTATCCTATAAACAAAAAAAAATGCTACAGATGATTTAAGATTGTGGACCTACTACTACCTTTCTAAAAGGCCGGCAACGCACCTGCAATTCCCCTGGAGTTGCAGTTGTTCATGGGTGGCGGTAATCACTTACCATCAGGTGAGCCGTATGCTCGTATGCCCCCTCTCCTATATAAAAAATAAAAGATGCTGCTGTGCTGAAGACGGAATATCTTATAGTCTATAATTATATTTGCTCTTAATATATTTTAGAAACAGCATGGGTTTGGGATTGCCTCATAGAAGGGACGTTTGCCATAGTTGCCATGATTAGCAAGCGGGTTGGTAACAGCAATGTTTTATTTAATTTTAAGTTGTTATTAGGAACATTCTGCTGCCCATCTCCAGGCTTGTTTCCCTTTGTCGCCACTTATGATACACACGGGATGATATGGGGTAGTGAACATTCTTACACCGACACTAAAGTAATGATCACATGCCCATAAATATTCTCTTTATTTTTCACAGCACGCTGTTACCGAAGAAGATTTTTCTTGTATAGGACCGATGATTAAAATTTAACTACTACTTTAACATAATAAACTACTACTACTGCAACCGGATTTCTTTACTGATTGCGCCCGCGGCGTTAAGATGACACGATGTTATAAACTTTTTATCGGTTTTGACAATTAAAGAATCAACTGCGTTCCGACATACCTATTAAAATCAATAAACATTAATAAACTAGTAACAAGAATTCTTTAAGAAACTAGTTCGAGAATTTTACCATAAAATGCCACCTAATTTATCCGACGTTGGTTTTTTTTCTCTCTTTCGATTTATAAGGAATATATTGTTTTGTATTTGTATTTTGTATAACACTAGAGCCCAATGACTTCGTCAATCTTACTTAGCGGTACCATGTAGCGACATCTATGGAAATGTATTAAATAAAGAACGATGTATTTAGCGCGTCAAATTTTCATATCGATATACATCGCAACCGCTTCCGTAGATAGATAATAGATGGCGCTAGAGTAGTCAAGTGAGCTCGGCGACGGTCCTTATTGCTTTGTAAGACAGATGTATTTTGATATGCATCATGTTGTTTTATAATATTTTCATATTATACTTTTTTAATTATTTAAAGGTTTTGTATACTTATATTCATCAGTTTATATATTTATTATTCATTCTATATTACATTAAAGATATTAATAATTATGTATATTTTTACTAAATATGTTCCATTCAATCTAATTATTTGCAATTTTGTAGTCACCTTATATATTTAGAAATTATTTATTTAATTTATAAATTGATTGTTGACAGCCGCTACAGTTTCTCAAATCATCCAGGGTGACTGGTAGACAATGCCATAAGGCATTAAGTACGCCCTTTATATCCCTTATGTATTATAAGGTGCTTAATAAAGATTAAATAAATACATCAAAAATCACCATAGTTTAGGCATGTACAGTCTGGCGCTTTAACATAATTGTAAGCAGCTGCCACCGCTTGATGTACCGCTACATCTTTGCAAGGACAGCTAACTTCCTTGTAGCTGCTTGGGCTTAATACCCAATAAATTGCCTTAGTTCAGATAGGAGGAAACCTTGAACATCAACACGTAGAGGCAGCCGGTGTATTTAAATGCAACCATCTCGGAAAGTAGGAGCCAAGATGAGCTGGCTTCTTTTGAGCTAAAAAGATACGATTGTGTTTTAGAGGCATTGTATCTCACAAGATTGCAGTGCCCCATTTAGATGAAGATGACTACACTGATAAATTTCATTGTGATGACTGTGCAAGCACAGATACATCACGTATGTGTGTAATACATGTTCATATTTGATTTGATAGTATAAAATGTATGATCTATTTTCTGGCGTCGAGATAAAAAATGGAATTTAAAATGCAATACTTACGTAATAATACGTAATTCGCGTGGCGATGGTGGAATAAAGAAGTAATGTTAATTTAAGTAAATTAGTGACACTATCGTATTGGGTTTGTTTAGCCTGTAAGGATAGTTGTTAAGTGTGTGTGTGTGTAAATAAATAAATAAATAAATAAATAAATGTTTCGCAACATTCTTTTAATCATAGTTCATCGTAATAGTATCGGAAAAAATATATTAAAGGTTTGTCTTATATGTGTCACAATTCAGTTATTGGTTTATTAAACTAAAAGCAACATTCTGAGAACAGTGAGTGATACACAATATTTTTTTCTATGTTTTCCTGTAATATAACGTTCCATTCAACATCATCATTGCAATATATTTCTACTGTGAAATATATACTTTCGTAATCGTATTCGAAGACATTTCATAATTGAAGATCATTTTTATAGAATTCCGTAGCTTAATAAAAAAACTTAACTTTTACATTACATTGTTATCCATCCGTCCGTATGTCTATCTGTCAAGATCGTTTTTAAAATCAATAATTTAAAATTAAAAAATTTGTACAGCCGACTTAAGAATAACTCAAAAACCATTGGTCTGACCTTGATCAAATTCATATGGAACTACAAGAGAAATACTGGCTTTCAAATAAAAAAGAATAATCGAAATAGGTTTACACAGTAAAAAGTTATGAGGTAACACAGATAAAAAAAACATACAGTCGAATTGAGTACCGTCTTCTTTTTGGAAGTCGGCAGAAAACGCTAATTTTTCGTGCCAATCTTCGAAGTGTAAAAATTAAGCAATCAACATATACGGCCCATTATTACACAACTATTTAACATTCTCAAATCTTCTTATCAAAAACTACAAGGTATTTCGAGATGACGTGGAATCATGAAATTTATTAAAAAAATTTACGGTATCAAAGCACAAGTAATGGAATAAAATCCGAAATTCGTTGATTTGTTGTCAAGGAATCACATTGAAAAAGAAGTTTGTGACTAAAACTAAGATTTTCAACTGAAGCATCGCCCATGATGTAGACCGATGTATAAGAGAACTTTATCTTTGCACTGCAAAATTAAGTTTGTCCCTTTTTCGTTAGAGTAATTTTCTGTTCACCGGCATGTTTCTCGGCATTGATGTAATATCTGCAAACATAATTAAGTTTATACGGAATACTCAGGGCTCGAATCATACTTACACTTGTACTGTTTTTTCATAGAGGAGGTGTTAAACGAGCATGCGGCTCACATGATGATAAGTGACTATTGTCGCACATTAATTGCAATACCAGGAAAACTGCAGGCAGGAGTGTTGCAGTCTTTTAAATATGAGGCACAGTTTTTAAGAGGGCCAAATTCTTAATAATCCGGATAAATACGTACGTGTAACGAATATAAATAATACGATAATTTATACATGCTACAGCTATATGGTGGTTCTTCCCCTGTCGAGCCCTGAAGAACCACGCTCTCACTGAGTACCAGCGTAAAATAGCAGCTTAATGCTACTGCGTTTCGAGAACCGAATACCCTTTTTACTTAAAATGAGTTTTATTTCATTGGATTCTCGGTCCTCAGTGACAACACATCTGCATTTTGATTGGTAAGCAAGAATAGATTAGATTTCCACGAGGGCCACAGTATCCGATTAACATCAGGTGGAAAGTATGTTTGTTTGTCACCCTTATTTTAAAAAAATAGTTGATATCATAGATTATACAAAGTTGACATAAAAGTAATAAAACTTCTAGAAAATCGCACGGTAGTGGATATCTATATATCCGAATTAAGTGCCAAAAGAATTTTGTAGAAAGGTGTTAAATCCTCTGTTACGGGAAGATCTGCCATAATCATAACATTTTTAATAGACGTATTGGCAATGACATTTCTAGTGTGCCTGTAATTAGCAATCAAAAATAGACACAAACTTAAAGAAATAAATTACTTTGGCCTGTCTTATCTCTTATTTCTATTAATCATTTATGGAAATGTAGGGTACTTTCACGAAAATTAAAGTTGTTTTAATACACTCTGTTAACATCAGGAACAGTCACAAGCTACCAGTTACTTGACTCTACAGCGTCAAGTCTCTCTATTACCGAGTTTAAATATTTTGTTAAACAAAAATGTATAAAAAGGGTTATTATATTATATTATATTAATATAAATTAATGCATGGTTAACAATAACCCCTGGGAATGAGGTGGTCGGTTCCAAGCTGTTTCTTAAATAAGTTTTGTAAGTAGTTAGAGAGACCGTGTTTTTATTGCATAGTTTTATTTTAAAAAAAAGTCCCGCTGGGTTTCTTTCTAATTCTTCCGTGATCAGAGAATTTTTTTCGAACCAGTGGTAAAATCAAAAAAATTATTTCAATAAGAATAAATTGTCTTGTAATGTATGTATATTTAATAAAAAGAAAATTATTTTCTAATTTATTCGATACGACTTTAATGCTGCTTGTAGGTGTACATCGATGATTTTATTTACGAGCATTAATTATATGATCTTTAATAAAAATGATAAATTCTTTGAATTATTTATATTTCAAAAAACTATTTTAATAAATAGCTTGCGTTAAAAATATTTTAATATAAACTTGTTAATTGTTTACATTACAACAATAAACAAATTACAATAGAAGATTATTTCTGTGAACATTGTTATAGAGGACGAAATTGTTATTTTAGTACAGAACTAATATAAAATTTCGTTCCCTGTCTGCTGTTATACCAGTGCCCTTTATATATTTTAGAATAAAATAGAAGAATTTTGCCTGAACTTTATATAATGAAATATTGTATTTTTTTGTTCTTGTTCGTGCAGGCAAAAGAGTTTTTTTTTTTCGATTAAAAATAGAATAGAATTATTTTATTCAACACAAATTAATAAAATACTATTTTGAAATTTTTATACGTGGTAGGGCTTGCCAACCGTCCCGAATTTTCCGGGACGTCCCGCTTCTGGCGCAATTTTGGACCAATCAATCAATCACAACCAATCAATTTCATTTATTCAGTTTAGGCACATAAAGAGCACATATGAACGTCAAAATTTTACAATCATGTCAAGAAACAATTAATATAATATTAAATAAAGTAAGTAAATCATTTGAAAATGATTCTTTCGCTGGTTCGGTAAGTTGGTTTAAAATTACTATTAAATAAACTCAGTGAACAGTTTTATATATCCTTTCTTTTTTTTTTAAACAATGTGTTTTTTTTTAACTGATTTATATTGTGCGAGCAAGCAAAAAGATTAGGAAGACCATGGATTTTTATCTTTGAGGTATTCGTCTACTTTATAATATCCTTTTTTCATTAAACACTTTTTTATTTCTATTTTAAACTTATTTAGTGGCATGTCAACCAGGTCCTGAGGAATTTTATTAAACATTTTTATACTGTTACCTACAAACGAATTACCAACCTTATGAAGTCTGAGTTTTGGCACTACAAGTTTATTTTTATTTCTCGTATTATAATTGTGTACGTCAGAGTTTTTTTTGAAGAGATCTAGGTTCTTGCGTACATATAAGACATTATCGTAAATGTATTGGCAAGCAACTGTTAAAATATTAATTTCTTTAAATAGTTCTCTCAGCGAGTCGCGGGGTCTGAGGCTATATATAGCTCGTATCGCTCGTTTCTGTAATATGAAAATAGTCTCAATATCGGCAGCTGAGCCCCACAGCATCAGACCATACGACATAACGCTATGAAAGTAGCTAAAATAACTAATCGTGCCGTTTTCTCATCAGTCAGTGACCTTATTTTTCTAACCGCATAGGCAGCTGAGCTAAGTCTTCCTGCCAAGGCTGAGATATGAGAACCCCATTGCAGTTTACTATCTAGAGTCATTCCAAGAAAAACTGTGGTATCGACTATTTGAACAGATTCATCGTTCATTGTAATATGAGTATCTATCTGTCTTACATTAGGCATAGTAAACTTTACACATTTCGTTTTCTTCGCATTGAGCAGCAAGTTGTTACTTGTGAACCAATGCACTATTTTAGAAAGGGTGTTATTCACATCGTCAAGTAATTCTTTATGTCTATCAGTTTTAAAAATTAATGATGTGTCATCAGCAAATAACACTATTTCACAAAGATTTTTAGTGAAGTGAGGAAGATCATTTACATATATCAAGAATAAAAGGGGTCCTAATATCGAGCCCTGGGGTACTCCCATGACTAATGGGGCGCCAGATGAGTTAGTGTCATTAATATTGACTTTTTGTACTCTACCAGTGAGGTAAGATTTAAGTAAGCTAAGTGAGCTGTTAGAAACACCGTAATAATCTAATTTTAATAACAAAGTCTCATGATCAACACAATCAAAAGCTTTTGATAGATCACAAAAAATACCGATGGCATCCTGCTTCTTGTCCCATGCATCAAATATATGTTTAACGAGTTCAACTCCTGCATCCGTCGTGTTTCTGCCTTTAGTGAAACCGAACTGTTTCTCATGAAGTAACTTATTATAAGTGAAATGTGAAAGCAGTTGATTAAATATAATTTTTTCAAAAATTTTGCTGAGTGCTGGGAGTATAGAGATGGGCCGAAAATTTGATGGATCACTTTTGTCCCCTGCTTTGAATAATGGAATGATTTTACTGTACTTCATGAGTGTGGGAAACTGTTTATCATCGATACATTGGTTAAATATGAATGCAAGATAAGGGGCAATAGCGGGCATTACTGATTTTATTATATTGGTTGAAATGCCTCAAAGATCCTCAGTCTTTTTTATATTTAGTTGCTTAAAAGTTTTAAGTACGGTTGCGGTGTCAATATACTGAAAATCAAAGTTAACACTACATTTATCAACGCAAGATTCAAGAAGAGAAGCAGCTTCGGTTTTTGAAGATTTTAGTTTACTAGTAGTGGTAATTGGAGCATTTGTGAAATAAGATTCAAATGCATTGGCCACTTCAGCATCAGTATTGATGTGTTTATCATCTATTTCTAATTCGTAGGATCGATCACGTGACCTTGTTTTACAGGTTTCTTTGTTGATAACATTCCATGTTGCCTTAATTTTGTTATCAGATTTTTGTATTTTGGCCCGGATATAATTAGATTTGGCCATTGAACAGACTTTCTTAAACATTTTTGAGTACTTTTTAGTATGTTCAATGATTTGTGGATCATTTGTACATGCCTTTGTCTCGTATAATTCGTACAATTTCTTTCTACTCTTATAAATTCCAGGTGTAGCCCAATCACTAAATTTAATTTTGAGTTGATTAGTATTAATTGTTTTTTTTGTGAAAATGTTATTAAATTCGTATTTGATTACTCCGAACAAATCTCCGTATAGATCATTCGGGTTATCAGCAGTATTTGGCTCCAAAAGAGGTACCTTATTGTTAATATTTTCTTTAAATTTTTCTAAACGATATGTTGTGATTGGTCTACATACAATATTTTTAGGCAATGGAACATGTTGGTGCTCAAATCTAGCTAACTGACCTACATGATCTGATTTTATGAACTTTATTATAGATTTGTCGTTTACATCGCTGTCAGTAAAAATATTATCCAAGCAGGTAGCTGTTGTGGATGTGGTGCGAGTTGGTTCACAAAAAAGATTTTGCAAGTTAAAAGATTTAAAAAGATTGAGGAACCTTAACGCATTCTGAGAGTTTTCTAAGATATCAACATTAAAATCGCCACATACAACTACCCTCTTCTTACATTTACATGCCTTTTTTAGGGTTTCTTCCATAATAGATTCAAATAGGTGGCAATCTCCGGAAGGAGGCCGATAGACGCTAATAATAATATATTGATCAAGCTCTGCACATGATATTTCAATATTTCGCTCACTTGAGAGTGCTACAATATCTTTTCTTTCTTTAGATTTTAATTTGTCATTAATTAAAATGAGTGACCCACCTCTTATAGCGGTATCTCTAGTAAACGAACTAATGATTTTATAATTGTCAATATTAATTAATAGTTCATGTTTTTTTAACCAGTGTTCAGTTACACAAAGTACATGAATATGCATTATATTTAAAAATAATTCTAGTTCTAACTCTTTGCCAGAAAAGCCCTCAATATTTTGATGAATAATATTCATGAACATAGACTTTTCCTTTGTCCCTAAAATTAAATTGCTAGAGATTTCCTCTATTGTCCTAGAATTAAATTTAAATGACTGTCACTCTTATTTGGAACAGATTCCAAGGTCGCAAGACAAACATTGTCATTTATCTGATCAATAAAAGCAGGTTGGTTAGCCAAATTCTTGGCTGAGTATTTAATATAATATGATAGCGAAGATGCTATCTGTCTCTTAAAATATCTATCGACCGTCCCGCCATAACCCCTTGCGGAACGCCTTTTGTCCCGGAAATTACTGATTATATGATACCAACGTACCAACTATACCTTAGTCGTATCTTCGATACCACTTTCAAATGCATCAGAAGAGGGAGTGTTTTTTCTCTGTGCAAATGCATGGACAGACAACAGAAGCAAGCTGTTTGTTGACCAACGTCAAGGCTGAGTTACAAATTAACATTAATTTTGATCAAAAATGCAGTGAATTTTATAACCAATATGTATTTTTTTTCTAACCAATTTGTATGTGGTGTGTTGTGTCCCGCGTAATTTACCCAAGTCCCGGATGTCGAGCTGGGTAATCCCGGTAACGCCCTTTTTGGAGTTGGCAAGCCTAGCCATGATGCACCTATATTAGTAGTATAGTTGTAGAACGAATGGGTCGGCTCGACCGGTGAAGGAAGATTACCAAAGGCGGCAGATCAGGTTCTGATGCCTGCTAGCAAAGTCCCAATCGTCGCCTTTTACCCGGCAGAAACCGAAGGACCAATTAAACCTGGAGAAGGCACCATACTGGAGCTGAAGAAGGATGTCAACCACAAGCCTAGCGGTATGCAGATTGACAAACTGAGGCAAGTGGGAAATGCAGGTATCTTGCTCCAGACCACGTCCCAAGAGGCAGCTGAGAAGCTCAAAACTGCGTCCTCTCCATCTTTAAGAATGTCTGAGCCCAGGCAGCGCCATCTCCTGGTTGCCCTTAGTGGTTTTGAAGAGGACCCCAAAAATGGTGACGTGATAAGCGACCCGTACGAGCAGAACCTTGCTGCTTGTGGCTGGGACAAGGGTAAAGTTAAAGAGAACTGCAAAGTAGCGTTTAAGAATTCTTGGAGAGGAAGCAGGCGGACTACAGTCATCTTTCATCGCTCGGCCCCCTTAAGGGACTTGCTGGTAGGGCACAATGCCCTACCAGCAAGTCAAGCAAGTGTGTGGTCTCTACGTCGGTTGCGACGTGGTGGAACCATGTGATTACGTTGATATCACGTGCTGTCATAGGTGCCAACAGTATGGGCATCCAGCTAAAACTGCCAATCTAAGGAGACCGTATGTGGAAAGTGTGGGGAGACGGGACACGAGTGTGGGGCTGGTAAAGCAATAGTAGAGAAGTGCGCCACATGTAAGCGTTATGGCCATCCCGACTCTAGCTCGCACGTGACCATGGCGAGGAACACTGCCCAGCTAGATTATACGCATGCCCTTATCGGCAATATTGGTGGCCACTACCCAATATTGCCGAGAAGGGCTTCCCTTCTGAAACACAACATCGGACAATTAAAATGGGGCAGATTATCCTGGGTCGGGGGGAGCTTTCCACGGTTGAGTTGCCTATCTTGGCGCGTGAACTGCATCTGGACATTGTTTTTTTACAAGAACAGTACTCCCAGGCTGCGGGGATCGTCCAGGTGGGCGATCATCCGTGTGCTGGCGTCTATCTTGCCGACCCACCAATTGGAGCAGCTGTGCTAAGTCACCTCAGCAATGAGATTTGTGTGGTGTGTCACGTAAACCGATAGGACTTATATGTTGTGTCAGCGTACTCAGATTTAGCGACCCCATCGATGACCACCTGTACCAACTAGAGGTCACCCTGAGTTGCCTGAAGGGTAGAAGGGTTGAAATCAGCCTCGACGCCAATCTCACCAGTCTGAGGGTCCGACAATATAGGCGTTATAGCGCCGTCAGCCATAGAAGGGAGTGAATGAAGTAAAAACAATGAATACATGAAATATTCGTAGGGAGTCAAGACTGTGCGCGGGAAAAAGCCACGTGCAAGTACCGTGCGTATCGCCCGAGATTCGGTTCACTGGCGCTGCGAAGATATGCTGTACACTTTTGCATTTTCTTTCGCATTTACCACGGGAGTGCTGTGAGGAAATGTGCGGATTAATCCCAGCCGCCAAATTTCACGAACGCACATCGCGACAAAACTACCGATACTATCTACACCATCTGGATGCGTGGCGGTCGGCCACTGTACGTTTCACTAAGAGTTTTCTTCCGCGTACGACCTCTCTGTGGAATAGTTTACCACCGGTGATTTTCCGGACCGATACGACTTTGGGACCTTCAATAAAAGAGCAACGCACCTGTAATTCCCCTGTTGTAGCAGTTGTTCATGAGCAGCGGTAGTTAGTTACCATCAGGTGAGCCGTATGCTCGTATGCCCATATCTTATTAAAAAAAAACAACTGAGGTATATAATTATGCCATATAGAAGTGCAGCTAGGCTGTAGCGAATTATTCTTGCACCACAAATGGGTCAGCTCAACCAAATAAAAACTCTGATATTCATTATGATGTTGCTGTGCTTCATATGGTAATAAAAACCGAAAACCCTTTTTCAACCGCCTTCGAAAAAGGAGGAGGATGTCAAGCCGACTGCATTTTTTATTTTTTATGTGTTACCTCAGAACATTTTTCCAGCTAAACCGATTTTATTGATTATTTTTTATTTGAAAACTGGTACTTCTCATGTGATCCCATAAAAATTTGATTAAGATTTGACCAGTAGTTTTTGAGTTATCATTATTATTGTGTTTTAAATTGACTTCGACTACAGTGCTGATATTCTATTTTATTTATATTGAAGTCGATTGTACACAATTTTTAATTTTACCACTTGTACAGGTAACGAATCATTTTCATGCTACACTCTACTGAACGAATTTTCAATTTGATTCGAGGATAATATGTAAGTCTATGCACCACAAAACTTATTTACTATTAGTTGAATTTTGTGCTTGTCCATACCCTATAATTATAGAAAAAATACTTAATATCCTTCCAAATTATGAAATACTTGTTCGTATGACAGTGCAGTCCAGAGTAGACAACATTTGCACAGTCATGAAGATGAATGTAAGGTTATAAATATCATTTAGCGAAGTAATCGGGGTAGTTGCGCTTCGACTTATATTTTGAAACAAAATAAACGTTATCGTATGTTATCTTACGTTAACTAATGTCAAAACTTTGTGACTCTTGGCGCAATGCCATGTTACTTGAACTGATTTATTTTTGCCATCTCAACAAATCTGAAATGTGCTGTCTGACATTTTACCAACTCCTAGAAATAAAAATATACTTAAAACTTTTATAAAAATCGAGCAATACGATAAAACTGAAAGGCTGTAGTGTGTGTAGGCTATCTTTATAATTTATTTCAAATTAAGGTTACTTCTAAGCCTATTAGAATTCCTCTACAATAACTTCAACACTGCCAGATGATTTTTGTAGCACAAGCTCATGTGTGACAACAGCACTTCATGCACGACCGGACCTGCACTTTGTGTTATAATTGATCAGAGTAAGATAAGAAAAGTATCGTTGAACCTTGTTTTCTTAGAGCGGCTTTGGTCTTGGACTTTTTGAACCTTTCAAAGTTTGGTTTTAATATAATACTTCCAAATATAATACAGAAATATATTATCTATTTCTACACATAAAAGGAGTCCTACTACCTAGTTATATTTGCCACCAGATGGATTTGCAATATTCTCCCCGTCATCGATATGTGATTTTATATGTGATATTATAAAAGGAAATAACCCCTACTACCGGAGTATATAAGTTCTTTCTGACCTTTACTATACTACAATCGCTTCCTAAAACACCCACGGGTCAAAATGGAGTGTAGGAATTTCTTATTTTGGTACAACACGGTACACTTACGTCGATGAAAATAATTACTACAGTGATATAATAACAGAATAGATAATTTAAATTGACTTGGAAGAATTTTCTTTTTTGTTTATATTAAATTATACAATATTTATGATGTAATCACATCATTAACTTGTTAAAACATCGTTAGACTTTGTTTACTCCTAAGTAAACTGTAATTACCATGTTTGACCAGACTGATGAAAGCACCACAAGGTCGAAATAGAAATCATTGGTATTGTTCAAAACTATAAATAAACTGATGACTACGTTGGAACTAAAGTAACTCAAAAAGCTTATTGCAAGCAAGGAAATCTTTAAATGTCATTTTTCATTTAATTATTATCGCAAACAAACACGAAGGAAATCTTTATACCTCAAACAGTAAAAACAGTTTATTGCTAACAGAAAATGATTGTACAATCAAACAAAGACGTTGTTTTCTTAATTTTAATGATAATATTCTTCAAAACAGTATACTCGTAATTAGAGATTTAGGGATACCAATAACTTGAATAACAGCCTGTATATACAGGCCTCATGTTTGAGTTTAATGATGTATATTATAGAAGGCAGAATTTGTTGTAATTGCTACATTTGAAAGGTTAATTGGCAGTTGCATTAACATGGGTATTTTAAACTATTGAAAATAAGTGGGAATTCATTTTGATCTTTGCGGATTTGCCGTTGAACGAAATGAATTGATAAATTCTCTAACGCAATCTTTATACCGGCTTAAAATTGTACAGGCAGAGCGTCCGTAGTTTATGTGTGTTTATTTATTAGTAAAGTATGTGGTAAATTATAAAAAACATTGGAAATAAATCCTCTATTTGTGGTCGTATGATGACGACGTAAGAGAACCCGGAGTAACTCTTGGAGCCATTAAAAAAATATATTATATGGATGCATACATACTGTACTGCTGGCCGTATGAGCAAGCTCAAGGTCGCTCAGTGAGCTATGGAGAGGGCTATGCTCGGGGTGTTTCTGCGTGGTAAACTTAGAAATGAGGATATCCACAGTAGAACCAGAGTGACCGACATAGCCCAACGGATTATTAAGCTGAAGTGGCAGTGGGCCAGCCATATAGCTTGAAGAACCGACAGCTGATGGGGAAGAAAGGTTCTCGAGTGGCAGCCTCGTACCGGTAGGCGAAGTGTAGGGCGACCCCTCACTATATGGAGTGACAACCTGATGAGACATGCAGGAAGTCGATGGATGCAGGTGGCTCAGAACCATGCTTTGTGGCATTCCTTGGGGGAGGCCTATGTTCAGCATTGGACTTGTGAAGGGCTGTAATGATGATGATGATGATACATACTGTGTTATGCTAGAGCATCTAGACTCAAAATACTAAGACCAGCTACGAGAAACAGTACATATCAATGATAGTATAATACAGATGTACAATCCACCAGCCAAGTACCACACTTCTCGTTATAGCCACTCTTCTTAATTAATTATAAAATCCAAAAGCTCTGAATGATGATAATATTTATGATGTTCATTCGTCACAGACGTACAGATTTTCCCAACGAACGCGTTTCAGATCTGATCCGTAGTTTCACTCACACGTTACTGAATATTAGAATTATAACAGTAAAATACGACAATGACTACTTACTAATAAATGTCTATTGTGTGATAGATTTATCCCTCCCGAATGGGCCGTAGTAGCTATGCCTCGGTCACCCACGGTGAACAAATAGGAACTCACTTGGCTGGCCCGAGAAGTAGGGTCGGTCCAAGGTGGCCGCACCGAGTGGGTTTGCCTAGCTTGCTCCATTTGCGTGTGACTGCAGTAGGAGGTTTCTTCTCTCCTTCCTGTCATAGCCGAGGTATAGTCACAGGGGAAAAGAGTATTGGTATGACGATGCGACACTTGCCCTATCCTCCGCGACTCTGCCGGAGCCTTACCGTTGATGCAGTGACGTCAACGCCGTGAAAGGAGAGTATGCCTCGCAGGCACCTCTCTCCCTATCGTCCGCGGGCGACACTTGGTTGGTGGCGGAGCCAAAGACCAGATTCGCGGTTGGAGTTAATAAAGCGGGTGCTTTCGAGTGTGCGCTTTTTCCTGGCGTCATGGCCCCCCGCGTATCGGGATTCCGTTATGCATGTGAAGTTAGAGGCCGTGGAGAAAGGCACGCCTTGTGTTTCTGGTGTGCTTTGCCTGTAAAGGAAATGGGGAGGAGAAGTCCTCCGTAGAGGGGCTGCAAAGAGGTGGCTGACACTGGTGGATCGTGGTGTGTAAAAGCGTTCCCTTGGCCACATATTTATTTAAATATGCGACGAAGGTGGAACACCATGGGGCTTTTGGTCGGTGCGGATCCGATATAACCCGTCTTAGCCCCCACAAGACGGGTATGGGTTGACATTTCTACATGTAAAAAAATGGCAGATTTATAAAAAAATGAGGTGCATCTACTGTAATTACACCCGTAATAAGTGACGAAACCGCATACATGAGTGCATAACTGATATGCTATCTGTCGGGCACATCTATTAGAACTCGGATTTGTCTACTCCGTACCCGATTCATTGATTTAATCATCGTTATTATAGCCGGCCACAAGTCCACCACATAGATCCACAGCCACAGGCGTCCATAACATACATTACCATAAGTACGTGAATATTTAACTAAATATGTAGGTGTATAATAAGTTTATGTTATTAATTTCTTTTTCATTAATAATATTTATGAATTTGAACGTAACCCTAAAAATATTTAGTTGCAGTTTTTAAATTTAATTTAATTTTAAATTGTCTTTAATCTTGCAAAGAAAGAAGTTTGTCTAAACTTTCGACACTTTTTTAATTCTAGTCGTTTCGTTATTAGGGACTTAATTAAAGAACTCTCACTTAAATAGACCATTCTTTTCTTTGCAGGCCCAGACAATTTATTTCTAAACATGAATATTACTTAATGTTAAATTATTAAATACTTTATAACGTAAACCATTATACACGTTCTTGTACCTATGTATGATTTAATAAGTTTTACGTAACGTTGACGTAAAGTTGTAGTAGAGAGTGTGTTGTATGTAAGCAATTTCGGATAAATACAATTCGTTGTCACTGTAACACAGTATCTAAGAACTTGGTCACAGCGCTGAGTGGCCGCAGAATCGAGTCCTGCACAGAACAAGAGTTTGTATGGCCTACAAATAATTCTTCCGGGTCTGAGTGTGTGTTCTTGTGCAATTTATATAATACTAGTTGACCAGGCAGACGTTGTTCTGCCCTTTTAAAAAATCCTTAAATTCGCAATAAAAAATTTTGAGATTCATTTAGCGGAATAAAAACTATCCTATCTTTCAAGTTGGACCAAAATGCATACAGCGTGCAAAATTTCATTGAAATTAATTTAGTAGTTTAGGAGTCCATCGCGGACAAACAACGTGACACGTAATTTTTATATATAAAGATATAAACTGTCTTTACAATACAGGAAAAAATCCTGCGGTGGACTTTACGTAACCGTATACGTATAACGTTTAAAAACACGGCCTTATCACGCTCGGGGTTTAGATTCCTAAATCGTAGTTTTCATAAAAGACTGTTGCAGGTAAAGAACTCCGATTGCATACTTTCGAAACAGAAATGACCAAGCACAAGTGTTAAAATTAAAAATGTTGTACAAACGACTTCAATATCAATAAAATGAGAACGTCTTCAATGTAGTCGAATTCAATTAAATGCGCATTATTAAAGATAACTCATAAACTAATGGTCAGATATTGATCAAGTTTATATAAGATTACACTAGAAGCATCAGATTTCAGATAAAAAACCTAGAAAAATGTTCTGAGACACACAAAAAATTATGAATATGAGGATTTGAAAGTTAGCATCTGTGAATGCAAGTTCATTCGTCCCCGTGTATAGTTACAGTTATTTTGTTATTTGCTTTCTACTACTTACATTTTTATATTAACGGAAGCAAATAAATATTATTATTATATTCAATTTTTAATGAAACAGAGAAACAACTTACATTGAAAACAAATAAATAACAAATTTCCAAACTTCAATTTCTTGTTGTTGAATACTAAATTGAGATCGGAAACCCGTCTCTTCAACATTTCGTAAACTAGTTGAAAACTTAAATGACAACTAAGCAATTTTAAGACAACCACTTAACTAAACTCGTTATATATATTTACGAACATTTTCTTTATCTACAAGTGTACAATGTATATAGAAAATGTTCAAAAATGAATGTACATAAAGGAACATGGATTTATGTTCATTTATAAATGAATGTTGATATGAAATGATACGTGGTTTTCACGTGTCCAGTTTACGGCAAGCTTAAAAACCATACAATTAAAAACAAACGAAAGCCTTTCGCATATCTTTGTAACGCCTTAACGTATTCTACACAACTGATTACTTGTTGGCGGCAGAAAAAATAAGATGGTAGTTAATACAGATAGACTCCTAGGTAACATAGGTTATCCAGTTACTACTCAGTAAATGATTTTATCATGATCATGTGATAGTGTAGTGGCCGTGTAAGAATATCCACTACTTCATATAGTCTCGCTGGTGTCGATAGAAGCGACAGCGGGAAATTGAAATAGGTATTGGGCAGCAGTATACTTCTGATAAATTCTTAAAATAATTAAAAACAGTGGTAGACAACCCGCTCATCAAGCGTGTTAACTACGGCAAATGTGGTTTTATAGGCTGTAATGGTATGGATTGATAATGGATGATTTTTGTCAGAAATTCTACATCTTCTCAATTCATCTTTAGTATACGACATAAACAGTATTTTAATAACACGTGGATAATTGATAGTCTCGGGTTTAATTTATGGCCTAAAAAGAGTCTTCCTCATGAAAGATGTCCTTTTGTTACGTTATCATAGTCTTCGCCAAATTTGACATTTGCTGATTTCCATATAAATTCCATACTTTACATTTAAGTTGGCATATTTTCGCTGACTTCCTATCGTGAAATAGTATCTAGTTTAAACTTAGGACTAATTATAAACTACATTTTGCAATAAGACGTAATATAATGTTTTAATGGTTTACTAATTGTTAAAATATTTTTTTTGTTATACCTAATTGTCATTACTTTGGGGGGAAAATTTACAACGCTAAAAATTGATATGGTCAAATCATTGATTTTTGAAACCATTTTCCCATAGAAGAATATATACTCCGTTGCACTTAATTTTTTCATGGACCGTATAAAAGATATTCTTTAGAAAAAGGAGGTTTTGGGTTTTTAAAAGACTATAACTTCAATTCGTACTACACATGACGTGTACAAATCAGTATAACGTAAGAATGCTAAGTTACAATCACATCTAAGATAATTTGAAGAATACATTTAAAATATCTTACTATACTTACCACGTGGAAGAGTCACGTTGTGGTTGTTGCACGAATGTGTTGGCTCGACCAGGAAAGGACCACGCTCTCACACAATACCAGCGTTATAATGGCAAACACCAATGCTGTGTTTCGTATGGTTAGTGTAGAAAACCAGAGACCGTTTCACGGGAAAGGAAGTATTTCATCGTAGTCCTCAGGGGTGACAACGCATCTGCAATTTGATTCTTAATCGAAGATAATTGTAGATGTCAATGGGCAACAGCATCCACATGCCATCAGGTGAACTGTGTGCTCGTTTGTCAACCCATTATATAAAAAATACTGTACAGTTAAAATTTCATTACAATTAACTTCGTTACACTGTTATCTTTCCTTAATATTGAAAATTAACGAATAATTCGTTGGTAAAATATATTCCATTACGTATCCTGTTTCCCCTAGACGTCGAAGATAATTGATTTCGTTCAGAGCCTCCACTCGTTGATAGTCTATTTTACGCTAGGTGCCTCTTTCCGAAATAGTTTATTATTCTTTTAGTAGTTCCCGCCAGGGCGAAAATAAAATAATGGCAAATGCATGCTTGTTTTATTTTGTGACGCACGCTCTTTAAAAAAATTAAATAGATTTTTATGAACAAGTATAAACAACTTTTATATATCTAAATATCGAAATAACTGATTTTTATTGAGTTGAGTGGGTTTTTGCATTTGGCATGGCATAAGACATGAATAACAGTTATGAAAATATTTTTCTGTCTGTCTGTGTATCTGTTCCGGGTATTCTTTGGAATGACTCAACCAATTGTGATAAAATTTCTTGAAATTTAAAATATTTCACCCAAAAATAACATTTTTCGAGGAAAACAAATTTTGAGAAAATAAATAGTCTTTGATGATTATCTCAAATCTAACTAATGCCACATTAATAGATCCTACCGAGGCGAGGCCCAGATTCGATATTTATAATTAATAATTATATTTCATACTACCTACCTAATGTACTGTAGTTATCGTCTAATGCCGTGGGTGTCGTAAGAAGCGTCAGACGAAAATAAACCAGGAAATAGCCGGCAGTGTTCTTCTAATAATGACTAAAAATAAAAAATACTGCGGTTGCCAACCAGCTTATCAAGCCTGGCAACTATGCCAAATATTCTCCCTATGAGGCAATTTATGGGGGAAGCCTATGTTTAGCAATGGACTTTATTAGCCATTTTTATCGTATCATTTTGGCCATATACTAATGTGACCGACTTCAAACAATCAGTAAATTCAGGATTATACAAAAGGGAGTATAAAAAAGACGAAATACAAAAGACAAACACTCACATGAAGGAACGCTAAGAGCAATACGATAAAGAAAATTATTATGGTTAAATAGACGATGGTCTCTGCATATTCTACAGGTGAAATCAGGCTTTCGAGCGATGGTAGAAAGTTTCATAGAGCCAGACATCTTCAACCTGAGGAGGTATAATGTTTATTTACTTGACTTATATTTTTATTACTCGGTGTAGATAAATATTTAAAACTCTTGTACTACTCTTTAAGTTGTTGGCTTTAATTAATTATAACTCGATTTACACAGCGAAGTGTCTCAAGGACACAGGCCTGTATTACATATCAAAATGTTTACACAAAATATAAATTCGGTGGTAATGATATTTTATTACAAGAAAAATTGCAGAACGTCTGTTTTTTTACCAGGCTAAGGCTTAGGAAATTGTATTATTCCATAATCCAGTTTTTTTGGGAAACGAAAAGGAACGCATTAAATCATTTAGCTCGGTAGTATGAATTCAATCTTTCTGAAATTCTCTAAGTAAAATAACAAAAGGCGTGTTCAGGAAAGCGAAAAACTCAAGGAGAAATAAAAAATAAACAAACGGTAGAAGTCTGCATTGGGAAAAAGTGTCTAAAGTAACACATTCGGGATATGAATTATTGCAGAAACAATTCTTAAATTATTTAAGGCAGTTGGATTTACCGTTTAGATTTTGTATTTATCTATATCAATATGAAAAATTCACGTGATGTTTTGAAAGTAACTTGACTTAAAAAATAAAATTATAAAGTAGCAAGGCGAAAGGCTCAACCACAAATAACCATTCTCTTAGATTTTTTAAAGAATATTGGTGACAAACGAGCACACAGCATTTTAAACAGTGGTAGAGTCACGCGGCAGCTTTTGCTGTCGCACGGATGGGCCGGCTCGAACCGGGGTAGTAACACGACCTCACAGAATACCAGCGTGAAGTAGAGGTTTACCTCTGCGTTTCGCATGGTGAGTGCAGGTGGCCGGAGGCCCTTTTTACTGGAAATGAGGCATTCCACCTTAGTCCTTACGGGTGACAACGCATCTACATTTGGATCTGTAATAGAGGATAGATGTAGATGTCTATGGGCCGCAGCAACCACTTACCATCAGGTGGACTGTGTGCTCGTTTGTCACCCTTATCCTATAAAAAAAAATGAGGCATTCCATCTTAGTCCTCACGGGTGACAACGCATCTGCATTTTGGTTTGTAATAGAGGATAGATGTAGATGTCTATGGGCCGCAGCAACCACTTACCATCAGGTGGACTGTGTGCTCGTTTGTCACCCGATCCTATAAAAAAAAACACAGTCCTCTTGATGGCAAGTGGATGATACGGCCCATAGACATCTACATTTATCCTTAATAAAAAAAACCGGTTTAGTCGACCCATTTATGTTACAACCATAATATGGTTGCAGCGTGGCTCTACCACGTATAATTATTATCTTATGATAGCAGCGTTATGACGTTGCTATTAACTTATCTGAATATAGGAGCATTTGAATATACCGAAAAGTAGCAGCATCATGCTAGTGTTTTTAATTTGATGAATCAAGAGAACCTCCTCACTGACAACATGGCATTCCAACTCAGGTAACGATTTCATCAGAAGTAACTGTGCATCTTAATTTTAATTTTAAACCGAGTATATATGTAGATCCACTACTTTCCGACTCACAAGAAGTTTTTTTCCTTGCACAACTTCCTTGTGGACTTAACTACCATCAGCGATTTTTCCGGACCGATACGACTTAGAGACATTCAAAAAAAGAGCCTACTCATTTAAATTTAAAAAAATATATTAAAAAAAATTTAAAAGACCGGCAACGTACCTGCGATTCCCCTGGTGTTGTTCATGGGCGGTGGTAGTCACTTACCTTTAGGTGAGCCGCATGCTCGTTTGCTCTTCTTATATAAAAAAGGTATGGGTTACAGCATCCATTCACCCTTACTTATCTAGCAAAAAACTTTACTACAGACATTTTTCCCTAAACTTAATATAAAGTTATTAATAAGTAATAAGTCAATTTTAATTCGAAATTTAATTTTTCTTTTCTTATTTATGCATTTTAATATGTCTTTCTAATTGTAATAAGAAGACCACGGTACGTATTTTTTGGTTATATAAATGCAATCGGTTAAAATTTACTGAAGAAAAATTACAAAAGCCGTATTAAAAGAGGCAGAAAATTTATAAAAGAGTGAAATAAATGTAAAAATGTCGGCAAAAGAAATGCCAAGAGCAATATAATATACACAATAAATCAAGTGCAAATATTATATTATAACAAATATATCTAGCAAAAAAATAATAGAGAGTAACAAACTAAATAGCGGATTAATAATATAACACAGTAAAATAAGTAATGCTAAGGAGATATTAAAGGACGGAATTATATTTAACAAATATAATAGTAATAAATGTAATATAACTAAAATTTTAATTGCGTAATTTGAGTAAAATCGATATAATTTTTATTGATTTAAAATTATAAGAGTACAATGTAAGGATGTCAAAATTCACGGGTTGCATAGATATTATAATATAATAATAAACAAAACATAACATAAACTCTACTCCAATTATTTTAATCAGTTAATAGCCTAGCCTTTTTACTATTAACTAACGGCTTGAATGATATTTAGCCCATGCGTTTCAGCCGATGCGTCAAATGCAACATTTCATGCCAAATTATGCACAATGTGCCTATTATATAAATATACGTGGATACGTGGTGGCCCAAGGACCTGCACTTTAATCTACTGTCACTGATATTACAAGATGTAATGCTGTATTAGACGCATAGACTGAATTTCATTGAGACCGCTAGTTGAACGGCACCCTTTAATAAATAGGCTAGACTGTTAACTGAAAGGCTAATGAAGCTAGTTGGCTGCATTATATATATTGGAATATATACCTGAGATACCGGTTTATCCTAGTTCAGTTAACTATTTTAAAATTAAGAATTTGTCACAATTAATTGTACAGTTTTTTAAAACAAAAAAAAAACCGGCACTCCTCACACACCCATCTTGCTTCTTGCACGTAAATAATGCACGTTATATTTGCCAAGGATCATGTAAATTGAGAAAAAATGAGAGTAAATACGAGAATAGGTAAATATAGCATACTGGCAACTTTTTCAAAATGTTAGTTTAACTTGTATATTTGGATATCTGCATCTTATAACTATGCCACATTTCGATCATCCACGTTAAACACACTCAAACAAAAAACTCGGTGATAGTTGAACAGACAACGATTTCATAAACCGTTTTGCTGAATTTGTCACAGAACACCAATAAAATGAAAACAAATAACACTAAAATTAAATTTAGCAACTTTGTTAATGTGAATAAATTATTCTCATTTACTAAAGTCATCCATTACAAATACCTAAATGCAAGGATTACTCACGGAGCGTTTTTAAAACATTTTGCATACATTTTACGCGCTTTGAATATATTGTGAATATCTTATTATGAATTAATTATCTCATATAGATTAAAATAACTTCAAAACAATATACGAATATCACAATTATACATGGCAGAGCTCCGCTGCAGCCACGTTATGTGTAGCACGAATGCGTTGGCTCGGCTCGTCGAAGAACCACGCTCTCACTGTATACCAGACTGAAATATCAGCTTACTGCTGCTGTATTTCGTATGGTGAGTGTAAAGAAGCGAAGCACTCTTCACTTGAAACAAGACATACCATCTTATTTCGTAGGAGTTGACGACACATCTGTATTTTGGTCTTTAGGTCACAGATTTACCGTCAGGTGGACTGTGTGCTCATTTTTCAACCTTATTATTAAAATAAATTAAAACGCCAATGACATCATTTTATTTTAATTTTACAATGAAAGAATTATCAATTACACAGTCAAGCCATTCCCGTTAATTCAAACTAGTTTTTCTAATTTGGCACTAGTACAAAATGAAAACAAACACCTTAATTACTTCGCTCCAACATAGCCTTTCCTGTAGTGCTCCACTGGTAAAAAAATGTAATGCTTTCCTCATTAGCAAAAACGAAAATAAATATGAAAAGTAAACCCATTTTTCATTGTTTTTTATATTAAGGTTTTATGGCGTAATTGCAGCGTAATTTATTAATTCATACTTCTGCACAGCCCACAAAGGAAACGAGAACACCTTGCTTGTTTATCCCAACTTGTGTAAAATTATATGTAAAGTATAATGGAATATTACGCTAATTAGATAAAAATTAAATGTTAAATAAAAAAAATATTTTATAGTATAAGCCGTGATATATTAGAGGATAAGCGTTCATCTAAAAATTTCACAGTATGCCAGCAAACAGAGTTCGATCTCCAACAGGAGCAGCATGAAGAGAAAACTCCACATTGTGGCAGGCTAACGTCCTCTTCCTTGCCCTAAAACCCTCTTAGGAACGTGAAAAGATAATATATGCCCAGCAGTGCCCCAATGCGCGTTGGTAAACTACATATGTTATTTTATACATATGTTTATTTCTCAGACATGCAGGTTTCATCACAATGTGTTCCTTCACCGACTAGCACGTGGTAAATCAGCGCTTAAAATTGCAATTAATAATTTCATTGATGAAAATTTTTCTTTTAACAAATTAAAATAGAATGACAGTATTATGTAACTTTTATCGTCGTAGGTGTTTCCCATATACTACCAAAAACACGGCCTTGAGAAATCTGAATAAATTGGCTCCTTGGATGTTTCCGCACGTCGTAATTCTATTTAAAAAGGGGTCACCACTCACAGTGCGTTACCAGTTTTTGCAGCTAGCGTTTATTTTTAAAAATTTGAAAAAAGATTATAATATAGTGTTTCTGATAGTGATTCTACAATTATACATAATAACAATAATTGTAGGTTCAATGTGTTATTTTTACAGAAGTTCGTCTGGTCTCAGTAAGAAACAGTGTAAATATATTCGGGTTTTTCTTGTTATATTAACTTTTACATACGCTATAAATTCCGTATAAATTTATTAAATTTAACTCGCAGTATTGGAAACAGTATTGCAACATAAGAAATCATTATATTTGAAAAGTCTGTCTATTATAATTGTTTTTGCTCTCGCAATAATGTCAAATATTCAACGTAATAATTCGTGAATCTTTTCCACAATTGCACATTTCCCCTTCGAATATCCAATGATTTCTCATGGGACATGCGGAAGGCGGATCTTACCGCAACGTGTGCTAAATTCTTAATAATAATAGTAAAAAAGTTTCGACACTTTTCCTTTTGTGTTTCCTTAGTTTTGGAAGCTATAAAATTGCAAGTTAATACACATCACTTACGCTACATGTAATATTAATGCTATTAGGCGTTATTTTTTTCTACTTTTATCAACGGTTTGATGTTGAAAGCTTTCGATAATTTACGACGTCAAAAAGGCCGATTCCTGTCACTTAATAAACTCATAATGTTAAATAATTACACCAGATTTAATTTTTGAATTTTACAAAAATCAACATTCTTTAATTTATTATATAAAAATATCAAATAGTATAGACATTATGCGCGCACCGCACACGCACGAGCGCACAGACACACACTAATATATACTCCCCTCACAGTCATATAAAACGCATTTACGAGTATGTATTGAAGATGCTGCTCCCCATCTCCTGTTTCAGTTTCCCTTTGTTGCCTCTTACGATACTTACGGGATGATAATAAATGGTAGATTCTCCTATGCCGTTATTTTACGGCGTCAACACAAGTTCATTAAGAGTATGTATGTTAAGTACAAAAAACATATTATTATGTTTAACCCTCGAGCACCAGGATATAATGGCTATTGGGCTACTATTTTAATGGTTCTTTTCCCCCAAACTTAACCGCTGCATTGAGTACAGGAGGAATTAGCCATAGGGTAGTATTACCTCAAACAGACTTCTGGGAACAAAAGAAATCTTATAAAATTTCATTTGTTGAGCGCCACCATTAAAACCTGGTACATTTATGAGCACATCAGACAATTGGGCCAGCAAATGTCTGAAAAAATGAAAACCCGGTATGACTGCAAAATGTACAACAAAGGGTTCGAGGAAGGTTCACTAGTGTGGTTGCACAATCCACTTCGCAGCAAAAGGAACTCTCCTAAGCTTCAAGCTAAATGCATGTCTTAGTAGCGGGCAGTGTTGAGCGCCACCATTAATGCCTGGTACATGGCAATACTAGTTACCACTAGCGCCCTCTAGTATCAAGTAGCAGAACTAGGAGAGTCAAGATCCTTCTAGAATTTTCAATTGAGGAACTTTCTAAAATTATCGACACCTAGTCAGTCGGAACCGGTATGTACTCGAATATTCTAGATGTCTCTACAGTAGAAGGTTCGGGAAATTATCTGAGGCCCTATATAAGGCCGGTATAGACCCAGTTAGTGTTGAGTTGGGGATACAAGCGGACTAAAATGACCAGTAATACAATTGAATTATTTTATTAGTGTGGTTTCAAGTTGTAATTAGTGTGCTGTAATTAAAGTGTCTATTTTGGTAATTAACTCGGCAGTTTTTAATTATCTCGAACCCCGAGATCGTAATACTATGTTTGGCTAGCTTTTTGAATAATATTGGGAGTACATCTGCATTTCACTTTTAGCTTTGGTGAATATTTTAAAAGAGCGACCTAACCTTGCTTTAACATTTGATTACACCCAGGAAACGTGTAAATCTTACTACACTAAAAGTGTTGAACGATTCCGAAATCTTCCAACAATCGAAAGACGCGCAGTTGCTTAAAGAAAAGAGCTTACTCCTTTTTAAAAGGCCGGCAATGCTCTGCAATTCCCCTGGTATTGCAGTTGTACTAATGGATCACCAGTTTCCTTGCTGATCGGAGCATCAAGGTCGTAGTAGACGGTGCATGCTCTGATTTCAAGCCTATCAACGCTGGTGTTCCACAAGGCTGCGTGCTATCACCAACGCTGTTTCTCCTGCATATCAATGATATGTTGCTAACTGCTAGCATTCATTGCTATGCGGACGACAGCACTGGTAATGCCTTATTTACCGGCCGTGCCAATATTTCTCTAGAAAACGTCGTAGAGTACCAGGACAAACTTGTGTCTGAAGTCGAGTCTTTGCTTAACAAAGTATCGGATTGGGGGCGACTAAATCTAGTCCAGTTCAATTCCCAGAAGACACAAGTTTGCGCGCTTACCGCTAAAAAGAAGCCCTTTGTCGTATCTCCTCAGTTTCAAGCTTTCTCAGCTAGCATCGGAATCCTTGGCGTCGACATATTGAATAGTGTGCAGTTTCGTGGTCACTTGGAAGGGTAGGCCAAATTGGCCTCTAAAAAGCTTGGCATGCTCAGCAGAGCGAGACAGTATTTCACACACAGTTTACAAATCGTAAGTTCGGCCTCACATGGAATACTATTCTCATCTCTGGGCCGGGGCACCCCAATGCCAGCTCCTTCCACTTGACCGCATCCAGCGCAGAGCGGCTCAAATCGTCGACGACAGAGTTCTTTCTGATCGGCTGGGTACACTGGCACTTCGTAGAGATGTTGCATCTTTTTGCGTATTTTATCGTATCTATCACGGGGAGTGCTCTGAAGAATTGTTCGTAATAATTCCAGCCGCTCAAATTCACCATCGCACATCACGACAAAACTCGCGTTATCATCCATACCATCTGGATGATTGGCGGTTCACCACTGTGCGATTTAGAAGAAGTTTTCTCCCTCGCACAACTTTCTTGTAGAATCAATTACCACCAGCACTTTTTCCGGATCGATACGACCGATCAAGAAAAGAGCTTACACCTTTCTAAAAGGCCAGCAACGCATTTGCAATTCCCCTGGTGTTGCGGTTGTTCATGGGCGGCGGTAGTCACTTACCACCAGGTGAGCCGCATGCTCGTTTGCCCCCTATTCCATAAAAAAAGTTGTTCATGGGCGGCGGTAGTCACCATCAGGTGAGCCATAAGCTCGTTCGCCCCCTCTCCTATAAAAAAAAAGTTGTTTTAAATTTTTAGTCGATCTAACAATTGCATCGCTCTCTAACTAACAATTAATATAAAGTAAAGGTACAACTTTTATACGTCACACTGGCTCATTGCTGTTAATTTCACTAGCCTCGTGAATCATCCTTACGAGGAACAGGTGTTTTTTGCGAGGATTTGTGGTTTATCAAACCTTATGTAATTGATGGGACGATCCCGAACATTTAGACATATTGTGGACTTCCCTGGGTGTCGGTGCTTCAATATCAGCTATATTATGTATTTTATACGTGTGTTTTATGGCACGTTTATGCTTTTGGTGCTAAACATTGGGGCGTTTTTGTTATGCCCCAATGTCTGATGTCGGATTTTACGTCTATTTCAAATGTGTATATATGTACATTTGTATGTACATATAAGTACAAAATTATGTAATAATATCGTAATTTTTTTAATTTCTCAGACATGCAGGTTTTCTCACTATTTTTCGTTTCATTTTTTTTATACACCGTCGAAATCTTAATAAATTTACTTTTAAAATTGCAATAAAATGTTGTGAAATTTACAGCGAGTGCTTAGCAACCCGAGATACTACGGCTATTCGACTTTACCATCTAGTCTTTGCGCACCCCTACTACATGATATATTTGTGTATTTAAACATTAATTTTGTTTAATTTATTAACAATGTAGTGGGAGACGCTCAATATTATGCTCGCTGATACGAGGAAGTACGTATTATAACTAATCATAGTTTCAGTTCCATGCAAAAATATAAACTTACTATTATATACGTTTAAATGATAAAATTTAAATTCTGTGATCCGCAAAGCAAAACCCGTGTGGGCAGTTAAGGGCTTGACTTGCGATAGCTCGGCTACGTTGACGGCAATTGGTACAAGTAAGAAAATGTTCAACTGTGTTGAAAGGGAAACGGATTTTTCTATAAATAAACAAATTATAGTACTCAATTATATAAATTCCAGGATAACTGTTAAGTTGTATCACTATATATTACGTTACAATGGAACATTAATTATAAAAAAATGAAATTGAGAATACCATTTTTTCTTACCCATTGCCATTATAGTTTCACCAATAATTTTAATAAAAATTTTACTGGGTTGTTACATAAAAAAGTGTTAAATACTCGGCTTTAAAGAAACAAATAGACATTATTTTTATGCAAGCTATTACTTATTATTCTTATGCCTAGAAAAACTCAAATTTACATTAATGATATTATTTTATGCAATCCCTAGCTAGAAATTTTCTTTATTGATAAATCTTCCAACCTACCACATTAAGAGGGGATTTCGCTTAAGATTGGGGTATTTTTTTTTACTTTGATAGTGAAAGTTTTATTAATACATATTATAGTTAACCCTATCCAGGTTAAAATGTTGATAATTGAATTCAATGATACACTCACCAACAGTATGAATAAAGATATTAAAAGAACGGATACGAAATATCGGAATTGTTATATTTGTTTGAAACTGTTAAATATAGAGTAAAACTATGGTATCCCAAATCTCTAGGGCTTGCTTTAAAATTTCGTAGCTATCTGGGTTTGATCCTGGTACCAACACTACTTAAATTGTTAAATAAAATTTTATGTAATGTTTTCTACGTAATGTTGACCACGTACGTGACAGACGAATATCTGATGGCAAAATATTGAAAAAAATACATCTAATTAATGTCGTACACTAACCTTACGAACTGATATAATTCAGAACTACTAGTGCGATGATATCGGCTATGTTGATTTTATCTAACCAAAACAAGCGTAGTGACTATAGCAATATCTTCTAAGAAATGCATGGCATTTATATCCAGAAGTGTTATTAGAACGGAATAGAATAAATCAATATAGATTTAAAATGGTTTTCTTTGATTTTTTTATAATAACTTTACCACTGTTGTGGAATCAAACTTCTGTAACTTAGAAAAATCACGAACCAAGAAACGAGCTGTTAGCTGTTACTTTAATTAAAATAATTTAAACTTTGATAATGATTATGACAAATGTAGATTTGGTAATGACGAGGAAAATGTGAATTCTGCAGTGAAATCATTCACAACTTATTTAATATTTAAGTAAATATGTAACTAACGAGGGACTTTTGTTTTCTTTTAAATAATGTGAATCAAATATACATAAAAGTAAAACATAATTTTAGAATACTACCATAAAATCTTAACACGCTTCATCTAATAACTTAAATCACTTGTTGTATACTGTGGATCGTACTATTCAAATGAACACATGCACTATACAGTAAAGTCAACGAGCAAATACGAGACGTCTGGCTACAAAGACAACATTGCAGCTATTTTGCATATAAGGTTTTCTTAACAAAGTAAAGACATGTTATGTAAAAGAATTTTCTAAAATTTGGCATAGCAAACAAGCTAGCAAATTTATTAAAAAAAAGATATTAAGAGGCAATAGATAAGGTATTATAAATTAAGATAAATATTAAAATAAATGAATAAAATTTAAAAAACCAAAATTTATTTTTATTTTTAATATTATCTATTGCCTCTTACACACTATACTATACACATATTTGTAAACGCAAAGTAGAAATAAGATAGTTTAATTATAAAGTGCACGTAGCAAGAAAAACAAATTAACATTTTTCAGTTTTTGGACTGCAATCTGCTAAATGAACTTCATTTAGAAAATGCTTTCTGCAGTTGCGACGAGCGTTGACTAAAGTCATCCTAATTTAAAATTCTTATTACTTATTTATTTTGAAAATACTGATTTTATATGCGGCACGCGTAAACAAGTTTTCGTTCCCTTTTAATCTAATTATTTGGTCATTTATAATTATATCCAACTTAGTAAAGCAAATATTCTGACTAATAATTGAAAATTTATATTCCGTGGTCCTCCCCTTAGAATATCTCATAAGGGGGATATTTACCATAGTTGTCACGTAATGCTTTTTTTATATTTTCGCAAATACTACGTACACAATAAATGAAACGAATTTTTTATTCGAGTTTAATTTTGACTTTCTCCCGACCTCTCGGATGCTGTACTACCATATGTCAAAAGAGTCGTATACAAGATTGGCTACATCTTGAAGCGAGTTTCTATTAAAACATATTACAAGCCGCATTTTTACCATCTGACGAGTATTATATCCCTCTAAAAGATGCAGGAGTTAATTGTGAATATGGTCTTTATTACATAGGACAGACAAAACCATCGATAAAAACTCGCGTAAAAGAACATAATAAATATCCGTACATCGCGAAGTATATAGTCTGTGAACATGTTCAAATTTGCCCCCGCCATTATATCGGGACATCATACACCTCAGACCCCCTTCCCCATGAACATGGGAGCTGAAAAGCACCCGAAACTCTATAAATAAAAACTTAAAATTAAACGTTAAATAGTTGCCACGTTGGGCAGGCGGGTTGGTCACTGCAGTTTTTTTCGTTGTTACTAAGAAGATGCTGCTGCCCAACTCCTGGTTCGTTTCCTATAAATTCTTATTGAATTAATAACAGTGGTAGAGCCACGCGGCAGCTTTTGCTGTCGCGCGGATGGGCCGGCTCGACCCGGGGTGGTACCACGACCTCACAGAAAACCAGCGTGAAGTAGAGGTTTACCTCTGCGTTTCGCTTGGCGAGTGTAGGTGGCCGGAGGCCCTTTTTACTGGAAATGAGGCATTCCATCTTAGTCCTCACGGGTGACAACGCAACTACATTTTGATTTGTAATAGAGGATAGATGTAGATGTTTATGGGCCGCAGCAACCACTTACCATCAGGTGGACTGTGTGCTCGTTTGTCACCCTTATCCCATAAAAAATAATATATATATATATATATATATATATATATATATATATTTACAATGGTTTTAAAATTGAAGTGCAATTACATTTAAGTGGGGGCCGCCTTAAACTATGTTTCCCGGTAAGGGGCGGAGAACTTTTCTTATCCATCGGTTTTCGATTCTTTGAACCATTGTCATTTCAAATTTTTGTTGGGCTATGTCGGTTATTCTGATTCTACTGTGGATATCTTCTTTAAGAAATATAGGGGGGCCTCCCACTGGATGGAGTAATGACCTGATAAGAGATGCAGGAAGTCGATGAATACAGGTGGCTTAGGAATTAAATCCTCGCAATCTATGCTTCGTGGCAATGAAAAAAATACTCTACGTTTCGCAGTAAACATGAAACATTACAGATGCTGATGATCTCTGTCATTTTTGTATTGCGTCCAAGTCTAGTCAAGGTATATATATATCTTTTAAGTAAAAAGAATATAAGATACATTATATTATGCAATTTTACGACCGAACCGTAATTTATTCTCATGATCATACAAAGTTTTCTTAAACTGCTATGTGTTTTTTTTTAGTATTTCATTGACACATGATTGTACTTTATACTGTGGGAGCATGTTGATTATCGTTCGACGGTGGCAGGTGCACGGTAAAACACCCAATAAATCTTCATGCAATGCACAGGATGCCCCAAATCTTATTTATTTCATGGAATTATTATTAGTTACCTCTTAAATGCATTTATGCAAGCAACAAACCATAATTTTTTGTAATAGTTATAAACGTTATTTTAATTAATTTTATGAATATGAATTTTATTATTATTGGGGTTATCTATAAAGTTTTCTCATCTGGTTGGGCAATATAAATATATAATTGTAAATAAACATGGTAAACGTACATAAATATCAATAAAATAAAATAAATACATAAAAACTACATGAATATATAAAAACCCAACCAGATGGAAGCCCTCGGCAGAGGAGACCAGACGGCCGAGGGTTAGGGGGAAAGGGAAAGAAACCGGCGGATGATGCGAGCGGTATCATTATTATTATTATTGTATCGACTGAGTACCGCCGATAATTGATTGAATACATAATCTAGATTAATAGAAATAGTCAAATAAATGCCTTATTCAAACGAGTACATATTTTACTATTATAACTCAATATTTGAGACCACTATAAATTAAAAATATAAAATAACGGTGTAATGGCGGTGTAAGAATATCCACTATCCTACATAATGCCGTGGGTTTCATAAGAAGCGACTGAAGGAAATAAAAAAGGAGATGGGCATGGGCTGAAGCATCTTTCTGATAAAAACTCGAAATAATAAAGAAACTGCGGTTGCCCCCTACGAAATAATCAATGCAGGAAGCCTATGTTCAGTTCTGTTCAGTACTTTGATAGGTTGTAATGATGATGTTGATGATTATGATGATGAAATACAAAAATACGCTGCCATTGTTAATTTTACATGGCGTTTTCTCGAAAAATGGAAACTACTTGTTTTCAATTTTTTGCTCTTAAATGACGCTTAGCCACAAGCTTGTTAGAGATAAAGCAATTTATAAAAGAAACATTAAAAATCATGCGTGAGTGTCGTAGAACACTCAGTTGGAACGAAGTTCCTTTCATATTATATTATTATTGATAAACGATTTTTTTTTAGGAGAGGGGGTAAACGGGCATACGGCTCACCTGATGGTAAGTAACTGTCGCCGCCCATGAACAACTGCAACACGAAAGGAATTGTAGATGCGTTGCCGGCCTTTTAAAAAGGAGTAAGCTCTTTTCTTGAACGTCCCTAAGTTGTATCGGTCCGGAAATATCGCCGATGGTAAATTATTCCACAGAGAAGTCGTACGTGGTAGAAAACTCCTAGTGAAACGTACAGTGGTGGACCGCCAAGCATCCAGATGGTTTAGATGGTATCGGGAGTTTTACTGTCGTGTGCGTTCATGAAATTTGGTGACTGGGATTAATCCGAACAATTCCTCTGAGCGTTCCCCGTGGTAAATGTAAAAGAAAATGCAAAGGGATGCAACATGTCTTCGAAGCGTCAGTGAATAGAGTCGATCAGAGCGACTCGTTCGTTGACGATTCGAGCCGCTCCGCGCTGGATGCGGTCAAGTGGAAGGAGCAGGCACTGGGGAGCCCCTGCCCAGAGATGGTAACAGTATTTCACGTGAGGCCGAACCTGCGCCTTGTAAATTTGCAGGCGGTGTGCCAGTGTGAAATACTGTGCCACTCCGCTGAGCACGCCAAGCTTTTTAGAGGCCAATTTAGCCTTCTCTTCAAAGTGACCACGAAACTGCACCTCAATCGATATGCCGAGTATTATATAGATATAACAAATACAAATAAATCAATTACTAACGTCTATTAAAATAAAACGTCATTTAAAATAATATTTCTTTCATGGCAAGATAAGAAAAAGTGCGAGGCAGGTGGATATTATTCCATCTCGCTCGCACTATAGAAAGGGGTCGTGACAGAAAAATCTTACACCTTTTCTCATTCCCATCCGTCAAATTCGTACCATGCGATAAGGAACTTCGTTCCAATTATAAAATCAACAATATACTGAAAAAATAAGATTATAAATATCCGTACTCACAAAATGGTTTACGTTATATTCAACCATAGATAATGCTTCTAGGTAAATTGATGAGATTATTTTTTACTTTGCGGGATAAGAAGCATTAACATAGCTTATAGCTTCGTTGCTCGGTAAATCTAATTAAAAGTATCGTCGGACAGAGGCTTAACTATTTGCTAAATTTCATTTTAACTCCGGTGCTGCATAAATTTTATCAAAAACGATAAGACATAATTGTTTAAAAAACCCCGTCGCCATAGTTGCATTTAGATTTGCATAAATATTAATTGAATAAACCTAGCCAGCTAATAGCATAGCAAAGTGGCGAAGCAATCAGCTTTGTAGCGGTTTCTAACGGTTGCCGTTGAGCAATCAGTTTCAAAATAGGAGGTTCAGATACCTGGGTGATCAGTAATCGATTGCTGAAAACAGAATTTGAAAATTCGAAACCGTTCTCGAGATAATCGTGGGACAGACGGACAGACGGACAGATATCGTGAAATCAATAAGTGTCTTCGCAAGCTTCGCCACTTAATAAGGACAACTACTGACCCGTGGATTTTTCTAAGACTACACATTACGCTACCCATTCCAAATTCAGTACCTAATAAAAGTAAAATATTTATTATATTTCTTCATATAGTTACGATAACTAATACATATAATTTAGTATAATAAACTGGAATGTTTTCAATAATCTTCCATTTCCAACATCCTGTAACAGTAACTGCGAAGAAGGCACAGCGGGCTCGTAATCAAGTTTTATATTATAATACTTGTGTCGGTTGCCATGGGAACGCAGGCTTTCTTTTATTGATCTCGTGTGCTTTGTTATTAGTGGATATGTAACCATTTTGAAGTTCAAAGTAAGTCATAAATTGAGGGCAAAATTTTTCGAAACATATTTTTGTACTATTGATTCAATGTGACTTTTATCATTATAACTTCCGTTCACTATGTTTGAATGCTGAGTTAATATTTTTGTGCCACAACGTAGAGTTTACATCATAATAACTACATACATATTTGTAGGTAATATTATTGTTGCGCGCCACTATTAATGTTTTGTACATGGCAACACTAGTTACACAAGCACCCTCTAGTGTCGAGTAGCAGAACTAGGAGAGTCAAGATCCTTCCAGAAATTTCGGGACCGATATGTACTCGAACATTCTAGATGTCGCTACAGTAGAAGGTTCTGGAAACCACCTGAGGCCCTATATAAGGCCGGCATAGACCACGAACAAGGCAGTATTGAATTGGCGATACAAGAGAATACTTCGAGGCGAAATAACTGCGAACTAAACTGATTCTGTTTTATTATTAGTGTGGTTTTAGATTGTAATTAGTGTTGTGTAGTTAAAGTGTCAATTTTGGTAATTCAATCGGCAGTTTTTTAATTGTCTCGAACCCCAAGCTCGTAACATTATGATATACGTGGTGTTTAAGCCTTCCTATAATAAATAAATAAATAATGTTTTAATTTCTTCCTTAAATCTATAATTTTAAGTTATTTTAATATTGCAGCATTAATATTTAAACTTATCGTTTATCAAATCGTATTTCCTACTCAAACCGAACTTTTAGTAGGGCTCGACTTAAGTCGTATATAAAGTTTGTGTCATAATTCACCGGAAATGTCAGCCGTGCAACTTTACTCTTAAGAAGAAATTGGTTATTGTTAAAGAAGTTGCTTTAGTCATCATCGAATTTCATTTAACTGTATAACACTGGTTAATAATTAACCCTTTTTTTTGCGGATGGAAAATCATCAAATGACGCCTTTCGCTCTGGGTGGAGCGGAAAGGAGTGTCAGACTTTTACTGACTAAAAACCATCCGTGTTCCTTCAGTGCCCTTACGTTCTGGAGCCGCGGTATCTCTTTCGAACAGCCCGCAGCCCCGGCAGGCGTCGGCCCTTGCGGGCCCCTTCACGCTGCTGACAGCTCTTTGAGGCGCGCGTGGAACAAAACGCGCCGTCGACACGGCCTGTCGTCGTTAGACGGACGGACGGCGAGCTACCCATTGCTCGCCGTCCACAGGCCCGCGCCTACGGTGGCCGGGGTCCACGACGTAGCCCCCGACGCCCGGGGCGTCTCCCGCGGCGGCCGGGAAGGAAAGCTGCTGCTCTCTCCTTCTCCCGCTCCGCCACCTCCTTCGCTAGCATCACTGCTTCGCAGAAGGTGGTGACGGCATCCCATTCCGTCTCGCTCCGGATCATGGCTTCGACCAGGGCCGGACGCGAGAGGTCGCCGCCGCCTATCGCCGCTACGAGGACACGGCGGTGCTCCGCCCAAGCAGGGCACACCTCCACGGTGTGCTCCACCGTGTCCTCCGGTCGATCCTCGCAGTGGGAGCTCCCGGGCGTTTCCTCCCGCCCGATTTTGGGAAGCATAAACCCATATACGAAGGAGACCTTATGCTATGCTGGTTATCTATGATCGAAATATTATTTCAGTAAGATTAGAGTGCATTAGTTAAGTTATTATATGTTTTATGGCAAGTCTTTCAGAAGTTACATGATCACTCACAGACACATAAACGATTATACATAATATACACTCCACTACAGCCTGTAAAAGTGTATTGCTGTGCATAGGTCTCCCCCATAAAATGATTAAGGGGGGGGGGGGGGGGTAGTTGACCATTAGTAATTTTGAGTCAAGATGCTCTAGCATAACACAGTATGTATCATCATCATCCTCATTACAGCCCCTCACAAGTCCACTGCTGAACACAGGCCTCCCCAAAGGAAAGCCATAAAGCACGGTCCCGAGCCACCTGCATCCTTTGACTTCCTGCATGTCTTACCAGTTCGTCACTTCATCTAGTGGGGGGACACCCTACACTTCGCCTGCCGGTACGAGGCTGCCACTCGAGAACCTTTCTTCCCCATCGGTTGTCGGTTCTTCGAGCTATGTTGCTGGCCCATTGCCAGTTCAGCATACTAATTCTTTGGGTTATGTCGGATACTCTGGTTCTACTCCGAATATCCCCGTTTTTAAGTCTTTCATGCAGAGAAACGCTGAGCATAGCCCTTTACATTGCTCGCTGAGCTACTTTGAGCTTCCTCATATGGCGAGCAGTGAAGAACCACATCTCGGATCCGTAGGTTATCACTGGCAATGTGCATTTGTTGTACAATCTAGTTTGAGGTTCTGAAGTAAGTCTGACGAAAAGTCAATAATCTCCCGAACGCTGCCCAGCCGAGTTAAATCCGTCGATTGATCTACAATACTTCACGCCAGGACAGCTGCTTACTTTATGTAAAGCGCAAGTCCGCTCGTGCATGGAGTATTGCTGCCATATATGGGCTGGCGCTGCAAAATACCACCTAGCAGCTTTGGACTTAATGGAAAGGCGTGCAAAGAGGCTTATTGGTGACCTGAATTTGGTTAAAACTAACCTTACCAGCCTCGATCACAGACGCAAAGCAGCCAGCCTTTCGGTTTTCTACAGGATGCATTTCGGAGAGTGTGCGCAGGAATTGCATAATGTAATTCCTTCCTCTCCCTTCCACCATCGGACAACCAGACGTTCTACTAGTCTCCACACTTTCGTTGTAGATTTACCACCATTGGTTCGAATGCCAAACGGTTCGCTACGTCGTTTATCATGCGTACAGCAAAGGAGTGGAATAAGTTGCCAGCATCTGTCTTTCCATCCGATTATAGTGTGGGTGTCTTCAACGCAAAATTAAATAGGCTTCTGTTAAGTCAGTGCGCGTGACCATCTTAGGCTACATCACCACATACCATAATGGGATCGTAGATAAGCACTGGCTTAGGATATAAAAAAAATATATGATTAATATTATATGAAATGATAATCCTGCTACTAATATACTAAATATTTAGTTTTATTGAAATTGAAAGCTTTTAAATGCTTGTTAAAATATTGAAATTTTACTAATTCGTAGTTAACAGCAAAACCAAACTGTTTTAGGAAAATAATCGCACTTAAAGCATCGTTTGGGACACAATACGATCACGGTCTGGTGTAGCAAAATTCGTAAGGGTCATTTAAAACACATTTCATTTACTGGAAACGATTTATAGTTTACGATTTGTTTTTCGTATCATAACTGTAATAGGTAAGTCGGTAATTTTCTTAAAAGCTTTTGGTTTAACACCAACTTAAGTTTGATTTTTTTTACGTTCTTTTACGTTTTGTACATTACCAATGTAGTAAATGAAATCAAAGCGTTGAGTTAAAACTGATCAGTACATTTTTTATGCAAAAAAAATGTTTAGGTGCCGGCGTGCGCGTGCATCGTAAAATTTCACCAAAAACGCTCAAACGCACCAAATGAAATATAACTTCAATAAAAATACCTAAATTATGCGATGGATTGGATTAACGAATCCACTATTAAATATATATAATTTTATCAAAGAGTACCCGTGACATGGGATCACAGAGATCGATTTTAAACACATATTAATAAAATAAATATTTGTGAATCTATAAATATTAAGTCGACATAGTCTTAGCATCGAGATACGTCATCCATGTTTAAAAGATCTACGTAGAATGAATACAGACGAATTTGTAAACGAGTCGTATTCGTTCGGCGAGTTACTCGGCGAGTTGTTCGCCCGATAATTTATACGTGCCATTAGGCGTTACATACTGGATACAGCCATGTTACAGACGATTGAAATGTGAATGTATTTTACATGTCATGTACACCACACATTTGGTGTGTCACTTTTAAATAAATACGGCGGAATTTCTAGTTTCATATAGTATTAACAGTGTTAAGAAAGAACAATGGCAGACTTTCATACATAAAATTAGTTGAGAAGGAATGGTATCGTCTATATATCAAAAATATGTTAAAATGTTAAGTGTCAGTCTCTTAATAACTCTGTCAAAGAATTTTTTCCTGAGAAGGCTTCAAAAAAGATATTTAAATTTGAACGTTTTAGGTTATGTCTTATGTCACATCGAAATAGTCATGCTTCCTGTGGTTGTTTGATGTTAACTTAATACATAATTGAGAGTTTTTAGTATATTATATATCTATTATATATTTGCGTACTATAAATGTATATTTCTGGCATGGTTCCAGGGCCTTTGTGTCATAGTGACATTCTCAAAGGGGCTAGAACCCAGAGACGTAAAGCCAGTAAAAAAAACCCAGTGACATTTTGTTTAAGCTAGTGTTGCCATAACATTAAATGTAATTGTTACATTGTACTATGATTGAGAAAATGTATTATTGTAGGAAGTTCTTCGTAAGAGACTTATTCTCAACCATATCATTTTTATTTTTATTATTACTGATAATATAGTTATTACTAATAATAAGTTAATATAAAAATATTTTGTATGTTATGTTGGTAGTCTTACAAAGTGTATACGAAAATAGTATGAAAGTACTAAATGGCAACACTTGAATAGAGTAAAATGATTTAAGTCATTTGATATTCCCAAAATTGTTTGTTTTTTTCTGTGGCTTTACTTAAAATACATTTTTATTTGAAAAATAATAGTAAAATAATAAAACTCATTTTATATATAACTTATTTCTCGACGCGATAATTTTTGTCGACTATTTTTCTGCCATTGTTCTTTCTGAATTCGAAAGTATATCAAAAGTATGGCTACCCATAAAATCATTATAATATTATAAATTATACCATTATGACAAATTGTACACCCGTTTTATGTGTATTGAAGCAGATAAGCGATAGTACAGCTTTAGGGTGACTTTATCATGTGTAGAAACTAATCCGATAGGAGTTTCACATTATATAATTATACTTAGTGTTTCGTGATAAGATTTGAGACAATATTAAAAGCCTGTAAATCTTTGCGAATTTGAACCATACTGCGGTTATATTATGATTGTAGTACGAATCGGTTGACTCGAATGAGAAAGGACCACGCTCTCACAGAATACCAGCGTAAAATAGTAGCTGAATGATTTCTTATGTTGCGTGTAGAGTACCAGATACCACTTTTACTTGTAATGAGGTATTATTTTTTAGTCTTCAGGGAAGAAGCATCTTCTCTAAGTGCTTTATTATGATAAAAACGACTTTTGCTAATCTACAGCATTTTGCATCCCGTAACTTTGGTTATCCATAACTCGGACGAACTCAAGGAACACACGAATGAGGGCGCGTTCCGATGACACGCACCCGCTACGCGCACGCCACGCGTGTCAGCACCCGCGTCTAACTCCCTTTGAAATTTGTTGCATATAATTTGAGTCTTATGACAAATCAATAAATCTGAAATTGTATAAAAAGTGATTGTGCAGGGTGAGCGCGGGATCGGCGCGGAGCGGGAACGAGGCAGGCGCGTGGCGTGTGCGAGGCGGGCGCGTGGCGTGGGCGAGGCGGGCGCGTGGCGTGGGCGAGGCGTGTGAGGTTGAACGTCGATAAATGATATTTCAGATTTATTGATTTGTCATAAGACTCAAATTATAAGCAACAAATTTCAAAGCGAGTTAGACGCGAGTGATGACGCGCGTGGCGTGCGCGTAGCGGTTGCGTGTCATCGGAACGCGCCTTGATGAAAACAACCGTCCCAATTGGCGCGCACGCCAAAACTTAACTTTGATACGCGGTAAAAAACCGACACCAGGTTCAGCGGCCAGCTCCACGTTTGAGCATTCTAACGAGCAATTTGGCGCGCGTTCCAAGGCGGTATCCATTTCGCGCGCCTGGAACGCGCACCAATATTCGAACTCTTGGAGCGCATAATCAATACGCGGCTTCACGCTGATAAATACATTTTACTTTAACTTTTTTATTATTCTCTTATTTCCATGGACATCTTATGATAATGATTTGCTAATATTCTGTTATTTTGATAGCTTCTAATAATTTTAAGGTTTATACAATCAATTTTTCAATTTCATCACTATAAATTCGTAAAGCTTCAGAAACAGAGTTTAAATTTAAGCTGCAATAAATAGATAATAAAATGTTATTGCTTTTAAAGTTTAAGGGGTTTCCTTACGAACAAAATCTTGGTCACTCATAAAATTCGCTGTGCAAAATAAGTGTTTACTCTTAAAGAGAATTTATTGCATTTTCGTAGTTTATATAAATAATAAAACCGCATGATTATAGAGGTCTGTTGCATAAAGGTCACCGTGCAGTGTCGGGTAAGACTTGCTCTTGTATCGTTCCTCACACTTGCGTGTGGCACCAACGATGACGTATACAGCTGCCTCTCCTAAGAAACTCTCAATCTCACTCAAAATCTCAGGTGTCCCGGAAACGATACTGCACCACTCGGTCTTCAGCTTCGACAAATCCCTCTTTCTGGCAGATAGATCTCTGGTAAAGACTATGGAACACTGGTTCCGCTCGATCGCTTATTCAATACAAGCTGTATTGAAGTTGCGTAAGTCCCGCCGCATGCATCTGGAGATCTGTCTGTTCAGTTGCCTGTATGCTGTTAAATCTGTTGAAGAATGTATCTTCATCTCCCGTCTAACAGCCATGAGATTGAAAGTGTGATCGGAGAATTTTTGTGTTCTTCTGCGACTGGTCTTGAAAAACTTAGCTCCGACCGCATGGATAGTTTCCACGAGCTTATCATTCATATCGTCCACTGTATTGCAATCTTCTAGGCACTGTATACGATTATGTAACTCGAGCTGAAAGTTTTCAGGACTTTGAATTAGAGCAAGAGGGAAACGGAGCGTTGACTTCATTAGACCTATAACCTCTCCAACTTAATGTTTAGGTTCAGTGTGCCTTTCACTAATCGGTAATCACGGTTTTTACCCCTGCGATCACTGAGTAAAAGGTATCCAGACCGCTCCCTCTAGTATTTCCGGCAGTTAAGGGCCAATTGAGAGGTCTTCCTTCGGCTGGTTCCTCAATCCAAAACTCCAAAGACACCTAAGTTGGGTTCGGGCACTCAACGAGGTGTATGTGATCCCCGTGAAGGAGTTTCACAAGAGAGCGCCTGAAAACCCCTTTTTAAAAAGAAAAGGTCAGACGATGAAGATTACGTGTCCTCTTGAAGTGGTCCCGGTTCAGTCGTCTTCTTATATGTTTTGCACTATATTAGATGTTGGTGGAAGATCCTTTAGGAATGAAACAGCATTTATCTTCAAAATTTCTCCATATGAGTGCAATTAATTACTTTCCCTATTCCTATCACTTTCCCTTGTGTTTTCTTTCTTGATTATAAATATTACTGGTTGCTGGTCCCGAACGAATTACATGAATACCAGTTTAATAAGGTATACTTCAAAGTACTATACTTCACTTGACTATATTTAAAGCAAATTTAAATTGCTGTAACACAGAATTCACCTTTTTTATTTACACAGTCATCATGAAACATTAATGACTCAATTTTACTAATGACTTAATTTTTATGAAATTTGCAAATAATTAAAAATTCATTTTTTGGTCTCCTATATGCGAGTTCAGCGCGCGGTATATAGTCCGCACTACATGAACAACCAATTTCTACACGACTCTAGTCACCTTGATAGGATGCCAGTGAAATCCTTGTTCAGATAATACTTGTCTCTGTTCATTATGAAACACCAAGGTTCACATACACTATCCTTATCAGTCATAACGTTTCTTAACTGATAACACTAAACAAAATTATTTCCATGTATACATCGAAATAGCATTTATTGTTTTTACAAAATTTGCATTTACATTAAACAGGTGATTATTATGTAAAACACTACTCTAAATTAATCTCATAAAGACAAAAATTTTACTAAGTGCTTTCCACATAAAATAATTATTCCTTAATGATTAATCTTTAGACGCTGCCTGTAAGTGGTAAACTAATAAATTGAAATATTATTTATGGACGCGTCGCCAACACTGAGACATCAATTAACTGTTGCCGTCTGGTCGTCATAATGAAGTCAATCTCATTGTTTATCGAACAGTCGGGGCTCGACCATGTTCAATTCCTGTGGGGCCGCTTCTGGGAAAAAGAGTTTATCCTAAAGAGTCCCTCTTTTTCCATGAAGTCGGCCCCTTGGAAAGCTGCTGGCCCCTTGGATTCCGTTGCCCTATTTCAAATTTCTCTACCTTCAGCTCACCGTTTTCTCTTGCGCCTAGTTTTGCGTTAAAGTCTTCCTTTAATACCGTATAGTGGCTCTAAATATATCATCGTACATTGCCTCCACCTTCTCATTGGGATGTGCCGAGGTTGGTGCGTAAACCTGTATAACCTTCAGTGAATACCGTTTGGTGATTCTAAGTATAAAATACGCAACCTTCATCAACATACTTCCAATATTTACAACGTTGTTTACGAGAGACTTGTGGACGATAAATCTGACACCTCCTTGAGACATATGTCACCCTCCTGGTAATATAATAAGATTCCGGATTCAAGGATTACCATGTCCTCCCCCTCTCTTCGGATCTTGGATAATCCAAAAATACTCCAGCCTAACTTGTCTATCTCTTCAGCCCCAGGATCTTCTCGTGATTCCTCAGGGTGCGTGCGTTATATGTTGAGTCATCTTAGGCGGCAACCGAACCTTCACCGGCGATTCTTAGCACCCCTTGTCCCACCCTTACCATTGTCACCCCCGTAGCTAGCAATAGCGGGGCCGCCGGACACTGGGGGCCCAAATTAACAATTTGATAATGATACTCTTATATTTAAATGAAATAAGCAGATAAATAGCACGAGCAGATTATATATTGTTCCATACTAATTAGGGCCTGGCTGGCAAACAGTACGGTTCCGGCCGGCACAAACGACACATTGTTTTATACTAATTAGGGCCTGCGCTAAAAAAAAAATTTTTTCAAGGTTTTTCTTCATGGCGAAAATATGTTCGACCTTATTTTAATGAAATTAGCACTAATATTCCTTTATATCACCTCGAAGGCATGCTGCTGCAAGTAACGCCATTCCGCGGAATGACGCGGCACGTCACGGCACATCACGACTTTCCATAAGATGCCGCGGCACGCCGCTTCAGGAATGTGGCTGCTTTGTAATTGAAACAAGGTTGAATCAAGCCCGTTGCGACGGCAATCTCAGCTACTCGCGAGAAATCCCGATTTACAAGTGCGTCTTAACTTGTTTGGCATGCCGCGGGATGCCACAGTATCCTTCGGAATGACACGAGATGCCACAGGATCATTCGGCATACTGAAGTGTGCCTGGCTCACGTCGTGCCATGCCGTGCCTTTTTTAACGCAGGCCCTTATAATTATTATTAAATTGATAAATTACTATTTTAATAATAATATTTTAAGAATATATAAAATAAATATAATAACTAAATATATAGAAATAACAGTAAATGTTAAGATCTTATATTATATAAACGCTCTTTTTTCTTTTTCAGATTTTCAGTTTTCCTACACCGTTGCATCTTTTCTAATAAACTTTTAAATGTATTATAAACATTTTTCTTAAGGCTGGTGCTGGAGATCGAAGTCACTTCGTTAAATTAAAAATAAGTAAATCAATTGAAGTACATGGGTCACTCAATAAGTTTTGAGATATACAAAAAGTGTTCTAGATACTATTAATATTTATTTTACATCTTTTCAAAATATTCTCCATCATTTTCTATACAAAGTTCCATTCGCCTAAACCAACTCTGAAAACACTTTTGCCAGTCCTTATCTGATAGGTCGGAAATCGCTTCTTAGTAGCCAGCCACGGCTTCTTCGGCGTTTAAAAAAAATTGCCTTTTATTTTTTCTTTGGCTCTTGGGAACAAAACGAAATCACAAGGAGCTAAGTCAGGGCTGTAGAATGGGTGACTTAGAGTTTCAATACCAGATTCCTCAATAAATGCTTTTGTTCTAAGGGCGATATGTGAAGAGGCGTTATCGTGATGCAGCATGATTCCCCAAAGCCTGGTCTTTGGTCTTCTCTCCCACACAGCTTGAAAAGCTTTGGGTAATGCTACTGTTGACTGACCTACAATTTTCCAGCATTGACGTCAACAAATGTCCGCTCCGTGAAAAAATCCCAGCCACCATTTTTTGCCGACGTTGCGTTGTCTTTGCAATTTTGTCGGTAACTATCCTTCTAAGTAGACTCATACCGATGATTGCCATTTATTTTCCGGATTATATTGATAGATCCATGTCTTGTCACCAGTAACGATTTCTGAAACACGCCTAGATGCCCCGTTTTCAAAACGTAGACGCATTTCATGGCACCAATCCACACGAGTCTGATTGTCGCTTTCGGAGAGCAAACGAGGGATTCATCGACAACAAAGCTATCTCACTCCAATATGTTGATGTAAGATGGTATGAATGCTCCTCGAACTAATGCCAACAATCTTTTCGATGTCCGTATATATGATTCGTGGGTCTTCTCGCACCAACATTTCAGTAGTCCATACATTTTCTGCCATTACGGCTGTTTGTAGGGCCCCGGTTCTTTGGTCATCTTTAAAATAAATTTTACCCCTTTTTAATTCAGCAAACCACCTAAAAATTTTTGCGCGTGATAGAGCTGAGTCCCCTTATCCTGATTGCAACCCTTGTAAACATAACTGTTCGGTTAAACCAAATTTAAAATCACTATTCACTAACATGATATATTATCATAGCGCGCAACTATTCAGGGTTAAGATCCATCGTTTTAAATGAAACGCGCGGGAAGCGTTGCTGGAAAATTAATAGAACTTTGTTTTTTTCTTATATTGAGCAATTGGCTTATGAAGTTTTATTTTTAATTATGTAAATTTTCTTTTTAGAAACATAACACGGGTGCGTTCCATTTTTAAATTTCGAGCATCTCAAAACTTATTGAGTGACCTACGTATATTCTACCAAAGCAGTAGTACTTATTATATAACACAGTTATACAACTATTCAAACTATTTTATCCATATATTTGGTTGGTTTTTATTATTTAGGTATTTGTTAAAACGTACAAGGCATCCAGTGATACAGACGAATCCTAAATGGAAGATTTACGAGAAAAGCCTCACAAGTAATAGGATTATCTCGAAACATAATAATGGCCTGATTTTTCCTCGCAGAAATGAATGCCAGAATCACAAAAGATAGATGTGGCAATTCTATTTTGATTTTTGTCACTGCTTGGAAAAAATAATTTTACGTACATTCCTACATTTATCAGTTGCCTTTTTTATTTCATTAATTGCAGACAATCATGAAGCATCTATCAACAAGCATCTAGTGAATGATAGAACAATATTACAAAATTAATATAGTGAATTTTTCACTATATTAATTATGTAATTTTGCCAGAACTTTACTGCTAGACGTGATCTTCCTTTGTTAATTATATAATGTTAATAAAATAATACTTTAATCGTCGATTCGGAGTATTATATTTCATAACTTTTGACGCAACACACTGTTGTCGTTGTTGATATTGATGCGCGCCACTATTAATGTCTTGTACATGGCAACACTAGTAACACTAGCGCCCTCTAATGTCGAGTAGCAGAACTAGGAGAGTCAAGATCCATCCAAAAATTTCGGGACCGATATATACTCAAACATTCTAGATGTCGCTACAGTAGAAGGTTCTGGAAACTATCTGAGGCGCTATATAAAGCCGGTATAGACCACGACCGAGGCAGTATTGAATAAGCGATACAAGAGAATACTTCAAAGCGAAGTATTCTCTTGTAGCGAAGCTAATTTTGGTAATTCAATCGGCAGTTTTTAATTGTCTCGAACCCCAAGCTCGTAACAACTGGTGTCAGCAGTCGGATCAAATATACCGATTTTACCTAAAGACGACATGGATACCCCATACCCGAAGTCAACGTCAACAGGAGACGGACCAGAGAAGATTTGGTGATGCAACGCCGCAAACGTCGGAGGGCCAGCTGCTAACCACGGAGGTCCGCCCGTCAGCAGCTCCTGCATCTGCAGCACCTGACTTAGGTGCTCTGATGATGATGCTGCAGGATCAGGCTCGCCGACAGGAGGAACAGGCCCGTCGGTTGGAAGAGCAACTGCAGCGCCGACAGGAGAAACAGGTCCGTCGGTTGGAAGAGAATCAGTGAGCAAAGACGACACCTAGTGGTTGGTGATTTATACGGAGTTGAGCAGCAGACGCAACTGAGGAGAGCAAGTTTGTATGGGCGTAAAACTGTAAGTACATTTATATCAGTATTGGAAATAGAAGTTTGAAATTGAAAATAAATTGAACCTTAAAGCAAAGAGATATTAAACTTTTGAAGATTTATTAGTAGTGCATGGACTTATAAAATTTTATGTTGAATTGTGGTTGAGACGGGGAATCCATGCCCGATTTTGCCTAAGTGTGTACAACCAAAACACTTAGAAAAATCACGCACATACTGGACATAGAAAAAATAACTTGCTCAATCCCCTCAACGGGACGTGTAAAAAAAAATTGTCGAATTTCAAATAAAAAAGGTAACAATGGAAAGCAAAATAAGAGCTCAGTCAGATATGTACCACCGAATGGAAAATGCCAGAGTCAATTTTAAGAAATCTCCAAAAGATAGGCTAAACTAGAATTGACATTTTGAATGGACAGTGGGAAACATTTAACAAAGTACATGAACAACTTATTAGTGAAGTCAGTGATGCTGATTATGCAGAATTAGATTACTTTAATTAGGATTTTTACACCAAAACAGAAGACTTATACGCAGATTATAAAACAGAATTAAAAGCAAGCTTGGAAAAATGTACTCGCGTACCGACCAAAACGCAGGACACGTTGCATAGCAATGAAGAACAAATTAGTGTGCAGCTTCCAAAGATTTCTATTCCTATTTTCTCCGGAAGGTACTCAGAGTGGACCACGTTTCGTGACCTCTTCTTATCACTCATTCACAATAATAATTTGTTACAAAAGGTGCAAAAACTTCACTACCTAAAAAGCTATTTAACCGGTGAAGCGGAACTACTATTGCGAAATCTACCAATAACAAGTGACAATTATTCAGTGTGTTGGGATCTTTTGGAGAAAAGATTTAACAATAAGAAATATGTAACTAACTGTATTTTAAAAAGGTTTTTTAGCCAAAAAAATATTATTCATGAAAATTCAAGTGCTCTTAAAGAAATGTTTGATACTACTAAGGAGTGTTTAAATGCGTTGAAAAATACTGGTGTAAACACTGAAAATTGGGATATTATTGTTATTTATCTTTTGTCCTCAAAATAAGATAGTGAATCTCGCAAGCAGTGGGAAGCAAAAATTTGTAACTGTACAAACGACTTGCCCACATTAAAGCAATTTTTAGAGTTTTTAGAACACAGGTACAGGTCACTCGAATTTTTGAATCCTAAAATCACAAAATGTACTCAATCCCATCATGTAGTCACTAAAAATAATGACAAGGTATCTGTTCCATGTTCCTACTGTTCTGCTAATGATCATAAGCTCGGAAATTGTGAGAAGTTCGCAAATGAAACTCTATTAGCACGCCGTAACTTTGTCCAAACCTCCAACTTGTGTTTTAACTGCTTAGGCGCTAATCATTCGGTCATAATGTGTCGTTTGCCTACCAGATGTAGAATTTGCAAAAAGAAACACCACTCGCTATTGCATTCAACCACCACCAACGTTCAATCCAATAATGTAACGGTAACCACTCAATCGAATAGTAACAATGTTGTCGCGACAACAGCGACAGCATCAGATGAAAATGATCAGACCAACATTACCACTTGTTTCTCTAACAACAAGAGTCAAGTTCTTTTAGCAACCGCTTTAGTAAAAGCTGAAACAAACAATGGATCTTTTATGACACTTAGGACTTTACTGGACCAAGGATCACAGGCTTCATTTATAACGGAGTCTGCAGTCCAATTACTTGGGCTGAAGAAGGAAACAAGCAAAAGTGTCATATTTGGAGTAGGGAGTGAGTGCAACTCTAAACATGTGGTACACATCAAACTACAATCGATCTATGATCCAACCTTTAACATTAAAGTGAGTGCACACGTGCTCACCAAACTTACCACATTTCTTCCTGAACGGCAGGTTGACATACAGCTATATTATATTCCAAAAATGAGGTTGGCAGATCCAAATTTCAACGTTCCAAACAAAATAGACTTGCTGTTGGGTGCAGAGGTCTATTGTCAAATATTATTAGAAGGGTTATTTAAAGGTCCAATAGGAACCCCTATAGCGCAAAACACTAGACTCGGCTGGATTTTGTCGGGCCAAATATCTGAAGGTCGTAAAACGGAATCAAGCTGTAGTAACTCCATAACCACTTTACACACTCAAGTTATCGAAGAAGAATTTGATCTTAAACAATTTTGGGAAATCGAATCTGATCAATGTCTTCTCAACAAAACTCACCACACACCTGAGGAACAAAGATGTGAGGAATTCTATAAGAAAACCACCACAAGAGACCCTTCAGGACGATATATCGTCAAACTACCATTCAAGATGGAAAACCCGAGCTGCAAATCAGGGAATTCGCGGGAAATTGCAGTGAGCAGATTCCTTATGCAAGAAAAGCGTTTAGTACGGTCACCACAGCTTAAAGATCTCTATTCCGACGTTATTGATGAGTACCTGGAACATGGCCACATGGAAAAGGTACCAAAAGATGAGATCAACAAATCAGATAGTGTGTACTTACCTCATCACGCCGTAGTGAAGCTTAACAAGACAACATCCAAACTGAGAGTTGTCTTCGATGCTTCATGTCGCGATAACAACGGTGTATCTCTCAACAGTGAATTGATGATAGGTCCAACTCTTCAATCGGATCTGCGTCACTTGGTGATGAGATGGAGACTTCACGCTGTATGTTTGGTCGCCGACATAGTTAAAATGTACCGCCAAATATTGATGGCTAGTGAAGATATAGATTACCAGCGATTGGTTTGGCGAGCCACGACGGAACAACTTATTGAACATTTTCGATTGTTGCGAGTCACATTTGGCACTGCTGCAGCCCCATATCTCGCAGTTAGAACACTGCACCAGCTCGTGTATGATGAAGGAAAACCGTTTCCATTAGCATCTGAAAGAATCTTAAATGATTTTTATATGGATGACTTACTTACCGGCTGCGAAACAGTCCTGGAAGGAAAACAAATCTATAAAGAGATCAACGAATTACTGAGCAAAGGGGGGTTTGAACTTCAGAAATGGTCAAGCAACAATGAAACTCTGTTAAAGGAAATAAGCAAAGAAATAGAAACAACAGAAAGCAATTTGGAACTCAAAATAGGTGAAATCAATAAAATACTCGGACTTACCTGGAATCGACGTACCGATAACTTCGAATACTCCGTGCAGCTACCGCCACTCGTGGAACCTATAACAAAAAGAAGGGTTATATCAGATATTGCAAGACTATTCGATCCTATGGGATGGATTGCTCCAGCCATTATAAAAGCAAAAATCTTCATTCAACAGCTGTGGCTAGCGGGGATCGGTTGGGATGAAGAGCTCCCACCAAAACTACTCAATGATTGGATTTCTTACCGAGGTGAACTTACGGCACTTACACAATTTCGCCTGCCGCGCTGGATTGGTATGAACAAGGCATGTATGAAACTGGAGTTACACGGATTCAGCGACGCCTCTGCAGATGCGTATGCTGCTGTGGTTTACGCCCGCGTAGTAGATGAATCTGGAACTGTCAGGGTTACTCTCATTACGTGTAAAACCAAGGTAGCTCCAATAAAGCAAGTGTCTATCCCGAGGCTAGAGTTGTGCGGTGCGGTTCTTTTGACGAGATTATTAAGGGAAGTCTCTGAAGTTTTGAAAGTACCGAAGACAAATCTACATGCATGGACGGACTCCACCATCGTTTTAGCTTGGTTGAGCAGTCATCCAAGCCGCTGGAAGACGTTCATTGCGAATCGTGTTTCAGAAATTTTGAACATTTTGAACAGAGATCAGTGGTCACATGTGTCATCTACTGACAACCCGGCAGATTGCGCTTCCCGTGGAGTCAACCCATCGGAATGTGAAGCAATTCCCCTCTGGAAAGCTGGACCTGCATGGTTAAAGGACACGAATATGGAATATAACAGGATGGAGTTAAGCGACACGAATTTGGAAGAGAAAGGAAAGAAAACTTGTCATGTAACCAGGGAAGATTAATTTGAATTATGGATCAAGTTTTCGTCTTTACAGAAATTGACCAGAGTTATAGCTTATTGTTTGAGATTTATATCAAAGACGAAAAAATCTACTGAAGCAACAACATTTCCGAGTTGGTTAACTTGCAGAGAACTATCAAGAGCAATTCAAATCAGCATAAAGGCGTGTCAAACTACGTACTTTCCACAAGAAATCAAAGATATTAAGTTTAGAGGTGCAGTTAATAAGAAAAGCAAACTTACCACTTTGACCCCTTTCCTGGACGGTGAAGGAATGTTGAGAGTTGGTGGTCGTCTTGAGAGAGCTGATGTAAGTGATGACAAAAAACACCCGATTATCCTGCCATCGAAATCTCATTTCACAAATCTTATCATTGCAGATGCCCATCAAAGAACCCTACACGGAGGTCCTCAATTGATGATCAATTACCTACGATCCAAATCGTAAAAAATCGTACCAAATTATTTGTGCGCAAATGTGTCACATGTATACGATATGCAGCACAATGTAGACACCAACTCATGGGACAACTACCTGTAGCTCGGGTCACTCCAATCCGCCCATTCTACCAAAGCGGCGTGGATTATGTTGGACCCATCCAGATAAGGACTTCTAAAGGAAGAGGTCATCGAGCGTACAAGGGCTATATATGCCTATTCGTATGTATGGCTACAAGAGCCGTACATTTGGAAGCCGTAACCGATCTTACGTCACAGGGATTCCTCGCAGCCTTCAAAAGGTTTGTTTCTAGACGTGGCCATTGCGCTGATCTCTACAGCGATAATGGAACAAATTTTGTGGGTGCTGCGCGCGAGTTAAGAACCCTAGTAGCTCAGGAAAATTCAACCATGACGAGAGAAATTGCTGAGAGTTTAGCTACTGCTGGGACGAACTGGCATTTTATCCCACCGAGAGCTCCTCACTTCGGTGGACTTTGGGAGAGTGGGATAAAGTCCACAAAACATCACCTGAAGCGTGTGATCGGCACAGAGACCCTAACTTACGAGGAGATATCTACTCTACTGTATCAAATTAAGGCATGTCTTAATTCTAGGCCATTGTCACAGGTTAGCACCAATGCACAAGATCCAACACCTCTCACACCGGGACATTTTATCATCGATGAACCCTTGGTGCTTGTCTCAGATGCCAATTATGAAACTTCGTCAATATCTTCTCTGAAACGCTGGCAACTAACCCAGAAAATGTTACAGAACTTCTGGCGAAGGTGGTCTAGCGAATATTTAACTCAGTTTCTGCAACGTCACCGGTGGGTAAACCAAACACCACAGCCTAAAATTGGGGACTTAGTTTTAGTTAAGGAGGATGATCTTCCTCCAGCGAAATGGCTTATGGGTATTATTACAGAAAAACATAAGGGTGCGGACAATATTACGCGGGTTGTGAGTCTCAAATGCAAAGATGCCATAATTAAAAGGCCTGTTGTAAAATTGTGTGTCTTGCCAGTGGCAGAATAATGCCAACTTTTTTATTGTTATTTTCAAGTTTAATTTGTTTTTTGTTTAGTGAATTGAGCATGTTGTAAATATAAATGTTTAGATTAAATATCTTTGGATTCTTTATTTAATAAGATTTTTAGGATTTTAAAGATCCTATGTACCTATTTGTTTTTTGTTACCCATGCACCATGATTCAATCATTTGGATCTACACACTTTCATATTTTACCTTATCTATTTACAGTCCACTTTCGTTGATTGTTGATTCATGGTGGGCGGGAATAATGACCATTCTGGCCATGGTGGGCAAAATGTCTAGTTATTAAATAAATATCCTCATTATTGTAGATTAAACTAATATCAATTCATTGTAAACAGATAGCTTCATAGTTTCCAACATCATTTAACAAGGTATACAGTACGATTATTTTAGTTATAAAAACTCTCCATAGATGGCGCTACCCCTTTGTAAATCGCGTAACCAATTGATTCTTTTCGGAACCACAAGTTAAATGTGTTATAGAAATAAATCATCTTTTTCGTCAATGAATGTAGGTGTTTTATTGATCTCGAGAGGGTAGTGCAGCTAATAGCACCGCCCAGCAGCAGCAGGGAAACGAGTAAAAGCCAGGACTGCGGGGCGGGTGCTGGCTGATGTTAAAAGAGCCCCAAGGATTTCGATCTCACAAACCCATGATGGAAACAACCTAATCATCAAGGGCGAAGTCAACGGAACGTCAAGTAAACTGAGCATAGACACTGGAGCCTCTCGCACGGTTGTCGGTTCCCAACTTATAAGTCGGTTCCTTGGGGATACCGCATACAACCGAGAACGCATAAATTTGGTAACAGCCACCGGTCAGCGCATACCCGTCCGTGGAGAGAAGGAGATGGAGTTGAAGCTAGGCAACATGATCTACCTGCATAATGTCATCGTGGCTGATATAATGAACGACTGCATCCTAGGCCTAGACTTTATGAGGAAGAATTGTTGTGAGATCGACGTTAAGCAAGGTGTTTTGAAATGAGGACAAGAGTAACTTTTCGTGGAAGGGGCGTTACCAGGGAATGTGTACAGACTTAAGTGTAAGTGCCGGTTAAACTTCCTCGGAATCCTGGGCAAACTCTTCGTTGTGTACTCGTGGAAAGGGTAGACAATGATCTTCCATGGAAAGTGGCTCGAACCTTGGTCAGAACCGCCAACATCTCAGGAGTACGTGTGCTGAACCTTTGTAATCAGGAACAGATTATAGAAAAAGGCACATTGGTTGGCACTAGTGAGAAGTGGATTGGTTGCGTCGGTGCCAATATCTATCGACTCCCAGCAAGGAAGGACAAACAAGTGTGACCACACTTTTAGAAGACTGTCGCAGCGTTCTCTCCCCGAATGAAATGGTCAAGGCGAAGAAGTTGTTACTCGAGTATGCCAATGTTTTCTCGTCAAATGAAGCTGACATAGGAAAGACTGGCTCAGTTCAACACAAAATAAACACGGGAGAAGAATTGCATATTCATCAGCGGCCAAGAAGATTGCCTGTAGCACGTGAAAAGGAAGTGTAAACCATGATTGAGGGAATAGTGAAGGATGGTGTTATTGAACATTCATCTAGTCCATGGTGTTCACCTGTGGTGCTGGTAAAGAAGAAGGACGGCAGCATGCGGTTTTGTGTTGACTACCGCCACCTGAACAACGTTACGAAGAAAGACAGCTAACCCTTGCCTAGAATTGATGACACGCTGAACATGCTCACATGCGTAAATTGGTTTAGTACGCTGGACCTGAAAAGTGGCTACTGGCAGTTTTAAATTGACCCTAAGGACAAGGAGAAAACTGCATTCTCCACAGGAAAGGGTCTGTGGCAATTTAAAGTCATGCCGTTTGGATTGTGCACTGCTCCAGCAACATTTGAAAGGTTGATGGAACTTGTACTTACCGGGCTAATTGGAGATGCCTGTCTGGTCTACTTGGATGACATCATCATCGTAGGCCGTACGTTTGAGGAACACCTTCAAAACTTGGAACGCGTGCTCATGAAGTTCCAGAGTGCCAACCTCAAGTTGAGTACGAAGAAGTGCTCACTATTCAAACGGCAAGTCAGCTTTTTGGGGTATGTAGTGTCGGAAGAAGTTATCCGCACGGAGCCAGAGAAAATTGCCGCTGTCAAGGAGTGGCCGGTTCCAAAAGACAAGACACAGGTTAGAGCGTTTTTGGGTTTGTGCTCTTATTATCGGCGATTTGTGAAGAACTTTGCAGATATAGCTAGACCTCTGCACAAGCTAACCGAGGAGAAGCGACATTTCTGCTGGGATGAAAGTTGCGATATTGCATTCCAGGAGCTCAAAAACCGTCTGTGCAAAACACCTATTTTGGGGTACCCTGATGCGGGCAAGGAATTCATAGTTGACACAGATGCAAGTGATATAGGACTTGGCGGTATGTTGTCTCAACGGAATGGTGATCAAGAGCTTGTGATAGCGTACTTCAGCAAGTCGTTGTCAAAGCCGGAAAGGAACTATAGTGTCACAAGACGGGAATTGGTTGCTGTGGTAAAATCCTTGCAGCATTTTAGCAAATATTTTCTGAGGCGGAAATTCCACTTACGAACTGACCATGCTGCACTGAAGTGGCGATTGCAGTTCAAAAATCCGGAAGGACAAGTTGCGAGATGGATTGAACTACTGCAGGAATACGACTTTGTGATCGAACATCGCAGCTGGAAATCTCATGGCAATGCAGATGCATTGTCAAGAAGACCTTGCCCTGAATATTGCAAGCATTGTGCTAGGCAAGAGAATAAGCAAGTGGTATCTGTGAGGATGCTCAGGACAGACCAGCTCAGCAATGAGTGGAAGGACAGCCTACAACATGCACAGCAGGAAAATTCGGACCTTAAGCCTATTCTGGAATGCATGAAGGCCAGTGCTCCTAAGTCCAAGTGGAGCGACGTCTCAGCAATGAGTTCGACCACGAAAAGCTATTGGGTCCAATGGGACAGCTTGCTGATCCAGGATGGAGTCCTGTGCCGTAAATGGGAAAATGGTCGGAGAAACAGATGTCATTTGCAAACGGTTGTCCCTAAGGCTAAAGTACCGGATGTTCTACAGCTGTACCATAGTGGTTGTTCAGGAGGCTACCTGGGAGTTAAACGAACTCTACAGAAAATACGACAACGGTTTTACTGGGTCCACTGTCGTAACGATATCGAGGACTGGTGCCGCAAATGTACAAGTTGTGCGGCTGTAAAGAGACCTCAAATTCGTAGTAGAGGCGTATTGAAATTGTGCAATGCTGGTGCACCATGGGAGAGCATAGCCATTGACGTTGTGGGGCCGTTTCCGGAAAGTGAAAGTGGTAACAAGTATTTCATGGTTGTGATGGATTACTTCACTAAGTGGCTAGAAGTCTTCGCGATTCCAATTCAAGAAGCTTCAACAGTTGCAGATAAACTAGTTCATGAAGTCTTCTGTCGTTTTGGAGTACCATAAGAGATTCACAGTGATCAAGGAAGGAATTTTGAGTCTCAAATATTCCAGGAAACTTGCAGAGTTATGGGTACTCATAAAACACGAACAACTCCTTACCACCCACAATCTGATGGAATGGTAGAACGATTTAATCAGACATTGGAAAGGTACCTGACAAAAGTTGTGGCAAAACGGCAACGAGACTGGGACAGGCACATACAACCGTTTTTATTGTCATATCGAAGCGCTGTTCACGAAAGTACATCAGTGACGCCAGCTTTCGCAAACTTTGGGAGAAAATTACGGCTGCCGGCATAACTGATTAGCGGAATACCACCTGATGCCCCACGCAGTATAACCGATTATGCAAATGACTTGCGGAACAAAATGAATGACATTTATGAGCACGTCAGACAGTCGGGCCAGCAAACGTCTGAGAAGATGAAAACACGGTATGACCGCAAAATGAACAACAAAGGGTTTGACGAAGGTTCACTAGTGTGGTTACACAATCCAGCTCGCAGCAAAGGGAAATCTCCTAAGCTTCAAGCTAAATGGGACGGATCGTACCGGATTAAGACAAGGATCAATGACGTAAGCTACCGGATACAGAAAGGTGCCAGAGGTACTCCTAAGATCGTCCATGTGGATCGACTGGCGCGTTATTATGGGGCCAATAATGCTCGGGACGAGCATGTCTTAGGAGGGGGCAGTGTTGCGCGCCACTATTAATGTCTTGTACATGGCAACACAAGTTACACTAGCGCCCTCTAGTGTCGAGTAGCAGAACTAGGAGAGTCAAGATCCTTACAGAAATTTCGGGACTGATATGTACTCGAACATTCTAGATGTCGCTACAGTAGAAGGTTCTGGAAACTATCTGAGGCCCTATATAAGGCCGGTATAGACCACGACCAAGGCAGTATTGAATTGGCGATACAAGAGAATACTTCGAAGCGAAATAACTGCGAACTATAGTGATTGTGTTTTATTATTGGTGTGGTTTTAGATTGTAATTAGTGTTATGTAATTAAAGTGTCAATTTTGGTAATTCAATTGGCAGTTTTTAATTGTCTCGAACCCCAAGCTCATAACAATATTTTAAGTTTAGTTACTTTTTCTTACCTGAGTGATCGCCAATCTGTCTGCCAAGCGTGACGATTAAGGCAAATAAATAGGAGAGACCCATGTTTAGCTATGGGGTTTGCAGGATGATGGAGTTATACAATATAGTTATGTTGGTGCGTCATCGGATCTTTCAGACAATGCCTATAACAAAACCAGCTTAACTAAATAAGAATTACACACGCTGCAACTACATGGTGCTAATTCAATGAATCAATGTTTAATAAAGCCCGTTTATTACTATATTTAAAACTCAAATCAAGATCCCACTGGTGATAAAGTCCTAGATGGAAACCGCAGTTTAGAAGTAAATCTATAAAATTGACTATAGGCATGAGTCTATGGAATTAAATTATAGTGATACGAGAAAACTGACTCCAGAAAGGTACCATGCCATCAAAAAGAATTTTAGATATCGACCATGTTAGGTGCGCACAGAAAAAAAATGTAGCGAAACGTTTTGTACAAGTGCACATCAATGTCGAAAAAATAAAACGCAACCTGAGGTTGAGATGTTTGGTGGAAAAATGGTTATCCATAGAACAGCCCAAGTACCCAAATGTGACAACAACAATCCAAACATGATTGAAATTGAGCTTGGTAGAGATTAAGATGCTGGTGTTGTTAAGTGCTGACGCTTGAGCGTGATGAGCTTTACATGTAAATTTGTCTCTCAGTAGCTAAAGACTTTCTGATATTTCCAAATATATTTTTTGTAAAGTAAGAGTCACGATGAATAAGCCGAGAATGTGATGATAAGAAACGCCTGTGTTTCATTTGGCGTCGACACTTGAATCTAATCACTGTGGAAAACATTTGAAATTACCTTTTAGGATCCACTTTTTCCTGCACCGAATCGGGCGGGAGGAAACGCCCGAGTGCTCCCACTGCGAGGATCGACCGGAGGACACGGTGGAGCACACCGTGGAGGTGTGCCCTGCTTGGGCGGAGCACCGCCGTGTCCTCGTAGCGGCGATAGGCGGCAGCGACCTCTCGCGTCCGGCCCTGGTCGAAGCCATGTTTCGGAGCGAGACGGAATGGAATGCCGTCACCACCTTCTGCGAAGCAGTGATGCTAGCGAAGGAGGTGGCGGAGCGGGAGAAGGAGAGAGCAGCAGCTTTCATTCCCGGCCGCCGCGATAGACGCCCCGGGCATCGGGGGCTACGTCGTGGCCCCCGGCCACCGTAGGCGCGGGCCTGTGGACGGTGAGCAATGGGTAGCTCGCCGTCCGTCCGTCTAACGACGACAGGCCGTGTCGACGGCGCGTTTTGTTCCACGCGCGCCTCAAAGAGCTGTCAGCAGCGTGAAGGGGCCCGCAAGGGCCGACGCCTGCCGGGGCTGCGGGCTGTTCGAAGGAGATACCGCGGCTCCGGAACGTAAGGGCACTGAAGGAACACGGATGGTTTTTAGTCAGTAAAAGTCTGACACTCCCTTCCGCTCCACCCAGAGCGAAAGGCGTCATTTGATGATTTTCCATCCGCAAAAAAAAAAGGATCCACTTTTTATTACAGGTCGACTTAAAATTCCCTCCTTTCTAGCCAATTTAGAAAAATTTACACACTCAGTTCGTGAGGTAATTGTCAACTATTTTATATTACGGATTCACCGCAAATGACGTTTTTGACACTATCATCAAAAGTTGACACTCAGTCGTAGTTTAAGATGGACTCGATTCCACTATTGCCTTCAATTCCTTATTATTAAACTTCTAAATAACTATGAGGTTCGTTTGTGAGATCAAAATTTCCCGACCGCCAATCGATTACGCACACGCACAGTTCGTCCGTTAGTTGTGCTAACAGCGGATACATCATTAATATTGCATGTCGTATGAGATGCATTGTTTCCGGGTGGAAAATTACAGTACCGAATTATAAACAAAATCCTAAGAAAAAAATCAATGATATAAAAAGAATATTATATCTCAAATATAAAGATTGTTTTAATTTAGGAATACAAGTTAAACCATAGCTATTACAGTTAAAACTTTATAAAAGTGTTGGTACGTCTATTAATTATCGTGCAACTTTTGGCTTAAACGGCATGACCGATTATGGTAATATTCACAATAATTGTAATTTAAATATATACTTGTACGTTCATTCGTTAATACGCCTTCAAATCTAAATAGCTGGCATTCGAATTGTAGGTACTGTATTTTTAAAATAAAAAAATATCAACGAATATACTTGTAACAGTCTTAGAAGCGTTACTTCATCAACCTTGTTCCATTCAAAACAAGAACATTAATTTAAAAATCTGTGGGGTGCTCAACATCAAACGAAATTTCCTTTTCAAAACGATACTCCGGAAAAGGGAACATTAAAGCAAATGTTTTCTTAATATGAAAAATAACGAAAAAAAGTATTTGTATTATCCTATTTTGATTCATCGCACCCCAGAGAAAAAAAATAAAACAAAAGTAATATCTCGTAAAATAATCCAGAATGCCGACACCAGATTCATGTACACAAAGAAAATATTGCTGCTCAACCGACTTGCTGACATCTGGGAACATCGGCTCTTCATCGATCAACGTCGAACAGAGAGGCAGTATTATTAGTAACGACAAATGGTCGGCGATCGCTTATCTATCGATTCAAGTATCCATGGATTGCGATGTGTTAATACCAGGGGGAGATTTTCTCGTCTACATTTCTTCACAATTATTATATACTCCAGAATTATTCGTAATGTTTAAGTATATAGTATAATTTATTCTTATAAATGTAATATTGTTTAGTATGCGAATTCTTAATTTCGCTTAGCGCGCTATGGATATAACCCTTAAAATAGCTGCTAGTATATCCTCCACATCCAATATGAAAATTTTATATTTTTGGACCAACGATGCAGCGTCAAAATGTGAGGCGTTTGGAACTGCGGAATGCCTGAAATTGACTGGACTTATCAACAATCAACTTGCTAAGCTATTAGGGTATTTCTAGCAATAGGCTTTTATGCGCGAAAGGGAGGATGATTTTTTTTAAAAAATAACCAAAATAAATATGTCTTTCGTTTAGTTGTCCGACGCGCCGGCAGCCCGTATTGCTCTATGATTTTACATTTATTAACTGAATATAATTAAATAAATGTAAAATATCTAATCACAGAATTGACAACTAAACGAAAGACATCTTTATTTTACGTTAAAATTTTATAGTTTTCTAGCAATAAGCAGGCATTCTCCCATGTATTTGATTAAAGTATAAATCCACGTACAATAAAACTAGTTGCGGCCATACCACTCACGAGACTAAATTTAATTGCGTGACTGAATTGACATCCTACAAAAATATCAATTTGTTCAGTTTTTTTCAAAAAGAGATCAGCCACGTCAAATTTACAAAAATATGGCGTTACTATATAAATAATTCATAATGACATTACGATGACTCCTACGTACACTATGGTAACCCACAAATCCGTGATTATTTGCGTTGTAAGTGATTTGGTTTTAACAAAATTTTAATATAGTATACCATCGTGTTGTCCTCAACAATCATTTACAGCCGAAATTGGTGCGGATGTAACGATTATATACGATTTGGTACGCGGAGAGTGTGCGTACGTCCGCGTTTGCCGCGTGAATTGTTGTAATTGATTACAGATTTGAAGTAAGTTTTTTTTTTTAATTATCAGTAATGTATCCACAATTAATTACTTTAATTTACGTATAGGAGTTCGTAAGTTATGCTATATTGTAAATCGGCAAGATCAGGCGATATTGAATCCTATTTTCTATCTTAAAATATACAAAAATGCCACCTTAATTATAATTTAGAAGAAATCAATGGAGAGCTAGTTAATTAGCTTTCATATGTACGTATTATTTTTCATGGAGTTGTTAAAATTTGCCTTATTTTTGTTTCTAGTTGGTCAAAACTATAGTAAGTAATACATACAATTGTCTACGTTGCTCAGTTTTAGAAAAAAAATCGTATGTTATATATACGATATTTTACGCCGCCTATTAAATTAATAATTTTATTGTATGCTTGGCATTGGAAGGAAAAGGGGAGGTCTCCCGCCGGGCAAGGTGTTCAGCCCGGGGCGCGACCAACACTCGGAGTGGTAGTTTTTTTTTGCCCGCCTAATGCAAGGCTACCCTCCGGAAGCGGGGGAGGGAGGTGGTGAATACTCATAGCATACCACGCAGCTGGCTGCTTGGTTATGTGGGACTCACTAAGAAGTGCCTACCCACTAAACACCACCTGTGGGACTGGCTGTGGGCTGAGTAGCCTCTTCGTCGCATTGGAATCGACCCCTTAGAGAAGGAGAGCATGGGGCACACACTGTCGGGGATGGAAGCGCGGATCAACTAACACAGCCGCACGGGGGTGGCGGTGCTAGAGGAGTAAAAATGTGGGAGTTGCATGAGCGAGAATGCACTCACCGTACGGGGACGGCGAGCACGGTCTGCTAACACAACTGCACGGGGGCGGCGCGGGGCTAGCGGACGCGAGAAGTGAAGGAGAAGGCACTCACTGTACGGGTACGGTGAGCGCGGACGGCTAAGGCAACCACACGGGGGCGGCGGCGTTAGCTGAGGCGGGAGGTCACTCACCGTATGGGAACGGTGAGCGTGGACAGCTAACACAACCGCACGAGGAGGGCGCGGCAGGACGGGACGGGACGGAACTGACGTTCTATTCTTCAACTGAACCGACCGAGGAATTCTTGAACGGGGACGGGTGCTTGATCAGCTAGCGGACCCCGCTAGCGCACGACCACAAGGCGGCGACGGCGCAAACGGAATGACGCGCCCCGAGTGGTAGTTTGGAATTATTCTATTCTTATATATATATAATTATTCTATATATTATTATACTAATTCTGACGATGTTTTCAGGCACTGTGATAGTCATGATGGGAACAATAATCACTCTTGTAAAATAAAAGAAGAAGTCAAGAAAAGGGTATGTGACCATATTTAATGGTTAAAACCGGTAGAATCTCATTACGTTAGAAATGATACCGCTACACTGTACTTAGAGAGTCATTGTCGTAAGTCACAACAGGGAGAAATAAACCAGCAAACTAGCAGCAGACTAGCGTCTTTCTAATAATAACTAATAATAAAATTGTCAACCCGCCTGCTAAACGTGACAACTATGGCATATATTTCACTTTCGACACAATCAATGGCGAGGCCTATCTTCAGCAGTGGACTTTTAATAGGCTTTAACGGTAAAGGTAACTTATATAGTTAAAGCTGATACAGTACGCCAGTACAAACTGTAGTTAATAATAATTTAGAAATAATCTTTACAAGCCAAATATAAAGTACACTAGCAATGAAACCCACACAGACATCGAAAGTGAAAGTTACGCGTCTCATATTTTGAATAAAACTATGGGTCGAGGGTTAAAACATAAAGATAAAAAAAAGGATTATCATCTAATGGAAAAATAAGAACTGCCACTTGTGAGTTTCAAAAAGTCCTTAAATCTCCAAACAGTGAAGTAACCATATTTTATTAAAAAAGAAAATTGGGTTCTATGAATTTTATCGTATTTTTAACCTTGTAACAAATAGCTACTTGTTATATGAAAACTCAAGGTAAAAGAGTGCCAACGACGTGTCCAGTTGTGTCATAGATGTTTTGGCCAAAGGAGTAGAAACCGAGTTTAGGTTTTGATCTGACATTTTTACGGGCCAATACTGGAAGCAGATCGTGTTCACTGCCTATATGATATGAGCGCAGAAATACAATGTCACTATAAAACACACATTTTAGGAAAATGGTCATATCCAGTAAGAGAAACTTCATGACAATCGTAAGATGTGCTGGTTTTAAAATTATCTAAACAACAAGTTTATTTGTAAATGATAGCTTTTTTTTTCTTTTTTTTTATAGGATAAGGGTGACAAACGAGCACACAGTCCACCTGATGGTAAGTGGTTGCTGCGGCCCATAGACATCTACATCTATCCTCGTTTGCGCATCAAAATGCAGAAGCGTTGTCACCCGTGAGGACTAAGATGGAATGCCTCATTGCCAGTAAAAAGCTAATTATAGTGATAAATAAAGTCCTAATTGATTATAATATCCACCTTTTCATTGATAATCCGTATCGACAGTTGTTACAGCCACGGCTCTAAGCAAATTGTCAATGTAGTTGTCACTACATTACATGGTTCTAACATCAAAATGTATCTATGTGTGTGTGAATGTATTAGTTTAATCGTGAGTTGCGTAGTGACCTAGCGACAGACGATTATTTTTGTGTAGGAGTCTGAGAAAGTGTTCGTGGAGTAGATTTCCCCCCCGCAAAAAATTACAAACAATTTGGTATCGGAAAATAACCTTATGGCAACTTGTTCTATGTGTAAAATATACATAAAATATATTTCATGTATACCTCTATACAAAAACAGCCGAAGCAAAAATTTTCTTTGGCTAAATATGGAAATATTGAATGGAGTACATAATATCATTAAAAAGGTCCTTTGTATTTTCATTATTTAGAACACTGTTTTTATGCGGTTTTGTGGATTATTTTAGCAATTGACCTTATTTTTCTATTCAATTAAACCGTGCGTCCTGCCTGTTCACACATGGGGCCGAAAATTGACATTATCAATATGTAAGTCTACTCCACAAGTTCAAAGTCATTCGGCGTTCTATGGAATGAGTTATGTTTGGAGTTTCTCTGGTGGATAAATCCTTCGTGTTAGCAAACTAAAGTGGGAGTAACATCTATCTCAAAAGTGGTAACTGCTGGAATAGACTGTGTCATAGAGAGGCGACCGCCTTAATGTTAACGTAATGTGTGAATTTATATAAAATTGCATATCAAAATATGTAATTCAATTTAAAAATGTAGTACAGAAATTTATTTCATAATCTAAATTATTTGCGTCTGTCATAAGTATCTTGGTATAACTGTTTTTAGTCAAATTATTGTTTAATGCACTCAAATGCAGTATTAATTAAAAATCATTGAAAGCACCGCTCGTGTTCATTATCGTAGTCAGTATTTAAGCCGGTCTCACTACGCTCCTGCGGTCTGTTAATCTTTTAATGGAATTAACCCGCGGCCGACGATGTCACTAGCAAAATAGCACTTCACAAAGAGTTAAAAAAAGTACTAGAATCGAATTGGACTATGTATGAAAACGTTTACTTAACCTAATGGTTTCCAGGTATGTTTTTATCACGCAACTATCGAACACCAGTTGGAAGCTAAACTTGTGCTAAAAGAGAAATTGTAGGTTTTCAAATGTAGATTTATTATAGTAATAAGGAAACGAGCACTTAATCCACCTTATCGTGAGTGAATGCTTTGGCTCTTAGATACTTATATTTATTAACGTTTAAGAATCAAAACGCAGATGCATTCTCATCCTTAATGATGATCTTAGATGTAGTGATGAACTTTGATTGAATGTCTCGTTACCACTAAAAAGGGTATTCAGTTCCCGTCACTGAAATTTGAAATACAGAATCATTACGCTGCTATTAGACGCTGTACTCTTCCGGTTGAACTGATTCATGCGTATTACAGCATAGCTCTACTACAGAGAGAAGATGCATCAAAGACGCAGCATTTATTATAACAAAAGCATTACATCGTATACTATTAACTGATGTTATAGCCTGCTCTTTACCACTTTTTTGATTTTTGCCTGTGTTTTACCCATGGTTAAGCTATGATGGCCTAATTTTTTACTTTTTTTATGTAGAATAAGAGCGGCAAACGAACACACAGCCCACCTTATGGAAATTCAAGAATTAAAATGATCTCTACACTCAACCCACGTAACCTGGCAGCATGGAGCTGCTAGTTTACGCTGGTACTCTGTGAGAGCGTGGTCCTTCCCCGATCGAGAAGACCCATACGTGCCTATACTATACTGACTATACTGCGTCGCTATCCTTTCCGAGACGTGGTCAGTAGCAAAGATTTAGACTAATAGCTCGAGCACGAACGACTATCAAAAAGTAATTTGTTACGCTAACGCAAGCTATTTTTATGAAATACTTACAGAGCCTTTCAAGTAAATGAAACTAATTTTGCGAGCGTGAACCATTTTGGTGTGTAATCAGTTATTGCATTTTTATTAAGACATAACATATTTGTGGTTTCATTTGAGATATTTGTTTTAGACAATTTTTGATATTTATTGCATTAATTTATCATGGTTGCCAGACCACCGGCAAAGCATGGGAACTATGGAAAAATTCCTCTATGAGGCATTTTATGGGAGTAGGTCAATGCTCAGTAGTGTATCTTAAAGATTTGTAAAGATATTGACATTGACATATTTTCGAAGTCTCGGGATATTTCGAGAATTTCCATGAATCTATAAGGCGCTGCGCAAACCTAGACACTTTTGTGTCTTGTGTGGGATACAAGCTACCAATGAACATTTTAATTTCATGTAATCAACATGAAATCAGCCATTCCTTTCGCAGACGAAGACAATTTTTGATCCACTTGACATATACAGACCGCCAATCAAAAATTTTTCGGTGTAGGTAACTGGAAACTTAAAGTCGTCAGTTGAAGGCACAAACAACACAAAGCAAATTTCCGTACAATTGTACGGCGCTGAAATTGACGTGAATGATTTATCTGTAAATATGACGGCAATGACATCTAAATCAACTTGTAATGAACACAACAAGCAAAGGTAATGTTCCTCCATCGACATCCAAGGTGAAACTGAAGGAAAACAAGCAACGAATCGTTACGAGTGTTCAGAAGTAGCAACCGGCGACTGTATGCGATTGCCGCTACCGGACACAGCAATTACGGTTTCCTGTGATGTGTGCCGTGTTGGTAATAAAAAGTGTACACTTTTCGCAGCGCGTAATGCGTCATCCACAGAATAAGACTATTTTATATAAACTAATTATATAAATTATTACTTAAATAACATGGGTGAGTGTCGTGGAACACTCAGTTGGAACGAAGTTACTTTCGTAGTATATTATTGTTGATAAACGTATTATATTATGGAATAACAAATACAAATAAATAAATTACTAGTATCTATTAAAATGAAGCATCATTTAAAACGATATTTATTTCATGGCATTATAAGAAAAAGTGCGATGAAGATGGCTATTATTCCATCTCGCTCGCACTATAGAAACGGTCGTGACGGCAAAATCTTACACTTTTTATCGCCTAGCCCCATCCGCCAAGTTCGTACCATGTGATAAAGAACTTCGTTCCAATAAATATTACAAAACTGTTAAAGCCATTGATTAACACCGCTCTGAAGTCTTTATATTGGCTATTCCATTTGTAAATATAACTCATTGCTCTCGCTTGCTAGATTGTTTCGTTCCTTGCATAATTACTTAGCTTTTGTTACTTCATTACGGTGCGGGGCGATGGGGTTTTTAACACAATGAGACGAAAAATGAACTCGTTGATTAATGTTTTTATCTTTAAATTATAAATACGTCATAAAATCTATCAATAGTGTTTTAAATTTTATATATTAAACGAAATCTCGATTAAGTTATTTCACAGTTTGTTCATTGTATACTAATTAGTGGCTAGTATTTTATTCATAAAATTATATTTAATCTAAAAGCGTTGCATGGTAATGCAAGTGAGTATCAACACATAGCGAAGCAGCATGGATCACACCTTATTTTATGTTACTTATGTACTACTTTAAAAAGCGTGCGGGGGATCTCCTATGAGTCACTTGCGGATGTCACGCCGTCATATGAATAAAGAAACAGTACAAAGGCAAAGTTTCAAAGGAGCTATCAAAATATTTACGTAAATAATAGGGTTGGCACAGTAGGATGAAATTAAATTGACAAAATTTTTATTAGCTTTTATTAGGTACTAAAGATAGAATATGTTTTTACAAACTGCTTATACTAAATATTTTATTTTTATGATTCTTGTTCTTCAACAATTTATTGTGCATAAAAGGCACAATAAATTGTTTAAATGGTAAATTCTAAATATAATGTATTTTTTTAAATAATCTATTGAAAAACACTCACGTGGCATAACAAATATACAATCTTGCACACGTTTTAATATCTCCAGCACTATTTCAGATATGTTCTCACATTGACTGGAACTCGGACAAGCACTGTCATTTGTTGGCAAGTTGAGTGTTGGAAAAGTAATTCCAAATAAATATATTACGGTTTTTTTTAGAAAAGATAATACCATATTTTTTCCACCAGATCACCAGATTCCTTGCTGATCGGAGCATCAAGGTCGTAGTAGACGGTGCATGCTCTGATTTTTAAGCCTATCGACGCTGGTGTTCCACAAGGCTGCGTGCTATCACCAACGCTGTTTCTCCTGCATATCAATGATATGTTGCTAAATTGTAGCATTCATTGCTATGCAGACGACAGCACTGGTGACGCCTTATATACCGGCCGTGCCAATATTTCTCGAGTACCGGGACAAACTTGTGTCTGAAGTCGAGTCTTTGCTTAACAAAGTCTCGGATTGGGGCCGACTAAATCTAGTCCAGTTCAATCCCCAGAAGACACAAGTTTGCGCGTTTACCGCTAACAACAACCGCTTTGTCGTATCTCCGCAGTTTCAAGGCACTCCCCTTGCTTCCTCAGCTAGTATCGGAATCCATGGCGACATATAGAATAGGGTGCAGTTTCGTGGTCACTTGGAAGGGATGGCGAAATTGGCCTCTAAAAAGCTTGGCGTGCTCAGCAGAGCGAGACAGTATTTCATGCCGGCACATCGCTTGCAACTTGCAACAAGCGCAAGTTCGGCCCCACATGGAATACTGTTCTCATCTCTGGGTCGGGGCACCCCAGTGCCAGCTCCTTCCACTTGACCGCATCCAGCGCAGAGCGGTTCGAATCGTCGACGATCGAGTTCTTTCTGATCGGCTCTATACAGTGGCACTGCATAGAGATGTTGCATCTCTTTGCGTATTTTATCGCAATTATTACGGGGAGTGCTCTGAGGAATTGTTCGCACTAATTCCAGCCTCTCAATTTCACCATCGCACATCGCGACAAAATACTCGCGTTACCATCCACACCATCTGGATGATTGGCGGTCCACCACTGTACGATTTAAAAGAAGTTTTCTCCCTCGCACGACTTTCTTGTGCAATTAATTACCACCAGCGAATTTTCCGGACCGATACGACTTAAAAACCTTCAAGAAAAGAGCTTACACCTTTCTAAAAGGCCGGCAACACATCTGCAATTCCCCTGGTGTTGCGGTTGTTCATGGGCGGTGGTAGTCACTTACCATCAGGTGAGCCGTATGCTCGTTTGCCCCCTCTGCTATATACAAAAGGTGAAGCTAGTAAACTACGACTAAGAGGTATGTGCGTGCGCGCACGCGCGCTTTTGTGTGTGTGTGTTCATGTAGGTATGGGTCTATAGATATATAAATAAGGGTTTTATCATACATATTATTTCTAATATATATCAGAAATAAAAATAACAAAAAAATAAACAACATAATATATAAAGATATACCTTAATGTAAAAGCTTGAGAACTTCTTGTTTTAATTTATCTTTGGACATGTAAAATAAATCTAAGTTCGAGAATTTTTTATTATATATTGAGCAAATCCGAGTCAAGGGTGAGTTCTTGCATAGTTGGAATTTCGAGCGTTGGGAGCGAATAATGGGGTGTTTCTTGTACGCTTCTTGGGTACATTTACAGTTATTGCAGATAGTAAAACCGGGGAATCTAGTAGCCATTAGCTATATTAAGCAAAACCATCATATCTAAGACAGTACGTCTATTTCCTAAGGACGATATTTTATGATTTCGGCAGCCTGCAACTTTATATTCAAAAAATTTTGAAACGAGATCTTCACGTCCGACGGCATTTATCCACCCTTATCGTCTGAAATAATATTACAAAAAACATGAACCTTCGTAACATAACATTAAGCTAACATTTTAATTAATAAATTCAATTATAAACATTATAAAAATAACTATTAGTTATATATATACGTTCTGTTTCAATGTTAAGGTATCTATCTATCACATTAAAAATAATAAATTATAGTCAAGTTATTACTTAACTTTTTCTGGTTTCTGATAATGTTAATGCCGTTAGCCTACATGGGTCTTACAGCTTCATCAGCCTCGGGGGTAAATTTATATCATACTCTAAAAAGGGTTGAATTTATATTGCACTGCATCGTTTCTTGCGTAACGATGACTCCTAGGACAGTTTACAGTACACGTAACTCATCCAGTTATCTAACGGCCGTCCGAACAGGGGGTGGCGGACCCAGACTCTGACGGCTAACTCGTATCGTTTGATGTTCTGAGCAATGAGAATCGCCAAAGCACTCAGGTTTTTGCGGTGTGGAGCGGTGCGCTCGTCTGCGTACAATCCGTTTTTGTCCTAACAGTGTTTTTGGCGCTAGGTGATTGTGTAGTGTTTGTGTGTGACTGGCCGACGACATTTGACGGTTCCGTCGGTTGTCGGAATCTAGCGGAACTGGGGGTTCATATAGAACGTTACGGGGCCTCCGGAGGGTTTCCCTAACGTTCGGAGTCGGAGCGTAGATGGCTGCGTTTACCACAAACGGGATGGGATATGTCTAAGCCCTCTCGAAATAGCGCCAATACATTTCCTTGAAGAATTCAGAGGTCGTCGGAACGAAGTTGACAATATCTGTACAAGTCGGAATTAAAAAAAGTGGAGGCTTTGGAATAAGTAAAAAATTTGATATATATTTATATATATATATATATATATATATATATATATATATATATATATATATATGTATATATATATATATATATATATATATATATATATTTAAATGTTCTATTATTTTTAAAAAAACAGTATACAGTATATACTCTTTTTATATTTCATTTGACACGAATACTTTTTTAATAAATAAAATTTGACACATATTACTCTTTACGTCACCCTGAGTTTGAGCACTGGCCGAGCCACTTGAAAGCAGTTTCTCTCTGTACGTGACGAACCGCCAGTGCTCACACACACACGCACCTCAAGTTTATAGTAGTGTACCTATCATAGCGCAGTTGTATGAAGCGCTTTGCTTCTGTGCGTTACGGTTTATTTACTGAAGTGGCACCGTTCACTTTCGGTCGGTGTGATGACAAAGGGCAATTTAAAATAAAGTGAAATATTATAATGTGTGATGATATGATTTGGAGACGTGATAGAGCTACGTTTAAACTATATTATAGCAGCAGCAGCAGGTTGGGGAAGGACCACGCACTCATCTCACTGAATAACAGAGTGAAATGGCTGGTTTATGCTGCTTTGTTGTATGGTGCAGAGAACCGGAGACCTTTTTATTGCTAACGGGGTATTCCATCTCACTCCTCATGGGTGACAAAGCATTTGAATTTTGAATTTTCATCGATTAAGAAAATCGATGATAGATGTGGGTATTTATGAGCCACTGCCACAACATACACTTACCGCCATGTGAACTTTGTTCACGTTTGTCACCTTTACTTCATAACTTAAACATCGCACATGATAAGGTCGTATGAAAAGTTCATACAAGAAATCCACCACACACGTCTGCACGCTTGACTGTGGCCAGTTGTCTGGTGTATACTGTCTTTCCATATATCAGAGGTGTCACGGACAAGATTGGCTACACCTTGAAGTGAGTTTACATTAAAACATAGTTCAAGCTGAATAAAACTAATAATATAGATTAATCCGTTTATATATATATTTTTTTATAGGATAAGGGTGACAAACGAGCACACAGTCCACCTGATGGTAAGTGGTTGCTGCGGCCCATAGACATCTACATCTATCCTCGTTTGCTAATCAAAATGCAGATGCGTTGTCACCCGTGAGGACTAAGATGGAATGCCTCATTTCCAGTAAAAAGGGCCTCCGGCCACCTGCACTCACCAAGCGAAACGCAGAGGTAAACCTCTACTTCACGCTGGTATTCTGTGAGGTCGTGGTACCACCCCGGTTCGAGCCGGCCCATCCGTGCGGCAGCAAAAGCTGCCGCGTGGCTCTACCACTGTTTAAATCATCGGTAAAGTGTTATATCCTTATGCAAGCTACAAGAGACTACAAGCTTGATTAATTATATGGTCTCTCTTACATAGGACAAATAAAGAACTCAATAAAAACTCGCGTGAAGGAACACATAACAAATGTGAAGAATTGGCGCTCTTAGAAGTCTGCACTTTGTGAGCGTGTACAGAATCGCCACTACCATTACATCAGATTTGATAGACCACAAATCCTAACAACAAACCGTAACACAGGTTCCTACCAAGGATGATTTGCAAGGCTATTGAAATAAAAAAAATCCAAATTTCAATAGAGAAAATGGCTGCATGAACCATAATAATTAAACCCTAACTCAAGTATACCACTACAAGACTTCAATATACTATAAGTACTTTCCGCGTAGGGCGGAAAAACAATTTATATTTTTTAAGTGAATTCCGTTATTTACAATGACATTGGGACGTCAAACACCTCGGTCCCCCCGTGGCCATGGGTGCTGCCAATTACTCGAAATGTTGGGAAAATTGTATAAGTTAACAAACGCAATATTTAACAGTGGTAGAGCCACGCGGCAGATTTTGCTGTCGCACGGATGGGCCGGCTCGAATCGGGGTGGTAACATGACCTCACAGAATACCAGCGTGAAGTAGAGGTTTACCTCTGCGCTTCGCTTGGTGATTGCAGGTGGCCGGAGGCCCTTTTTACTGGAAATGAGGCATTCCATCTTAGTCCTCACGGGTGACAACGCATCTGCATTTTGATTCGCAAACGAGGATAGATGTAGATGTCTATGGGCTGCAGCAACCACTTACCATCAGGTGGACTGAGTGCTCGTTTGTCACCCTTATCCTATAAAAAAAACGCGATATAATTTAATACTACTTTCATTCAATTGTTTTATGGAATAAGGGTGATAAACGAGCACACAGTCCACGTGATGATAAGTGGATGCTGTGGCTTATATACATGTACATATATCCTCAATTAAGAATCTAAATGTAGATAGTTTGTTAACCATGAGGACTAAGATTGAGTGCCTCGGTTCCAGTAACAGGAAACAGAAACAGAAACAGAAACTTTTTTATTCAATATAGATTATAAATAATGCTTATTGAAAGTCACTCCTTTGTATAATTACCACTGGTTCGAAAAAAAAACCTCTGTCCTGGGAAGAACCAGCAAGAAACCCAGCGGGACTTTTTTTTTTAAAAATAACAGCTTACAATCATGTATGTTACACAAATCAACAACACAACAAATTAGAAATAGCTTGGTAGCGATCACCTCATTTCCAAGGGTTATTATCATCTATAAATTCTTTAATACTATAATAACCCTTTTTATACAAACTTAGTTTAATAAAGTTTTTGAACTTTGAGCAGGTCAAATTTTGTTTTCCGGTTCTCTACACTCGCCATACGAAACACAACAGAATTAAGCTGCTATTTTACGCTGATGTTCTGTGAGAGCTTGGTACTACCCCGGTCGAGCTGACCCATTAGTGCTACAAACATAATATAGCTGGGGGGTGGTTCTACTACGTAAAAATATGAAGTGTTAGTGTAAATGTAAGTATGCATTGGGTTAGGCCTATTTTCAGCAATCGTTTTTCAATAAAGGCTTTATGATAAACTATAAGGATGATGATGAAGAAGATTATGAGTTCCACAAAAACCATATCAATACGTATTATACGACGTCATTTCAACACTAAACAAATATCACAAAATGTTCCCATGAATAAATCGTAAATCTTTGATAGTCCCTTTTCAATAGAAATTGTACATAAAGCCTGCTTATCTAATTTCCCGAATCAACAATCCATCCAATTGGGACCTCATCTCAGAGATGGAAATTGAAAAAAAAACACGACAAACATCAAAATTGTCGTATTTGAAACGGAACGAGTCCTATTTCCAATTTCCATAATAGCTTCTTCTACTTCATTACGTTACGGTCCAAACAATAAGCTGATATTGATGTTAAACATTATTCATTTAATACCTAGGTACACGCAATGGGGAAATATAAAGTAAATTCTTCTTTAGGTTTATTATTAAATAATTATTTTAAGGACTCTTAAGGGTTATGCCCTAATCACAACAATTAACAGTAAAATTTAATTCTGTAAATAAGTGCTTATTTATAGTAAAATAAACAACAGCCTACGTAAACAGGGTTATTAGACCAAGTAATGATGACAGTTCAGAAGAAAATAATTCTTATTAGTTGTTCTTATTAAAATACAGACCCAATGGATTCTCTCTTGAGTATAATATTGGAGTTTTGTTAGTTATGATAGGCTAGTGTGTCAGTTGTCTGTCAGACTAACAGCGGGTTTCTTGATATATTCGGTAGTTGACACTAATCAATTGAAATACTATTTGGGGCTGACTTAAAAAATATTTCTATAAATAATGAAATGTGTTTGTTTCTAAACAAAACAAACGACCAGAAGATAGTTATGCAACCACAAGACCATAGGGTTGTTAGGGTTTGTACCTAGAGGGGGCTGCATAAGCATTACACAGTATCCAGTAACGGTAGAGTCAGCGCTTTTGGTTGCATGAGATATCAGGCAGAGCTCGTGGGAGTGGCCACTTCGTTTTGACATCGACTTCCAAACGTATTCATTAAGTAATAAGATTTATAATTATTGTAATTAGAAATAAATAGATTTTAAATAGTTTTTAAAAAATCATTTTACGTTCCCGCAAAATTGACTAGATAGTTTGAAAAATTATAAAATATTTAATCTATATCGTAGACCGTATTTTACAATTACAATATAATATTGTAGAAGCTTGAAAATATCAACAAATAATTCGATATTTTTCTTTAAATTATTGTTTCTGAATTCAATATACCACCGCCGAACTGCCTCATGGGGACATTTCCCATAGTTGTCACGCTTGGCTAGCGGATAGGCAACCGCAGTCTAATATTTTTTATTGTTATTAGGAAGATGCTGCTGCCCATCTACTGATTTGTTTGACTCTGTCACCTCTTACGACACCCACGGCATGATATGAGGTATTGAATATGGAATCCTTGACGTCATATCGTGTGACGTGCCGTTTCGTGGCCACTTGGAAGAGAAGCGCCAAATTGGCCTCTAAAAAGCTTGACGTGCTCAGCAGAGTGGGACAGTTTTTCATGCCGGCACGCCACCTGCAACTTTACAAGGCGCAGATTCGGCCGCACATGGAACACTGTTCCCATCTCTGGGCTGGCGCTCCCCAGTGCCAGCTCCTTCCCTTTGATCGCATCCAGCGTAGAGCTGTTCGAATTGTCGGCAACCGAACTCTTTCCGTTCGGCTTGACTCACTGGCACTGCGAAGAGATGTTGCATCTCTTTGCGTATTTTATCGCATTTACTACGGGGAGTGTTCTTAGGAATAGTTCGGACTAATTCCAGCAGCACAATTTTACCATCGCACATCGACAAAACTCGCGATACCATCCATACTATCTGGATAACTGGCGATCCACTACTGAGCAATTTAAAATAAGTTTTCTTCCTCGCACAACTTTCTCGTGGAATCAACTACCACCAGAGATTTTCCGGACCGATACGACTTAGGGACATTCAAAAAGAGAGAGTACACCTTTTTAAAAGGCCGGCAACGCGTCTGTGATTCCCCTGGTGTTGCAGTTGGTTATGGGCGACGGTTATCACTTGCCATTAGGTGAGCCTTATGGCCGTTTGCTCCTCTCGTATAAAAAATAAATAAATAAATAAAACGAGATGATAAACAATAAACGCTAAATAAAATAAAGCTTAAAACTAAAACGCCAGCGATGACGCTGGGTCATATTTACCCGTTTTAAGTTGATACACGTATATCTTGTTACACAGGCGGTGACGCCTGGAGTAGCTCAGTAGTTTGGGTAACGGGAGCCTGAAACAAACGCAATTCGCAAACGCTAAAAGTGTACGGTAATCTTAAAATAAAAAAATCACTGTTTTAAATCGTCTCGGGTGTCCATATGACCCAGCATCATTTGCGCCGGGTTAAACAATTATAACCCGTTTCTTCGTACGATTAGTGTGACTCAAGAAAGTGTGGCATAATATTATTGCAATTATATAACATAACATTTTCTTATTTATGAACATTTTATTATTAATGAAATGACAATTTTTCTTATTATTGCAATGATTTCTTATACTTTAATCGAAAGCGATGTAAGATATATATTTAATGTGTCTACCGCCTGATTTCATGCCCTAAATATTGTAAGAGACAACAATAGTCAATGCCACGAAGGTCTCATCGCATCAGGAGATAGTTATGATGATCCCGTCATCGCCAGACATAAATTATCTGAACCAACAACAAGAAAGCAGCGTCAATAATATACGTCTGGTACTACTACGGTTGAACCGTCAACCAAGCGTGGTGATCATGGCAACTAAGTAACAGAAGATGTCTATGACCAGCTGTGAACATTTACGGTCTACTACGGTTGATGAAAAAGAAAAAAATTGATGGATGAGAAATTGATATCAGAATCTCAATGAAAGTAAAAAATAACACAAATAAAATGTAATCGTAGACTATGTATTACATATGTTCAGACAAATTATAATTCAATTAGCGGCTTATTTCTCACGTACACGGTAACCCGTGCCATTAATAACTTAATATTGGATTATTCTCTTTTTATTAGGGTCTTATGTGCCCAATCGAATTCATCATAAATCAAAAGATATATGGAGGTATGGTATTACGTGACATTTTACAAGGTAGTGGAACTTTTTTTGTGTTCACAGTTCGTATTGTTTGGGATCAGCCTTATACGTACTTTAGCCTTCAGCAGCCAAACAGCAGTAAATTTACTTTTATCTTCCAACTTGAAAGGTGAAACAGCCAATGTGACAATATGTTTGTATTTTGTCGACGACAATTTGGATTATAAAACATTAACTTTTTTTAAAGAATATTTCACGAAGGCAAGCTATCGACTTTTTAGTAGAGTTTTATATTGTACTAGCTGGTACCCGGCCCGTTGCTGCCACAGAAGAAATTATTGAAAGTTAAATTTTTTTACTACGAATGATAGTACAATTATTGAAATTAAATGATTTATAATTTTAAAATATAATTTTCGGCACGATACGCGCGCCACATATTGTAAGTTAATTGTACCCATAACCTTCGCGCAAGTCCGAGCAATAAGTTGGCAAAGTTCTACCGCAATCTGATGAAGGATATGGCAACCCATAAAATACGAGCAAACATAAATTTATATATATTAGAAGATGATAAGTAATTTTTATTTGAAACCCATCATTACTTTGATTTTAGTTTATTAATTAAAGTTCATACGTAGTTGAATCACGCTGTAGTTGCATTATGGTTGCAGCTCACCTCACGGTCCCGTTGGTCTAGTGACCGTAAGCGCAACTACTGATCATATAGTGCCGAGTTCAAATCTCAGAGCAAGCCAAAAATCAGTTGTTGAACTTTTTAGCAAGAAGTCCTCAGCAGCAACGCAAAGTTAAAAGCGAAATAGCGGTTTTCCCCTCCGAGTCCGTTGGTTCTGCGCCTGTTCTCTCTCCGGTCATGTCGAATTGCCGTCCCATCGGACTATGACAGTGAGGGAATAGAGTGTTCCTGTATTAGCGCACACATTTCTGCAATATAATCCTGGCCTGTGCAGATTGTTCTCCGTTCTGCTGGTCTCCGTTGAGACTGACTGCCGTGACCGAAATTCTGTCTAAAATATGTTATAACTGCATTAAGTATTTATATGCTTGACTGAGGAAAAAACACACTGTCAATAAAAACAGCGCATAATAACAGCATAATTTATATTTTAGTAGATTGATATGAAATTATTGTTAATTCCTTACTTTTCTCTCCACCATAGGACTACCAGATACGTTGCGAATATCGATCTCTTATTAATGCCTTTTTGCTAAGTGTTAACTTCGTAGCTTAATTAATTACTTACGTTGTACAATCCCACTTAGTACAAGAGCAGCTATTTTAATTAAAATACTTTGGAGATTAGGCCAAAAATTAATTTATTTTTAACATTTGCTTAACCTTTTGTACGTGATCTTTTTTGTACGTGATTTTAACAAAATGAAACTGATTACTTTGACAGTTAAAATAATAAGTGTCATCCAAATAAAATCGGATTGATGAAAATTTAATAGTTATTACTTTTAATTTTTTTCTCCATGTTATTGCTTAGTCTTAAAGTCTTATTAAGCAAATGGGATTAATTTAGACTTTACTCAGTCATCTGAAATAAAAAATCATTCTTTTTATAAATGAAATTGTATTTTCTTTTGAAATGTCTTAAAAAAGTTACTTAAGTTAAGAGCACCAATAAAGCCCCTGTCTCGACGGAGCGATTATGATCGATTGCCAAGCAATATTCAGTGATTAGTAAAACCGGGTAAAATAAACGCATAAATGTAGTTTGAGTCCGATTTAAATGAAAACTCGTAAATTATAGGAAATTATAAAAATCTCACTGAGAGCACATCAGTACTTAGTGAATTTCGATTGGTATTTAATATTTAAAATAACCGGAAAAAGACGTAACTGCATTTTATTTGTCGAGAAAATAATATTATCCTATTATGTATTAAGATAATTATAGCAATTTTTTGTTTTCAGTTATAAACATGACGGCTTCGTGCCGCAGTGGCTTATAAATGAGTTGTGGCGCTGAGGGCTGCGGGTTCAAATCTCACTTGGAACAAGTATTTGTTTTTTTTTTGTTTTTATAGAAGAGGGAGCAAACGGGCATGCGGCTCACCTGATGCTAAGTAACTACCGCCGCTCATTAACAACCGTAACACCAGGGGCATTGTAAGTGCGTTTTCGGCCTTTTAGAAAAGCGTACACGCACAGTGGTGGACCGCGAAGCATTCAGATGGTGAGGATGATATCGTGAATTTTGATGCGGTGTGCGTTTGCGAAATTTGGCGGCTGAAATTAATCCAAGCAATTCCTCAGAGCACTCCCCGTAGTAGATTCGATAGATATTGCAAAGAGATGCAACATCCCTACGCAGCGCCAGTGAATCGAGCCGAGCAGAAGGATTTGGTCGTCGACGATTTGAACTACTCTGCGCTGGATGCGGTCAAGTGAAAGGAGCTGGCACTGGGGTGTCCCGGCCCAGAGATGAAAACAGTATTCCATATGAGGCCGAACTTGCGCTTTGTAAAGTTGCACGCATGTGCCGACATGAAATACTGTCCCGCTCTGCCGAGCACGCCAAGCTTTTTAGAGGCCGATTTGGCTTTCCATTTTAAGTGACCACGAACTGCACACTATTCGATATGTCGGCGCCGAGGATTCCGACGCTAGCTGAGGCAGTAAGGGGAGTACTTTGAAACTGTGTAGAGAGAATCCGACGAGAACCGTATTGGCAGTCATTAATCAGCTGGTGATCCTCACAGTACCTCATGAGCTGGCAATTTATAATGGACTCCATTATTTTGGAGAACAAGGAGGTGATCGCGATAGGCCTGTAGTTGGATGGGTCTGAACGGTCGCATTTTTAGGGACGGGTGGACCAAAGCTATCTTCCATCAATTCGGGACTACGCTTTCAGAATAAGAGTACCGGAAAACACACGTTAAAATCGGTAACAACTCCGGAACACACGTCTTCAGCACAATGGGACTCCATCAGGCTCACTCGACTTGCTGACGTTCAGGGAGGTGGATCACTTGCGAACCGAGCACTGTGTAAACCACACATCCGGCATGGAGTACTCACACCGCGGGTTAGTCGGCAGTGTGTTCCCCCGTCATCGAAAGTCGAGTTTGACGCAAAAAGAGCGAGCTTATCAGATCGGCATTCTCCTTTGCGGCATGGGCCAGTGAGTCGTTCTCTCTGTGCAGAGATGGAAGAGATGGCTGACAGAAGTTCCCTTGGACAGCCTTGGCAAGAGACCAGAATGCACAAGTTCCCGAAGGAAGGTGAACTAGCTTCTCGACAATTCTGCCGATATGCTCAAACCTTGCCTTGGCAATGAATCTTTTGAAGGACCTGGAGGCGGAATTATACTTCTTTTTAAGAGCGCTAGTGTTTACATCCCAAGATGTTGATGCGTCAACCCAGGCCGGTAGCACTCCTGCTTATAGCGTGATGCTATTTTAGAGTACCGGCCAAAACCATGGCTGGGATCTGCCTCCGATGGACACTTTTTCTAAAGAGATGCGCAGTTGAGCTCACGAAACCTTAACATATTATATTTAATAGAATATTATCTGAAACTATATTTTCAAAACGTTGGAAGAATGCAATATTTATACCATTACATAAATCAGGGATAAAATAATGTCTCTAACTACAGATTTAATAGCATTCTTCCAGTTTGAGGCAAAGTTTTAGAATAATTAATTTGTCCTTATTACACTTGGCATATCACATATTACCAATATATGTGTTAATATAATATGTAAATATGCAAATAGATTTATATATATATATATATATATATATATATATATATATATATATATATATATGCATTTACTTATAATATTATATTATAATCTGTTATTACATATAATGTGTATTAATTTTAGTTTGACTTTTTTTTTCTTTTTATTGCTAAGCGTACGACAAACTCTCACCACTCCATGGGTTGACTGGTAGAGAATGCCTCGAGGCATTATGTCCGCCCTTTGTATCCTTTTTTTTTCTTAAGGGACGCAATAAAGTTTTTAAATAAAAAAATAAATAAATAAATAACATAGGATAGCTGATCAAGAACACAGAATTTTAAAAAAAATCGCTCTACTACATCCAATCTTATTACATTTTTGGGCAGAATACGTTCTAGAATGAGCTCAGGGAATGAAGTAGATGCTATTTGTAATTACTTTAGTAAAGCTATTGACACAATAAATCCTTCCGTTTTAATCAACAAACTACACACATTATTTTGCATACATGGATGTTTTAGACTGGTTTGCTTCATATCTGACAGATCTATCACAAAGAGTAGTCATTAGCGGTTTTGTTTCTAGAGAGATTATCCCAACGTCTCGAGTTCCACGAGGCTCACACCTTGGCCCATTACTTTTTATTATGTTTATTGATGATATTAAGCAGTGTGTCCGAAACTCCGAATTTGAATTATACGCAGATGACCTAAAGATATCCAAAATTGTAAATAATAATACAGACTAAAATGGTGCCTGCACAATAAAATATCTCTTAATATAAATAAATGTTCTCACATTAAATTCTCTCAAAAATTCAACAAATTTAAATGCAGTTATAATATTAATGGTATAGATTTAGCGAAAGTAAATGAAGTGAAGGATTTATGCATTTCTATTGACTTTCAGATGCGATTCACTAACAATATTAACAACATCATGGACAAATCACTTAGAATGTTAGCTTTTATTTTTGGAAATACAAAATATTTTAAGTCGGTTTTAGCTTTAAAAATTCTCTATTTTGCACTAGCTTACAGTCATGTGGATTATTGTTATAAATAATATTCAACATATGGAAAGAATCCTCAAAAGATTTTTAAGTAAAATATCTTATGTAAGTGGCGTTCATCGTACAATTGGCAGCTTTACGCTGAAAGATTAGCTCATTTCAAATTTTTATCACTGGAGGAGCGAAAGAATCTGCTGTTTATAATTTTTTTTATATAACCTAGGTTCTTGATATTAAATTGAGTTATCTATCCCTACTATCACAAATTAACTTATAGGTGCCCAGAGATTCAGCAAAGTTGTGTAATTTTATTCCTTTTAGTGTAAATTTCAAAAGCAAAAATATGGTAGCAACTCTCCTCTATCTTCTATGATGAGAAAGTACAATGATATATTCGGTGAATGTAATATAGATCTCGTTAGTGATAATCTGGGTTCCTTAAAAAAATATTTCTATACTACACTCAAATTGAAAATAAAAACTATAATTTATAAAATGTTAATCTCTATCAAATTAGAATTTTGCCTGTATTGCATAGAATGGGTCTGGCCACCCAATTTTGTTAAGGGTATTAAAAAATTGTATAAAAAATTACGAATTCAAAGGTATTCAGTCTGGTATTATCAGTTTGGTATTACTCGCATTGAATGTTTGCGACCATTGCATTTTCAAAACATTATAGGTACCAACTACCAACGTAATACCGCAATCAGTTTATTCAAAAGTAAGTCAAAGTAAAAAAAGGACCATATGTCTGCAACCACTGACGAACTACGTAACCAACAAAATTTCTTCACGTTTCACTAGGTACTAAATAACAGTACGAATTGATTAAAACTCACTGCATTAGTAAGTTTAAGTAAGTTTTTTCATTTTATGTCGTGTAAATCATGTGAAACTTTATGGTTCGGTCAGTTAATACCTACCTTTGTATTACTGCCTAGTTATTAATTAATAGTAAAACTGTATACTTTTCGTAATTTTTTTATTAGTAACTTACCTTTAGAGTTTTATTTCATGCATTTCTGATGATAAAAAATCATAATTTTCTGAAAAATACTGCGCAACCATAAAAATATTTACTTTTGGCAGATTAACTGACTGTCTTTTTTCAAAGGCCGCTTCCATTTTCTTTTTTATACAGCCACACACCGGGACTATACATATAAATATAATCATATAAAAGTTCAATACTTCAGTTTATAAATCAAATCAAATATGTAGTTCATTTGTGATTCACAGTTTACAAAAAGGTCTTATTTAAACACAAATAAAGTTCAGTATGTGATCAGCCTCATGGGCATACAAATCTTTTTTTAATTTTTTATAAAATAAGGGTGACAAACGAACACACAGTCCACCTGATGGTAAGTGGTTGCTGTGGCCTATAGACATCTATATCTATCTTCGTTTGCGAATTAAAATGCAGATGCGTAGTCAGCCGTGAGGACTAAGATAGAATGCCTCTTTTCCAGTAAAATGGGTCTCCGGTTCTCTACACTCACCATACGAAACACAGCAGCATTATGCTGCTATTTTACGCTGGTATGCTGTGAGAGCGGTCCCCGGTCGAACCGACCCATTCGTGCTACAACTATACTATTAATATAACTGTAACTTGGCTCTACTATACCACGTAAAATTACAAATATAAATAATATATAAATGTCAGATATTATTAATAGTTCATTGATTACATTATTCATAATAATAGATTAAATTATTCATGTTAGATAAGATTATTCATAAATTATGAGTTCAAAATTATTATATAGTCGTTGGGTTTATTATAAGTATTATATCATCTAATACAGTCAACCGGACATTAACTCTGACATTCGATATAATATGTAGGTAAACGACCGTATACTTTCGAACGCGCGGTTAGTACTGAACTTGGCAAGTACCTACTGCGCGTTCGCTCTGTCGGATTGTGACGTCACGTCACAGAGAACGAGCGTGTAAAGTTTAAAAAAAAAACTTTAAAACGTTATAACTTTCGTATTTCTGCACCAATTTGGATAAAAGAAAAACGATTATTATTTTAATAATGATAGCTTTAAAGCTATATAGGTTTTATTGTCAAATTAGAACATGTTGGTGTGACCCATTGTGTCTTAGTGTTTATATCATATTTTATTATCTCTTTATTTCATAACTAATTTTTAATTTCATGTTGAAATGTTGTGCATATATTTAAGTTAAATACAATATAAGTTAAGTTAATAAAGTTTTGTATGTGATAAGTTGATAAGACTAAATAAATAAATATATAAATTAAAATAAATAAATAAATAAAATATTACAATCTATACAAATAAATAAAATTGAAGCGTCTGTTTGTTAAATGTCAAAATAACCTACAAAAAACAATATTTAAAAATTGTCTCTCTGTTTTTCTGTGTGTCTGTTTGTTCAAGCTAATCTCTGAAATGTCTGCACCGATTCTTACGGAACTTACACTGGCAGATAGGTGATGGTATAAGGCGTAACATATGTTACTCCTTATAACTTTCGAATAAGAGTTCCACGCAAAAAAAAAATTAAAACCAGTGAAATCCAATCGTAAAAAATTCACACAGACGCTGGTTACAGCTATTTAAACATAAGATTTCCCCAAAGATTACCACAAAATACCGTTACTGAGTCTGCATATGAGTGAAGTTGTCGTGAGCCTGATCTTTCTTCGGTCATGTCATATTACCATTCCGTCAGACTATGACAGTGAGGAAACAGGAATTTCACCTATATGCTTACTCAGGCACTATAACCTAGTCCTGCGTGGATGGCTAGTCTTAGTGAGATCGGTTGCTATGACTGAAATTCAGTCTGGAGGACAGTATATATTATTTTACTAAGTTAACTTTCCATTGAGTATCTGCTTCTTTCATAGGTTATCTAGTTGTGAGTCTCGCCCGACACTGCAATTGTCAGTACCACCCTGCCATACAAGAACCCTTCATTCCCAGTCGATTTTCAAGCTATATAGCCGGCCCATTGCACCTTCAGCTTTCTTCCGCGGACATTCTCGTTAGGATTCTACGAGTATCAAAGAAATTCTGAGCCATTATAATTTACTATGATAAAATTAAATAATGGGAAATTTTCTTTGAAAGCAGCCTTAAATATAAGGCTATAACCTTTATACGTAAGCTGATAAGCACGGCCTTGCTCTGTGAGCGAATCAAGAAGCCGTTTGTTCGCTGCGCTACTAAACACAAGGCCTGTAGGCTAATTTACTTTACTCGAAGTATCTTTTATGTTTCTCAGACGTGCAGGTTTTCTCACTTCAATTATTTGCTTTACTGCCAAGAACTAAGTAGAATCAGCACCCAATAGCACTACGGGATTAAATTCCTGTATCTTATATGTGAAATACGCAGATGATGAGATCAGCATCAAAGATATGATGCACCTGGAACTTCAACCGCCAATCTGCCTGCCAAGCTTTAACGGTAAATCCTTCCTACAATAGAAGAGGCCCATACGCGGAAGTGAAGTGATAAATATTGAAGGAATGAAAAACAATATTATTGTACGTCTACAGCAATACATATTACGATAAAATGAAGCGGGCATCGGATTGAATTTGAGCTCACCTTTTTTATTGTTAATATGAATGAGTTTCATATTAAAAAAAGAAGTATTGGAACATTCTACTTTGTGTTTATGTAAGTAAAGATGAAAACCTTAGAGGTCTACGTAATTTCGTTAATAATTGATTGCTATTCCGAAAAGTAATTGTTAATAAGTTTAATAATATTTTAGACTAGCTTTTGCCGGTGACTTCGTCCGCGTGCCCATCAGGAACAATATTCTTTCGCAATAAGAAATAGCTTATATATGTTATTCCACAATTCATAAGCTATCGTCAACCCATGTGTGCCAAACTTCTACCTTTTTTTTGTATTTTGAGTGAGTTTGATCACTTTATTAATTGGTGAAGAACGACCCTCCACTAAATGAATGATCTAGTAAGACATCAAAAGGTAGACGAATGCAGGTAGATTAGGATTGTGCTTTTGAGTGAGACTCTGAGGCTTTGAAGAAGTTCTCAGAGAGTGATTTTAGAAATTATTGGATTGTGGAGAGCTCTAAGTTTTGTTGGAGGTCGGCGTTACGGACGTACCAGAAGCGTTCGTAGCCCGACGACAAAAAGAGTTTAGAAAGTAATTGAAGTTTGTTTAGGATTTTAGACTTAGCGTGAGCAAAAATGGGGGCCGCATAAGTCATAACTGGTCATATACAGACCTTATGTAGGTTGTTTTGGAAAGATATTTCACTCAAATCATCACTCAACCAAATCATCTCATTCGTGAGACAGCTTTCTATGCAGCCCCACTTCCCTCTCGCTCCCCCCCCCCCCATCAACAAGCTTTTGGCTGACCTGTACTGCCTCCTGGCGGCTCAGGCCGAATATTTTCCCTATTTTTAATTTGCCTTAGTTGGTTGCACCGCTCAGCTGCTACACGGTACACGCTCGCCTCCGATGTGGCAAAGAGGCCATACCTCCCTCTCCCGTTCCCGGAAGGTAGCCTTGCTTTGGGCGCAAAAAAAATCGTGCTTTTTGTCACTTCTCGGGGACGCCTGTATTCAGCTATGGACTAAGAACGACGATGATGATATTTAATCCCCACATATACGGTCAAGTTACTTCCGCGTATTTTAAATCTCGCATGATCTTTAAAATGCTTTACTCACATATGTAATTTCATAGCTTGTTGCTACAATTTTTTTCTTCAAGTTTTAAATTGACGCCTGTAGTAAGCTGAGCAATTTGTAAACTGCAATTAATTTGTAATAACTACTAATATAAATTTTAAATTGTTGCCACGGCCTCATATTTATTTAAAAGATACGATTATTTGTAATATCTTATGATTTTAGAAATAAAATATCATAACCCATTTTACGATATACGCAAATCGTTATAAATAATTCAGAAAAGATTACCACGTTAATGTCAAAATTGTGAACAAGCTTACAGATGTTTTTCCGATCGAAAGCGAAATTCCCTACATTTTCTTCTGTCAAGATTGACACCGCTCCAAACAAACGTAGTCGGTCGCTTTAATCTCGGCAATAAATTTCTTTTATCTCTAGAGACGTCGTCTCTAGCATTTTTTTCTTTTGGGAAACGAAGTTTGTATTTCGATTAACTTTCTTGCTTTTTGGGCTGTTGTAGTAGAAAAATTACATTTTTTTACTGTATGTACACGCCTATTAAAGGCCACTGCTGAACATAGGCCTCCCCGATATATTGCCTTATAGAGAGGGATATTATATGTAGTACATAATATACATTTAGTATACCGAAAATTTCATAATTGTAATTGAAATAATCCCTAATAAGTTTTTTATTATATTAGGTCATTATTTGCAATTTTTGGCATTTCTATATTTTTATAGGTATAGGGATAACAGATTTCCGATATAAATAGATATTCCGCAGTAGAACCGGAGTAACCAAGATAGCCCAACAGATTAGTTAGCTAAAATGGTATTCGGCTTGCCATATAGCTCTAAGAACCGACAATCGATGGGGAAGAAAGGTTCTTGAGTGGAAGCCTCGTAACGGTAGATGAAGTGTAGGGCGTCTTCCCACTAGATAGAGTTACGACCTAGTAAGACAGTCAGGAAGTCGTTGGATACATGTGCCTCAAGACCATGCTTTGTGGCATTCCTTGTGGAAGGCCTATGTTCAGCAGTGGACTTGTAAAGGGCTGAATTGAATAAACGAATAGGGATGATATCCGTGGTCCACCTGGTATGAAGTTGATGCTGTGACATCTACATCCGAATCAGCTACAGCCTCGTTTAAAAATCAAAATTCGGATGCACTGTTTCCCCCAAAAACTGGGATTCAATGCTTCGTTTCCAGTCAGAAGGCTCTCCGGTGTATAAGACCCTCACCAAACGAAACACAGCAGCATTCATATTTCCGCTGTTACCCCCTTATTCATAAAAAAATTTAAACGCTTCATTACTTAAATAGTGTTTTGTCACTTTCTAGCAACAAGTGTCTCGCAAATGTCAGAATGAGATATTTAACTAATCAAGCGTTTAATTTTTTTTTATGAATAAGGTGGTAAGTCTGTAAGAGCGTGATCCTCCCTGGTCTGACTAACCGCAGAGTGTTACAGCTATAATATGGCTGCAGCGTGGTGCTACCGCGTTTCAAGTTTAATATTAATCATTGAATATAAATCTGTTTACTATCTATACAAATAAATAAAATTGAAGTGTCTGTTTGTAATGTCAAAATTACAGCTTTTTACTAAATACATATGAAAATATATACGGAACTAATAACAAAAATAAAATTTTTAAAGTTTTTGTCTGTGTGTCTGTATGTCTGTTTGTTCCGGCTAATCTCCGAAACGGATGGACCGATTTTGACGAAATTTCCACTAGCAGATAGCTGATGTCACAAGGAGTAACTTAGGTTACTCTTTATTTTAGAAAAATAATTAGGGTTCCGCGCAAAAAAAATTAAAACCCCAAATAACCCGCGGGCAAAGTTGCGGGGAACAGCTAGTTTATACTATAAATAATTTACGGCCAATGTCAATTTTAAAAATGTTAAAAGCTGCTTGCTCTTCAATAAGCGACATTAGAAAGAAGCAGGTACATAGATATATAATTATTAATTTTAGTATGCGGTAAACAACTATTATGAATAATGCCGTTAGTTTTAAGATAAAAATATTTAAAACTATTATGTAAATTTTAAAACCGCTTTTATTAGCAGTTACCCTAAACAAGTACGTAGATACATAAAATTTAATAACTCAGTAAGTTAAAATATAAACTCTTAAGAATATTGTAGCCATGTATAAACATGACGATAATAATGATAATTGTGGTAGGACTCCAATGCCTGTAGATTAAAATATACGATGCTATATGGACCATGTAATGGTGGTGAAAAAATATTCAGAGAAACAAAGCAGGGGAAGCGCTAATAGCAACTAAAATAAAAATAAAAACTACGCTCGCTATCCCGCCTGCCAAGCGAGAAACTGTGACACATATCTCCCCTATGAAACAATCTACGCTAAAGGATTACGTTCAGCAGTGGACTTTAAATAGGCTGTAACGGTAACTGTACCAATTTTCAAATTAAAACTTACCTTAGAACGATTTTTGTTTTACCAACTTTTACTATACAAAAATATATTTTTTGCCGGCTATAATATCTCAATATTTCAGGGAGTTAATAACATAGACGTTTTTCATCGAGGCGTATATTTTCAGTAACACGAGTAATTTAGTGGCCTCTGTAAATGATATACGCATTATGGGGAGCAACAATGGAAAACAAATGAACTCTTGTTTCCTGACATATCTGATACTTAACACGGTATACCAAACTTATTCCAACAGATTATAAAAACACGAGTTTTTTACTTGAGCTAAAATGACAAAAAAGTACAAGCCAATATAAAATTAGTAGGTGTTGAATTTACTTACTATTCGTAATCTTAATTTTTGTGTGTAATATGTATATTGTAATGGATTTCTCACAAATGGTTCTAAATATTTGAATGAAATAATATTTGTATTTAGAAAATATTTCACTTTAAATGTATGTTTTGTCTTACGTCTAGCAAAGCTCGGTCGTCCATGTACTATTTACTTAATAACTTACAGTTTATTAACAGTGGTAGAGCCAGACGGCAGCTTTTGCTGTCGCATGGATGGGCCGGCTCGAACCGGGGTGGTACCACGACCTCACAGAATACCAGCGTGAAGTAGAGGTTTACCTCTGCGTTTCGCTTGGTGAGTGCAGGTGGCCGGAGGCCCTTATTACTGTAAATGAGGCATTCCATCTTAGTCCTCACGGGTGAAAACGCATCTGCATTTTGATCTGTAACAGAGGATAGATGTAGATGTCTATGAGCCGCAGCAACCACTTACCATCAGGTGGACTGTGTGCTCGTTTTTCACTCTTCTCCTATAAAAAAAAATTACTTTTTTATTTATTAACATCTTTTTTTTTTATTTAATAACATAAAATTTCATAAAACCAAGACTACTCGAAGATACGCTTTATGGTTTTTGTAACGCTTCTTTTGAAAAAAAATTGGTATATTAAATGCTATACGTTCATAAACAAACAGACAACATATATGTAATTAATTATTAATGTTTAGTCCCTATCAATCGTTTTTGTCACAAAGATATACAATGTAATGACACCTGCAATTAACATTTTTATATATACAGATTTTATTGTAAATTAAAGTCGTGGGGAACAGCTACTTTCTAAGTAAGATTTTTTTCATAAATCGGTGGTGAAACTACCCCAAATACAAATTTATTAACAGGAGTAGTTCGGCAGATTGTACTTGTTGTGTTGTTATTCTCAAAAACTTTGTGAACCACAATTTAAATATGTCTATTTATAAATATTTTCTCTACTGATATTCTGATTTCAAATATATTATTTTGAACAATTCAACGTTTCATTTTACGGGAGCCATTTTAATTATTTCAAATCCAATTTTTGGCTATTACAGTGGATACTTTCACATATTGGCTTAGAGGGTAATGAGAAAGCGGATATCTTAGCCAAGCAAGCTATCTCTGATGGCATTGACATTGATATTACCCCTTCATTTCAAAATTACATACCTTTATTGAAAAAATACTGTTATGAACTCTGGAAATAATATTTTGACGAAAGATCAAAAGAAAAGGGTATATGGTACCGTACGATCCAGCCACACCCAATGCAATCAACCTGTGCCTGCAGTCTCGACATAGATAACAACGCCATAGCTAACTGCCGATTGCTAAATAATAACGTAAAAAAATGTTTGCCGTAACGATGCTTACGATAAATGCAAGTCTCTACAGCCGAGATACCGATCAAAATTCTGACATATCTTCACTATATGATGTTGTTACGCTAAGAAAAAACGTATTCATAGTGCGGAGTTTTCTTAAAAAAATATTGGCTGTTAAAAAATCTCTTTGAATCACAGGGAAAATTGGTAGACATAATTTTATAAGAATAATTGCTTTTCTTTGAAAATTGTACAGAAACAGTAGAAACATTATTTTATAAAAATAATTTTCATAGCAACTTACAAGTAGCTTTTACCGTTTCTAAGAATTTAACTAACTTGTTAAATATCAAAGGATATAAAAGTTTGATTCCTTGCAACACTGTATTAATGTCAAAATCAGTACAAAACAAAAGTTGACAATGCGATGTCTCACTTCTTGTTGATTGCAAAAATAATTAATTCTTAGTACCTACGTATCATGTTCTTTTTTGTATCATGTTCGTGATATTTTCAATGGTGGAGAACAGTTATGCAGGCGCAGACCCGGTTTCGAGCTGCACGTAAGTACAACCTACTACACCTAATTTCGAATCTATCGTTGTACCTATATTGAATGCTTTGTTAAAAGACTATGTAATGTTTACATTTTGAATATGCTTCTATGTATTTTTCAGACGTAAACGGACACCACGCATAACAAGGTGGCAGATTGAGCCACTTCTGTCGAAGTCAGCAGCTCGTCCATTTTTGTTTATAAGAAACATTACCGGCCTGCAGGGCAAGAATTTTAAAATGGGCTGGAAGAAAGTAGCCGACGACTTCAACCAGCTCCCCCTTTCAAGACGCTAGAGCAGTGGATAACAGTTAAGTTTCTATTAAAGGATTTTCTAGATTTTCTTCTAATAGCTTATACATAAATCAGCCAGCACATTGTGCAGCATTAGTGTAACTAATATTTACTTGAATACATAATGATTTATTTTGTAGGTACGTAGAGACTAAAAGCCGGGGCTCACTAAAGTAACAAAGTTAAGGAAAGAAAGGATAAAGACTAGCAACTGAGGCATTACCACTGAACAACAGGTGCATGAAATAATAATGCAGTCACCAGCACCACAAATAAGTAAGTATGAGCTTTGTTATTCATTTAATGCCTACTTACATTATATATTTCTGTGCTCTGCTGTTTTATCTACTATATAAGAGATGGGAAGTATCCTGTGTTAATCCAGGATATGCTCTATATATTATGTGCCAAAGGACAATGACAAAAATGGACCTTTATATTTTAAAATTAATGAAGCAATGTATCTATGCAAGTTTATATTAATTATAATTATAAGTTCATGTAAAAAATATTGGGGCTCTAGAATACGGAAGTCATAAGAAATAAATTATTTAATTTATTAAAAAATAGGTTATCTTGCATTAGCAGAACATTATTTGCCAATTAATGTAGTGATTATATTATATACTTTGTTCACCAGACATTTTTTGACATGACAGCCCTTATAATTTTTTAATTGTTATTGCTTTCATCATTGTAACTAGTTTGTATTCAAAGTAAAAGTAGGTACCTTTTCTTCAATAATCGAAATTGTCCCACAGCTGGTCAACCTTTCACATCTCTCTTCGAGCAAGCAATAATTAAGTAGACAACATAAATAATTATGTGTAAGAGTTTGATTACTAACAAAATACCATTGACTATGGAATAAACTTTAGTACTTCCATGTCACCTATACTTTACTACACCTATACTTTTTTACATATACATATAAAAGTACTTATTATAGGTACTTATATGTACTTTTAAATACAAATAATATTCAGATACAATTGAGCAATAACATATACTCATAATGGGTGTTTTTTGAATAATACATACAAACAGTCAGGCCTGTCACCCAGAGGGGTAGGCAGAGACTACGGACTTCCATTTGGCACGATCCTGATCCTTTTTTGAATAATAATTTTAGGTTAGTTTCTAGTTTTAGGTTATTTGCTATTTTTAAGTATATCTTTTTTCTCCCACTTTTTTAGACTTACATCCCATTTGCTTTTTTGTTAGTTTTGTAACGATCTACAACTATTAATAAGTTTCCATGATGAACATTACTCCTATCAGTGGATCCCAAAATACATGCATTCTTGTCATCCTCCTTTCATATGAATCTCTTCTGCCGTTATAGCATGATTAAGTAAGAACAAAAATCTGCAAACCAGCATGCTAAAAAATTTGCAAGCATTTAATCTATCTATATTTTTCGTTACAGATGCTGGCTGCCTAAATGCAGGCGGAGGCAGCCAAAGTACAAGCTGAGGCGTCTGTAACTTTTATTTGGGCAGTAAAATAAGAGATGCATTAATTTTATTGTGAAATAAAAATAATAAATAAATTGAGATGTTTAATGTTTTGTTTCAATTCACACATTATTACTATAGATAATGAAGTAAAAACAGTATTTATGAGTCATCTTTGTATGCACTCTGCAACAGCTTGCCCAGTACCAGTCATTTGTCCTGTGATAAAAACATAAAATTTTAAGTTTATTCTAATATAATAAAGACAAAATAGTATAATCTAATATGTCTCAAACAACATGATCACCTATATCTTCTAGGCCATCATCATTGAAGCTATGAACAATTATTTCTGTGGATGTGGTAAAATATGGTTCCATCAATCTGAATTTAATATGCATGATGTGTAGCACTGCACATGCATTGACTATTAGGATAGCAGTGTATGGCTCATACATTGACTTGTGTTGATGAAATAGACACCTATTAACAAACTAATTTACCAAAGAATATTTTTGTTTCTGGCTCCCAAGGCATTGATTCATTGAGGTCATCAACCATGGCTCCAGAGGATATCCATCATCACTTAAAGATTAAACATAGAAATTTCATTTGGGAGCCTTATAGACATATTCTTCCAAATAAACTTTAACTCACCAAGTAAATGTACAGTGATCCCCATTGTCAAAATATCACCTCATGGTTGAGCATATAAGTGAATTTGCCCAAAGCGTTGTGTCTAGCTCTTGGCCATTTAGTGTTGATGTTTTAAATTAATAAGTCGTGTCACACACCTAAAATATACTTAATTAGATGAACCTATTTGTGCTAAATAAGTAAATAAATTTATTAAGGATGTTGCAGAGTGGAACTAGGTACTTGCATTAAAATTATAATGTAAGCTCTTAAGACTAATAAGTATTATTTAAATTTGACCTAAACTGCTGAGTGAAATGTTTTTTCAATAACACTTTTCTTACTGTTAATAATATGGGAAATATACTTTGTTCATATGTTCAAGCAAATAAATAGGTAAAAAATAACTACTGAAGATAAACATACAGCTTGTATATTTAATGAATGGCCCTCATGTTGAACACTTACATTTGTTAGTACATTACTTACTTACATTAGCTATTTAGCTCCAAAACTGCATAAAGAGGTTATGCAGTTTTGGAGCTATGCAGTCTATGGCTCCAATTGCATTTGGGAATTACTGTTGGGCATATTAAATTTTTTCTTTAGCTGCTCGCCGCTCTTCATGGGTCATAGGGAATTTCATATGTTTTCTCAATAATTTTTGATTAACAGCATGTATTACTCGACTAACCGATTTTTTGCTCATGCTGCCTAATAGTACCCACTACCATAAAATGGAAGTGCCGTCAGTAGGTACCTATTTAGAAGGAAATGAAAGTAAAAGTTAATACAATCGACAAATAGTGTTAGTTTTTTAAAGGTATAGATAATTACATGATGACACTCACTTGAGAATCCACAGAATGTCCGCACGGCTGTTGTTCTTGAAGAGATGGTCCAAATTCACCTACAAGCTAGGTAAACATATCTTTTGTAATTCTGTAAAGGTATAGACATTGACTATCCTCTAAATCCAAGGGATTTTCACTTTCGCGCCGGTTGCGTACTATTTGCAGACGTATAACCATAACACGCCAATGTTCGAGCACTAACAAATTCTATGCTAAATATATATTTGAATAAATGTTAAAACATCAATTCAACAGTTTGCGATCGTAAGGAACACTTATCGGGCTGTCAAAAATGGTTGATAAAATATTTCCTAACTTAACAATAAATCGTAAAGTTTTCAATAATGTGGTTACGGTAACGTTATTAAATTGATAACTTTGACAGTAGAGACTACCAAATATTGTTATATTAGGATTGTTATGACTTAACAACTGATATTGGTTGTTAGGCGATCGATATCTATGTCGAGACTGCAGGCACTGGATAGATAACAGACTATTGTGTAGACGCGACACTGTAACAACATTAAGACTCAGATCTGGACACATTCCATGCAATAAATTTTTATACTTGATGCGAAAAATTACCTCACCAAATTGTTCAATTTGTAATATTATCGATGATGTTTATCACATTTTGATAGAATGTGCCCAGAACTCAAGAGAAAGAGCAAATTGTTATTTACATTTGTCCTTAATTGGTAGTAGTAATAGTATTTTATCGGACCCGTTATCAGATGATGCCAAAAAACTGTATTTGTTAGTTAATAAGAGATTAAGTAACTAGTAAACATATAAGTTTATTTGTTAGTAATTATATTTAAGATTTTTTTGTAACTACCAGGGCGGCATAATCGCATCAGCGACAAAGCCCTTTATATATGAATAAAAAAAAAATTGGCTAAGCGTGGTCAGATTAGCTAGCTGTTCCTTGGACTCTTACTACCCCTCGTGGATTTCAGGCGTGAAGGCGTATTTATATACTGCATGCACTTACAAATGCGGAGTAGTTCGCGCGTTATCAAGACATTTAAAAACGTGGCGGAAATTTTACAGTACACAACCAGGATTTAAACCCTGCCGGCACTAATGAAATTGCTAGTTGTAATTATAAGTGCTGATATACCACGTACTCAGAATTAAAAGGAAATGTGGTGAGGAAAAGTGCGTGTCTGAGGAATAAAACATTTCGAGGATATTTGATGTCCACTAATACCACGTACTATAGTAGCGCAGCGGATTAAGTGCTCCATAACTCTCTTAGAAATAAAAATAGTCATGTGCCCAATATATATTATAGCCTGCAACTTTACTGTTTTTGAAATTCCTATTAGCTCAAAATTTTCAAAATAAATAAAGTATCTTTAAAGAAAATTAAAAAAAAACAACTATTAAATAAAATATTGTTAACTTTTGAAAACTGTTGCCAGGAAAATAAAGTTTAGCAAGTAACCATTCCATCGCCATTTTATATTGAACTGCAATGTCTTAACCAACTGCAAGTAGTGAAGGCCATATTATATTAGGTGGTGATATACGAACATGGAAGCGACGAAAATTTTGTTGTGAAGTTTAAAAGCCAAAAATCATAAGTTGGTAAACAATAAAAGAACACGATGTCCCCGAAAAGTAATGTACTCTCATATCTGTTATATACGAGTAGTTACATGAATGACTTTAAAAAATTATATACATTGTTTATTTCATACTACTTTTTGGTCAGCAATAACATGACCCTGGGTTCAATACTGACATTAATAATAATGTCCTCCAGACCGAATTTCGGCCACGGCGGCCAGTCTTAACGGAGACCAGCCATCGACGCAGAATAGGATTATAGTGCCCAAGTGTATGCGCAATTACAGGTGCACTCTCTATTACGTCACTCTCATAGCCCGATGGGACGGTAAACCGACATGACCGAAGAGAGATCAGGCGCAGGACCAAAGGCTTTACGTGCTTTCCGAGGCACGGGGGTGAAACACCGCTAACTTTCTGACTCCGGGCAGCTACTGAGAATTTCTTGATGGAAAAACTCAATAACTGATTTTTTGTCCCGACCCGGGATTCGAACCCGGGACCTCATGATCAGCAGTCGCACTACTACAACCGCTAGACCAACGAGGCAGTCAAATACATACTGACATTATACTCATAGGGGTTATGCCATAGTTGCTACGCATGGCAGGCGGGTTGGCAAATGCAATTTTTAATTATTTGGAGCTGTTATCAGAAAGATGGTGTTGCCCATCAACTGTTTCAATTTCCCTATGTCGCCTCTTACAACACCCACGGGACGATACGGGGATACATGGGACGATATGGTATACTGACATATAATATACAATACATATTATCTTTATATATAAAAAGTACGTGTCACGTTGTTTGTCCGCGATGGACTCCTAAACTTCTGAACTGATTTCAATGAAATTTTTGGTCAATGTGCAGTTTGGTCCAACCTAAAAGATAGGATAGCTTACATCTCAATTTATAGTCGCAATACAATATTATTTTAATGAAAATTATTTGTCTTAACAGACAAATAATTTTCATTAAAATAATATTGTAGTGTCAAATAATTTTGACAGTCACAATTATCTCTTAGCTCCAATCGATTCTGTCAGATGACAATATCTGTTGATTGGATTGAGTAAATATTTAATAGATGGCGCTATGTTAAAAATACAAACGTTTGATATAAGCTACAATTTAGTAAATAATTAAATAAATAAGTAGTATAACCAAAACGTGTTGCTGTCAATATTCAAGAGATAGAACCGATTGCAAAAAAAAATTGCAGACTGTGTGCAGTTTGGTCCAACTTGAGAGATAGGATAGTTTTTATCCTGATAAGTGTGAGTTTTTTTGGGAAAGCAAATGGTCATTCGGAAAGGGCAGAACAAGGTCTGCCTGGTCAGCTAGTATATATATAAATATATAATTGACAAATAATAACAATTGTCAAACCGGTGCGTTTCAAATATTCGTCTGAACATAAACCAGCAACGCACCTGCAATTCCCTTGTTCATCCCCAATTGTTCATATGTGGCGGTAGTCACTTACCATCTAGTGAGCCGTATGCTCGTTTGCCGCCTGTCCTATAAAAAATATAATAAACTTCAGTTGCAAGCTTGGTTGCCAAACGTGGCAACTATAGCAAAACTCTCCTCTATGAGTCAATCTACGTTCAGCAGTAGACTTTTAATAGACATTCACACTAACATGAAACAAGGAACAAGAAGACATTATGCGTATGCATAATGTCTTCTTGTAGGTATCTATAAAGCATGTTTCTTCGATGTTTTCGTTTCAAATATATATATATATATATATATTCCAGAAAATTCTTCTGACCTGTTTCTGAACTTTATTCAGACAAGGTCGGTATGATCGTAATTTAGGTAGTTACATCGTAAAATTTCCGTTATTTCATGATCTGTCTGTGATTATATAATGATTCGATATCAAACAAAACGCATACAAATTATATGAGTCATTTTGAGAATACAATCAAAAATTTATGTATTTTTTTTAATTATGCGTATTACCTTTTCTATAAAGACTTACATCAAATCGTTCGTAAGAATAAATTTTCAAAGAGTAAGCCGTAAAAGGCTTTGTAAGTAGCTTAACACCACATATGCGATAAACTGATAGCGATTTCAACTTCAAAGATATGTCAATAATAAAAAAAATATATACCTTAATAAATGCCTTTTTAAATTAATTGTTATTATTTTAAAATGTGTGAGATATAAAGCAAACGAAGTGAAGCTACAATTACAAAGAAGTTAGTAAATACGAAAAAGTATTTCTATAAAGCTAACTAGCTGTTCCCCGCGACTTCGCCCGCGTATTATTTTGGGTTTTAATTTTTTTTTTTGCGCGGAACTCTAATTCTTTTTCTAAAATAAAAAGTAACCTAAGTTACTCCTTGTGACATTAGCTATCTGTCAGTAAAAATCCCGTCAAAATCGGTCCAGCCGTTTTGGAGATTAGCCGGAACAAACAGACAGACAGACGGACAGACAGACAGGCAGACAGACAAAAACTTTAAAAATTGTATTTTTGGTATTAGTATCGTATATACTTTCATATGCATTTAGTAAAAAGCTGTAATTTTGACATTACAAACAGACACTTCAATTTTATTTATTTGTATAAATCATGCCTAGTAAGCTGTTAGAGCTGAAATAGTTACTGTAGTCCAAGGGCAACTGCAAACTACTTCAGTTCAAACAAAAATTCCACAGTCGCATTGTTGCTGCTAAGGACTAATGCTTGGTTTCTGAGGTGCTTTTTGTGTTTGTAAGCGTTTTGGGTTTGGTAACTCAAGAAAGTGCGTTTCCGAATATCGCAATGTAAGATAAACTCGGTTTAAACGTAAGTTAAGTTAACTGACCAATCTGTGCCGTTTATCGATTCCATAACTTTATTTGACGTTTTATTTCAAGCAAAATCCATTAAACCTTTAGTAAATAACGTGATATTATTAAAATAAATGGCCAATATTAAAATATTTAAGAAGTAAAATATACCAAATATTTATTCACAGTTTTATTCACTTATTTTGACTCGAAAAACATAAGTAAAACTAATATTAATGAAGAATTGACCAATCTACCGGCAGATTATGGAACTTCTTATCAGTATCATAGTTGTTGAACGATTCGTTGCGTATTTAGAAACGCAGCTACCAGCGGTTTATCCTATAGATAAATTTAATGAATCAATAGCTAATAGGAATATAACTGGGAAATTCAGAAACCGGGCTTTAGACATGTAACGCTGTTCACCCTTTAATTGAAACCAAAATACAAGTATGTATGTAATGTTGCTTTAGGGCCGAATAGAAAAAAATTAATAGTGTATTTTTAATATGTTACATAGGGAAAGAATCCTCTAACCCCATGTCATCTCGTGTTTGTCGTAACAAGTGACAGAGTGAAATGTAACAAGCGCATTAAAAACCTGCCGCTGCCAAATCGCAAGTCAAGCTTGACAACTATGGCAAATATCCTCAGTAAGAGGCAATCAAATAGAAATGCCTATGTTCAGTACTGGATTTTAATAGCCTGTAATGAATGAATGAATAAATATATAATAGATAAAAACCAATTTTGATAGTATACGTTTTACTATTAATAATTGCACCTATTGTCACAATGATATTCCATCATCGTTGATTACAGGAGTAACACAATTTATAACTGTTATCTGCCGACTTCCAAAAAGGCGACGGTACTCAATTCGAGTGTATGATTTTTTTATGTGTGTTTATGTGACCTCATAACTTTGTACTGGGCGAACCAATTTGGATGATTCTTTTTTTATATGAAAGCTGATAGTTCTCGTGTGGTCCCATATGAATTTGACCAAGGTCAGACCAATGGTTATTGAGTTATTCTTAAATAACCTATATTGAAGTCGCTTATATTGAAGTCGGCTGTACAAAATTTTTAATTTTAAATTATTTTTATTTATTAAACAATTTAACCGACCTGTTTCCCAAACGATATCATTAGACACTTTACACGCAAAACCTGATTAAAGATGCGTATTAATTTTGACCAAATTTATTAAACGGTGTATAAAGAAATTCAAGGAAAGTCACCTCGAAAAATTAACACAGATACTCATTAGTCTTTTTGGTAATCTACTTGCGCACATTTAACGTTTATGTGATCGAAGTTATATCATAGACAATTTGACAATTACATTTTTTTATTAAAACCTTTTAAGTTATATTCATAAGTTTGTAAATGTAAAAGAACGTTTAATCTTGTAAAACAGATAAATTTTATCTAATATAATTGTCGTAATAATAAAAATAAGAAAGACACGCTTTAAGCTCATGTTATGCTCAGAAAGTCTTTTTCAGGTCAAGTGTACTGAAAAGTTTTGAGCGTGCAAGCATTGCCAACTTTGAAAAATGGTAGTCGAGTATTAGATGAAGGAATTTTTTCTGACTTTTGCCCAAAGAGAGTGTTCTTAAGATGGCAGTTAAATGTGAAACCATGTAGTGTGAAACGTAAGTGTTTCATTTGTAGAAATTGAGGTTGCAAAAAGCAAGAATTCATTTTAATGTTTATTTAGAATTAACTTTTAAAAATGTACTGAAATACTAGACTTTAAAATGACTAAATAATCCTTCTTTAAAAGTAAAAAAGAAGATAAAGCGTCTTTAATAATAATAAGCACCCAGCATGTGGGTTAGTCTTTTTTTATAGGATAAGGGCGACAAACGAGCACACAGTCCAACTGATGGTAAGTGGTTGCTGCGGCCCATAGACATCTACATCTATCCTCTATTTGTAATATCTCTCAAATCTATCAAAATGTAGATGCGTTGTCACCCGTGAGGACTAAGATAGAATGCCTCATCTCCAGCAAAAAGGGGCTCCGGCCACCTGCACTCACCAAGCGAAACGCAGAGGTAAGCCTCTACTTCACGCTGGTTTTCTGTGAGGTCGTGGTACTACCCCGGTTCGAGTCGGCCCATCCGTGCGACAACAAAAGCTGCCGCGTGGCTCTACCACTGTTAAAGTCTGTTAAAGTCTTAGTCTGTCTGTGTGTCGATTCCGCAAACGGGTTAATCCCACGGGCAAACAGCCGTCTGGGACTTCGTGACGGCCCGCACCAAACTCTCTTTCGGAGGGCGGTGCTCCTCAATACCACTCGCATCGTTCCGAATCCCTTGCCTTCAACCGCCGTGTGTTTGGATTTTATCTATTCAATTATTTTATTTTATTGCATGTTAAGTTTAGATTTTATTCTACCTTCATGTTTGCAGTAGAATATACAAATTTTATAGTGTAGACCATAGATATGTACAATAAATAATAAATAATACGGCTCCATGGAGCAGTGGCTTATAACGATTATTTGCAGCGCTGAGCGCCGCTGGTTCAAATCCTGCACGGAACACGTACGGCCTAAAATAATTGTTTCTGATCTAGATGTTTGTCCTTTTAAAATTTATGTATGTAAATTGCCCCCAAATTACAGAAATAAATCCTAGTGTGGAGTCTCCAAATCCAATATCTCTATTTATAAAAAAACAATAGCTGTCCATTATTCTCGCTAAAATCCGAAAACGGCTCGACCAATTTTGATGATTTTTTTGTGTGTGTTTTAATGAGTTCCTAGATGGTTTAGGTCATTTAGACCCGTTAGGTGGTTCTGTTATCGAGATCCAGAAATCACCCGTGCGACGCTGCGGCGGATTGCTAGTTATATATAAAAACCCTACATTAAAATATAAACTAGTTATTCGTTCAATCATTACAGCCTGTCAAATTTCACTGCAGAAACAGGCCTCCAAAAAAATTACTTATGCATAATATATAATGGGATTTGCCATAGTTGTCGTGCTTGGCAGGCGGGATGGAAGCTACAGTTTATGTTTCCTTCTGTCGCCTTTTATGATATGCACGAATCGATAAGGGGTAGTGGATATTAAACCACCTCAACACGGTAATATAAACTAGTGTAAGTTGTATAAAAAAGAAACTTAAAGACAAACCAAAATAAATAGTTAAACGAAAACCTGCGTACACTGCATTTACTTTTTAACCAATGTCCCATAATAGCAGAAACCCATAGGTACATCTAAAAACATGTTGAAAAACGTGTCAACTCATTAATGTAGCTACTTTCTGTGTTCCACTGCAAACAAGTTCAAGGAGCTAGAATAAGGCATTACTATACTGGATATGCAGGAAGATGTATACACGCTGCAATTATGTAGCCCACGAGCTTCGTAACACTGACAACACACTTCAAAAAGCATTGATTTTACTATTCTCTTAAAGAGTATTTTACTATCTATACATTTGAAGAGTGTTTTATATATCAATATGAAGTCGTGATCTTAAAAAAGGGGATTTTTATGCGAGAGGTGGCAAACGAGCATGCGGCTCACCTGATGGTAAGTGACTACCGCCGCCCATAAACAGTTGCAACACCAAGGGAATTGCAGATGTATTGCTGGATTTAAAAAAAGTGTAGGATCTTTTCTTGAAGATCGCTATGTCGCATCGGTCCGGAAAAATCTCTGGTGGCAGTAGATTCTATAAGGAAGTTGTGTAAGGAAGAAAACCTTTTGTAAATCTGCCAAGATCATTGTAAATCATCCAGATTGTATGAATGGTATCTCGAGTTTTGTCGCGATGTGCGATGGTGAAATTGAGCGGCAGGAATTAGTTCGAACAATTCCTCTGAGCACTCTTCGTGGTAGATGCGATAGAATAGGCAAAGAGATGCAACATTTCTTCGCGGTGCCAGTGAGTCAAGACGATCAGAAAGAACTTGGTCGCCGATAATTCGAACCGCTCTTATTAAATCTAATTAAATTTATCATCGCAATTAGGAATCTGTAAATAGTTTACTACTAATCATCTGATTCCCCAAAGCTAGAACAGCTAATTAGGAGAGCTATTGGCCCTTCTTACTTTGGGGAGGAGAGAATATTAGCAAGTGTAGATTAAATACGTTTACGTCAAAATGTTACAATATTCCTGTAGAGTTGTTAATTATGCTATTCAATATAGATCTCTAAATAAGTGAAAAAAAAAGTATCTAAATAGGTACATTACTTTAATATTTTTAATTCAAAATTAAATTTATTTTGTTTCAAATTTCGATTTAAAATATTTTTACTAAATTAGATGCTCAGTTAATTTACAGCAATTTTTTTTTTTATATTATAAGGGTGACAAACGAGCACACAGTCCACCTGATGGTAAGTGGTTGCTGCGGCCCATAGACATCTACATCTATCCTCTATTACAAATCAAAATGTAGATGCGTTGTCACCCGTGAGGACTAAGATGGAATGCCTCATTTCCAGTAAAAAGGGCCTCCGGCCACCTGCACTCACCAAGCGAAACGCAGAGGTAAACCTCTACTTCACGCTGGTTTTCTGTGAGGTCGTGGTACCACCCCGGTTCGAGCCGGCCCATCCGTGCGACAGCAGAAGCTGCCACGTGGCTCTACCACTGTGAAAAATTGTTTTATTAGTGTAGTATATCTTTTCTGTAAGCTAGCTTTGACACAATAAAGTTGAAAACCTAAAAAATATTAAAATTAAGGACAATCCGCCGCCCGCCAGTTCAATTATATTTTCAGTTCAGTTCAGTTATAATTTTGAAATATTATGAAAATTTGGATACACTTCTTCAACACAATTGTACCTCACCCCAATATGTAATCATATCTCAGAGACTGACACTTGCGTTTACTTAGTTCAGCGGCCTCTGATGCGGCCCAGGTACTTATATATAAAGTATATAAAACATCTTACATAAAGTGGTGAATTTAAGGTATTTGACGAATGGGTCAATCCGGGAAGGATCAAGCTATCACAGATTACCAACGTAAAATTGCAGCTAAATGTTGCAGTAGAATTTCGTATGGAGACTGTCAAGAACAAGAAACCTTTTTTACTGGAATTAAGGCATTTTATCTTCGTCCTCAGGGATGACAACACATCTGCATTTTGTATCTTAATCGAGGTTAGATGTCAATGTCTATGGGCCACAGCATCTACTTACAATGATTACTTTTATATTAAAAATTGTATCTGTATATTAAATATTACTTACGTGTAAATTTGCTCTATTGTCACCCTTATAATATATTTTTATATAATAATTAACTTCAATTAACATTTTTAGTGTTACGAAAATATACTAAAAAAGCTCATTATTGCTATGTTAAAATTTACAAAATAAGCTATTGTTTCCATCACAATAATGTAGGTCAAAATGTACTTACCATAAAGCTTTTCCTACTGTAGCAAATGGAATTGGAGAGCTTGGCAAAAACAGTTTTACAAAGAAAAAATGCGCATAAAAGAATGCGGCCAAAATGGCCAAAAGCTTTAGCTGCAGCAAACAAGTTTTCCATCAAAAGCACAAAAAACACTCAACCACAAAAAAAAGCAGTCAATCCGAATTACGACTTATCACAAAAGTTTGAAATTCCCTTAATTTGTAAAAGTGTCAAAAGTGATGTATTTTTAATTGATGGTTGATTGATCTATCGGTGACGTAGTAGCTAAGTGGTTGGTTCCATATTTGTAGGTCCAGTATACAAATACTGGAAGCTTACAACGAAAAACAAATAACGAAATTTCAGATGACGAATTTATGATTATGAGATGACGGATTTTCAACAATAAAAGTGTTTTATTGTTGGTGGTCTGCGCATGTCATTAGGATTTTTTACGATATGTTCACGTGGTAAACCCACTTTTTAGGTGAAACCCATTTCTTAGGGAGAATTGGTCTGGACAGTTGCGTTGCGCATACGAACCGGTTGCAACGCAGCCGTCAGGTGCTTGGCTATTGAGGTTGGCGGGACCCGAAGCACGGTTGTACCGCAGGCCGACCGTAAGTAGTTGGGCGGCCAATTAATGAACCAGCCACTCATGAAAGGCTGCCCCGCTATCTTACGAAAAATCCTAGGATGGCACCATGCCGGTTGGCGACCGTAGAAGAAGGCCTGTTGGCGATTTTCAGGGGGTTCGGGCGTCCCCGCAATCTACATGCTAGGTACCACCGACGCTGTGACTCTGTTTTCGTCCCTAGGTTAGGTCCCTAGGTCTTTGTAAGAGGCGTTACACATCTATATGTATGACGCTTTTTCCAACTGCCATTCTCTCAACCTATTCACTCCCACTATTTATGAAAAAAGGGAAAAAGTAGAGTAAATTTGTACAGCGGTTGCAGTCTCTCTTCATCAAAGTGCACTTCACAAACATCCGAGGTCTGCATTTTAATCTCAACGCAGTCCAGTACCACCTTGAGACTGACAAGGCGCACTTACTGTTCTTGACTGAGTCGCAGATCAGATGTCCTCCAGATGCGGCGTATCTTGGCTACCCTAGGTACACATTGGATCATAATGTCCATTAGCGCGCCGGAGTCTGTGTTTATATCCGCAATGACATCTGCAGCTATAAGCATCTCCGTCACCTTGAAGACCCCACTTTCTCTACGAGCTGGGTATTCATAGACACAGGAATGAATAAAATTATTTATTCTTGTGTCTACCAATCACACAGCGGTGACCAGGAGAAAACTAGGCTGTTTAAACACCTCAGTGAAGCCTCTGATGTGGCTCTAAATCGGTACCCTAATGCACAGTTGGTTTTTCTGGGGGACTTAATGCCTGTTATCAGAACTGGCTGTTCCCATACCAGAAAACCGACCACGCTGAGAGAGTAGGCGTGGAATTTTACCTTATCGCTAGGGCTCTCCCAGTTGGTACAACAGGCGACTAGGGTACCTGATGTAGATGGGCATACAGCCAACTGCCTCGACCTTCTGCTGACGACCGATGCAGACAGGTACGATGTTCAGGTTACCTCACCCTTGGGAACTTCTGAACACTGTCTAGTGAAATCTGTGTCGTTATATTCCTCACCTAACTATGATTTCCATGATGTACGGCGAGTGTGGCGATACAAGTCAGCAGATTGGAATCAGATGCATGTCTTATCTTTGGTGGCAGGTCTGCTTCTCGTCTGAAGACCCGTCGAGCTGCGCGCATACCATAACCAATGTGATAACTCAAGCGATGAAGTATTTCATCCCCTTTGCTGACGTGCCCATTGGTGGTAAAGCTCACCTATGGTTCAACGCCAAGTTCGCTCGTGCTGAAAAGCACAAGCATATGGCGTACATATCCTGGGTCGATGCTCGAGAACACAAAGCTCCGGATGTTAGCGTTAAGAAGATAGCCTATAATCAAGCCGCCAAGTCCTGCAAAAAAGCATTACGCAAAGCCAGTTTCGATCGCACTAAACGCATTGGTATAATGCTCTCTGCCAAACTCTCTGGCAGTAAAGCTTTTTGGTCTCAGCACAAAGTGTGGAGTACTAAGCTCGAAGTTGACAAATATGTTTACCTGGGAAAAATTGTCCGACTATGTAAGTCCTACATCGACCGAGAGGTCAATCGAATTCGAATCAACTCGGCTGGGGAGCCATTCGGAAGTTTATGACACATATTCTCGTCAGGCATACCTCAAAACCTCAAAACTATATTGTACAACCAGTGCGTGTTGCCACGTTGTTCTTCACTGCTGGCTGTATAAGAAAACTCAAAGTCAGTGAGCATTGGAGAGGGCTATTCTCGGCGTTTTCCTGCGTGATATACTTAGAAACGAGGATATGCGCAGTAGAATGAGAGTAGCCGACTTAGCCCAAAGGATTAGTAAGCTGAAGTGGCAATGAGCCCGCCATATAGCTCGGTTCTAGAGTGGCAGTCTCGTACCGGCAGGCAATATGTGCGTCCTCCCACTAGATGGAGTGAGACCTAGTAAGACATGCAGGAAGTGCTGCAATGCATGCAATTGGCTCGGAACCGTGCTTTGTGGCATAGATAAGGATAGGTATAGGCCTGATGCTGAACATAGGTTCAGCAGTGGACTTGGAAAGGACTGTAATGATGATGATGATGAAGATAGTGTTTAACTCCAACCCATCTGGTGGTAAGTCGTGATGAATCCCTATAATATGTAAAGCCATATTGTACCTACTATGTAACAAAAGGTTATTCACTCTTGCCTCAAAGACGCCCAGATTGGAATCGGATGGCAATAAGAAGAATAAAGTACATAATTTCTGCACACACTCTCTATAATGCACCCTATAGACATTCGAGAAACTTCCTACTCAGAGCTCGAACTTGAGGGTGACAATAATAGTTTCAAATAAATAAAGGTTACCAAGCAGCCTCTTAGTTCGTCCTAACTTAGCCTCTACTTTAAGTCCAAGGCTGCTAGGTAGTTTTGCAATACTAGCCAAGTGACAGCAGTACTCCATACACGACCGGACTTGTGCTTTAAATGATTCCAGTTTATGAATAACAACCTTCATCATATTAATTTACATAGTTGAATAAATTTACTCTAGCTCGGAGCTACCTGCACCCATCGATTTCCTCCATCACGTACAAGATCATAGCTACATCTAGCGGGATACCACACTAAACTTCGCTTACCAGTTTGCCATTGGGACACCTTCCTAATTCTTCGTAAGTCGGTATTTCGAGCTCTATGACTGGCCTGTTGCTACTTCATCTTACTGTTCTGTTGGGATTTATTTTCCTTATACGCCCGTAAAAATCTACTGGACATGGGCCTCACCTGTTGAGTGATGTTCTCTCTCAACTTTTAATCAGCTAAAACATTTATTATTAAAAAAAAGTGTGTATAAAATGTTTGAAATTGGAGAATTGGTATAATTTTGTAAAGCAAAACAAGGCATTTAAAGCGATAAAATTTAGTGCACAAAAGATGGCAGCAAAAATGTAAAGTGGTCCAAAATTGAAGCATAAAAACTGTTTTATTTCTAAAGGCACTCGAACTCTAATTAGTCGAATTTTTAGGTCAATATAAATTGGGGTCGACATAAAATAGCAAATAAAATGAGACACAATTTATTTTGTATGTTAACACCGGTATTTCTGAATAATATATAATGTTACATAAAGTGAGTTTTAAATATGTCAAGCGATATTTGTTCTTGTCTTCAGTAACATTTAAAAAATTGTAATAAAACTTATTATATTTATATTTATTTTATTTCATTATTACAGACTTCCTCACATTTTTCTTATGTATTTTAATGAGTAGTTGAGAGTGTGAGGTGTGGGGTGAGTAGCGAGAGTAGCATTAAATACGAGGCGCCTAACAATATGAATCATGTAATTAAAATTATTCTCCCATCAATCATTAACGTTAGTCGCATATCCTTGATTCTCATTAATATATGACGGCATGACGGCGGCGTCATCGTACACCGGTACAGTAAAAATTGTACACAACACGTGGACCACCCGCCGCGCCACTTGATTTCCCCCGTCGCCCCTGTACTCGACTTGTTTTGCAACTGATATAAATATAAAACAATCGCGCATCCCGCTTGCACCGTCGCCCCCGTGCGCAAGGAGAGTCCACTAGCTGACCAAGCACCCGTCCCCATACGGAAATTACTCAGTCAATTCAGTTAAAGAATAAAACGTCAGTCCCGTCCCGTCCCGCCTCAGCTAGCGTCGCTGCCCCGTGCGGTTGTGTTAGCTGTCCCCGCTCACAGTCCCCGTATGGTTAGTGCCTTCCTGCCGCACCTAGCGCCCCCCCCCCCCCCGTGCGGTTGTGTTTTCTGTCCGCACTCACCGTCCCCGTACGGTGAGTGCCTTCCCGTCTCCGCTAGCACAGCCACCCCCGTGCGGTTGTGTTAGGTGCCCGCGCTCACCGTCCCCTTACGGTGAGTGCCGTCGCGCCTCCGCTAGCACAGCCGCCCCCGTACGGTTGCGTTAGCTGTCCGCGCTCACCGTCCCCATACGAGTGCCTTCCCTCCGCTTCTCGCCTCCGGAGGATGGGAGAGCGAGTCAACTAACACCGCCGCCCGCGTGTGGTTGTGTTAGCAGACCGTGCTCGGACGTGAGTCCGTACGGTGAGTGCATTTTCGCTCTTGTGACTCCCACATCATCATTCCGCTAGCACCACCGCCCCCGTGCGGCTGTGTTAATTGACCCGTGCTCCGGTCCCTGACGGTGTGTGCCCCGCGCCCCCTTCCCTAAGGGGAGTCGCTTCTGATGCGACAAAGAGGTCATTCATACCAGATCCAGTCTCACAGGTGGTGTTTAGTGAGTAGGCACTTTATAGTAAGTCCCACATAACCACGCAGCCGGCTGCGTGGTATGCTATGAGCATTCACCACCTCCCTCAACCGCTCCCGGAGGGTATCCTTGCATTAGACGCAAAAAAAAAAACCGCGCGGCGACGGAGCTAGCAGTCTAGGCTCTAGCGTGACTCAGTGCAATGGTTGTACCAAGGTAGCTTATCCTAGATACTTAATTTTAAATGAATTGTTATCATTAATTATAAAAGTGCCCTGATGCAATTTATAATAATTAATAAAACTAAATATTATCTAGTAATCCCTGCCTATTTATTCAGCATGGCCGACTACCTTCACCGACAAATTCACACTGTTATAGTTGGGATTGGGAACTCCAGCTGTTGAAAAGTTAAATCTGTCTCCTTTAGGACCAGGGTATACCAGCGGACAGACGTTGGATGTTTTCTCGGTTACTAATTACGATTTTCAAAATAAATCACTTCTTCGAAGTACTGCTGAGATATATATATATATACCCTTCCTATAAAATCCTTAAATTCGCAATATAAAATTTTGAGGGTCATTTATCGGGATAAAAACTATCCTATCTCTCAAGTTGGACCAAACTGCAGACAGTGTGAAAAATTTCATTGAAATCAGTTCAGTAGTTTAGGAGTTCATCGCGGACAAACAACGTGACACGTAATTTTTAAATATTCTTAGTACTGAGATTCACTGACAGATGCTAATAAAAATTTTGTCAGCATAATATATGATATATTATAATGTATTAAATAAGTAAAGATTAATGATGTTTCTACAAGATAGTGTTTTCGTCATAGCTAAAATTTGAATTATTCTGCTCTCGAACCTCCTTAACCTCATAGCTATATGACTCTAATTATGCTGATATTGTCAAAGTAATTGACACTACATATTATTATTTTACATTATCACTATAATAACAAGGCGTGGGGAATTGACGACCCCATCGCCCGCTGACGTAACAGTTAAGTGACAAAACCGCTACGTAGGCGCAGTCAGCGCCTTGACAAGCGGTGTTAACGCAGTGCTTCGGCAAAATTAAGGGTCCCAATGTCCGTTTGTGCATATGGCCCCATCATGAAATGGCGCCGGATCTAGGCATCTCCCGTTATCTGACGCTCATAAAATGTATGATGGCACAAAGAGAAACACGCATAGGGCCGCTGCCTGGGGGGCGCCGGGGTGCATCTGGAGCTGGCAGCATGCGAGCCACCAGCCGAGCGCAAGCAGAGTAAAATGATCGCGCCAGGCTCTACAGGGAACGGGCCATCATGACAAATGGGATCTATTCTTGCGAATAAGCTATATAATTAAAATATAATGTTAAAATATTTAATTCTTTTAAGTTCTTTGTACTAAGCATTCCTTATCTGACTTTGTGTCTGTCGGGGTTCGTACTAACTACCTGCTTAATATTTCTTCTTATTCTATTCTATTCTTGCCGTCAAGCAGCAGATACTTTGTGATCCGATGTGAAAGGTAAGAAAACTAGTATAAATAAAAGCTGTGAAGTATTTTATCTTAGTCTTCAAGTACTTATGCATAAGCCACCTTTACCATCAGTTGCCATACCCAATGGTGACGGTATCAAAAAATCATCTTCATCATCATCATCATTACAGCCCTACATAAGTCCACTGCTGAACATAGGCCTCCCCCAGGAAATGCCACAAAGCATGGTCCTGAGCCACCTGCATCCATCGACTTCCTGCATGTCTTACTAGGTCGTCACTCCATCTCGTGGGGGGTCGGCCTACACTTCGCCTACCGGTACGAGGCTGCTACTCAAAAACCTTTCTTCCCCATCGGTTGTCGGTTCTCCGAGTTATATGGCCGGCCCACTGCCACTTCAGCTTACTAGCCCGTTGGGCTATGTCGGTTACTTTGGTTCTACTGCGGATATCCTCATTCCTAAGTTTATCACGCAGAGAAACTCCGAGCATAGCCCTCTCCATAGCTCCATGAGCGACCTTGAGCTTCCTCACACGGCCAGCAGTGAAAGACCACGTCTCAGATCCGTAAGTTATCACTGGCAACACGCACTGGTTGTACAATTTCGTTTTAAGGTTTTGAGGTATGTCCCACGAGAAGATGTGTCGTAGCTTCCCGAACGATGCCCAGCCGAGTTGAATCCGTCGTTTGACCTCTCGGTCGAAGTTGGACTTACCTAGTCGGACTGTTTGTCCCAGGTAAACATACTCGTCAACAAAATCAAACTTAGTGCTCCCAACAACTACCGGCATAGGTATGACATGGACATTAAACATAATCTTTGTTTTGTCCATGTTCATCTTAAGACCTATCCGTTGGGAGACACTATTGAGGTTATTGAGCATAGTGCTTAGGTCCTCCAGCGATTCTGCCATAAGCACTATATTGTCGGCAAATCGAAGGTTTTTTTTATAGGATAAGGGTGACAAACGAGCACACAGTCCACCTGATGGTAAGTGGTTGCTGCGGCCCATAGACATCTACATCTACCCTCTATTACAAATCAAAATGTAGATGCGTTGTCACCCGTGAGGACTAAGATGGAATGCCTCATTTCCCGTAAAAAGGGCCTCCGGCCACCTGCACTCACCAAGCGAAACGCAGAGGTAAACCTCTACTTCACGCTGGTTTTCTGCGAGGTCGTGGTACCACCCCGGTTCGAGCCGGCCCATTCGTGCGACAGAAACAGCTGCCGCGTGGCTCTACCACTGTAAAAGTGAGGTAGAGTTGAGTGATGTACTCGCCATTTATGTTAATTCCGTATCCTTTCCAGTCCAGAAGCTTGAAAACGTATATCAATTCAGCGGTGAAGAGTTTCGGGGATATAACGTCCCCCTGTCTTACACTTCTCTGCAATTGGATAGGTTTCGTACTTTGATTCTGTAGTCGGATAGCCATCGTAGCCCTACTGTACAAACACCTCATCACTTCGATATACCGACAGTCAACTTGGCACCTCTGAAGGGACTGCAGCACCGCCCAAATTTCGACGGAAGCAAAGGCTTTCTCATAGTCGACATACGCCAGGTGTTCGAGACGGCCAAAAAGACTTTAAACGAAAAAGTGATTAAAGAATATTGATTTGTTTAAAAAGTGCAAATACGGAAAATATTGACTAAATAATGTATTAATATAGTTTTACCATGTATTTACAACTCTCAATATGTCTATATAGAAGGTCGGTTTAATGATAGTTAATATAAACAACTTTATTTTGTTTAAGAAAAACCGACCAATCACAGCGCGCCGCGCTATAGAACATTCTGGAAATTTAAATTAACTGCGTAATAGTTTTAAGCAAAAAATTAATGAGAATATTTTATATCTGAAAAGAGTTGTAAATATGATATTTAGTTAGCATATGATGTATAGATCGTTATAATAAAGAAGTATTTCGTATAATTAAGCACGATTCAAAAGTTATAGGATAATTAAAGAATTAATATGCCCATTTAGTGTAAAAGTTTAGGACATTTTACTTAATAACTTTGTTGAATGTAAATATATTAATTATCCTTTATCACGTACTAATGAAGACCAAAAGTGTCTATTTAATGATGTATAGCATTTTAAAATTAAGATTAGTATTATATAGAAAATGTTGCAATTTGTGCCATTTGCATAAAGAAAAATGTTTGAAAATAAAGAGGCAAATGGGAAATGGCAAGCGGCTCACTATAGAGTATAGCCGAAGTCTACCTTATGGGGGCGAAACATTGTAATATTGTAGTAGGAAGAACTACCAGTGCCCAGCAGTAGTATCCGGTAGTAGTTGCAGTGACTAGCAGAAATATATAGTGAAAGTGTTTAGCTAGCCGAAAAAAGTGGCAACTGAAAATTCGGTGTTGCATATAGTAAAAAAGTGTTAGCTAGACGGAAAAAGTGATAACTGATATTCGCAGTTACACAAGTGTTAAATTCAACTAATTTTAGTTGATTAATAGCTGCTAGTCAGTAGTGTTAAAGAACCAACTACTCCGGACAGATATTTTTATACTACCGCTCATTTAAATTAAATATTTTAAAATATATAGTGAACAACCTATAGTGAACAACCATAGTTGACCAACCGTTTTTAAATAATAGTGATAAATAAATAATAGTTGTAAAATCTCGCGACAAATTAATTAGTCGAACCGCTGGCCACTCCCTTGCTATTTAAATTTATAATCGTGCATTTTAATTTTGAACCTCAGTCCACAGTTTATCCGCAGCAACCACAGAGACGGCAGTGAAAGACGGCAGTGGGAGGATTCCGGAACCTACAGGTGTAGGACGTGAGCGACTCGCGGAGTATCTTCGACAACATTTACTGCGAAGAGTTACGCCCGTCCGGCACATTTTATGGTCCTTCGAGCCGGATTCATCCTCCTGTACTTCCCGCTGGACCATTTTATGGTCCTTCGAGCCGGATCCTTTCGCCTGTACTGCCGACCGGACCATTTTATGGTCCTTTGAGCCGAATCATCCGTATACACCGGACCACATTTGCTGGTCATTCGAACGGGATTCGTCAATCCGTTAGTATTTCGGAACCGAGGTACATAGTCACTACCGTTTTAAAGTTGCTGAATTTTCAGAATCAAGATGCCGATCACTCGTTCGCAAGGAAGGGGAGCCATGGCGTGGACTGTCGGTCTGGATGATGGACCGTCGGACAATACCGACACCGTCCGCCACCAGATGCCACCACGCTCACCATCCACAACAGAAGGCGCTGAGGCGCCAGCTTGCCCCCGCGATGGGGGGGTACTCCTGCCTGTGCCAGTCGTTGTTGAAGCCGGTACACCGAAGCAGAGAGAACAGATAGCTTGCCCCTGCGATGGGGGGGTACACCTGCCAGTGCCAGCCGTTGTTAAAGCTGGTACACCGAAGCAGAGGGAACAAATAGAAGGCAACGATGACATTCGCTGTGCATCACCGCCAACAGCCCGGGTATATTCCCGCGCCGAAGAGCCACCAAGGGGCCACACCGATAAAAGTACAAGGTCAAAGAGGACCACTCGGCCAAATAAAAAGGTTTTGAAGGCTCGTGAGGAAGTGCTGAGAATAAAATTGGAACTCGCACAGATCTCATTACAAATGGTTGAAGAAGATGATGAATCGGACGACTATGATGAGGATGGTCACTCCAAAAGTGAGTATGTCCGACCTTGGCTCGAAAATTCTGTAGCCAAGCAAAAGCCAACGCAAGGCGCAACCACCGGTGGGGAGGCCCCACTTAATAAAAACATCACAAAGCCACCCCCGGAGGTTGTCGACCTCAGTGAGCCGTCGATGAAGCTCACAAACAAGGATTCGAAGGTTGATGAAGAAAGGGAGCTCCTACCTGTTGTATCAGAGCTCACCTACCAGGATCCAAATGCAGAAAATATACCGAAGAGTCCCGTACCTCAGAAGACTTGCCAGGACTCCAAGGTTGATGAAGACAGGGGGCTCCTACCTGCTATATCAGAGCCCACCTACCAGGATCCCTATCCGGAAGAAGCAACCAAGAATCCCATAACAAAAAGGCCTAACCAGGCACCTGTCAGCAATGAAGACAGGGTGCTCCGACCATTCATATCGGAGCTCACGTCCGCTATAGCCGCACTCGCTGACAAACCAAAACCAGAGAGTGCATCGTCGAATACTTTCGCAGCATCAAAAGCGATAATGACGCTGCCAAGCTTTAGCGGAGCACATACCGAATGGCTTTCGTTCCGTGCCATTTATGAAACAACCCGAGGCTACTTCAATGACATAGAAAATACTGCAAGACTACGAAGAAGTCTACAAGGAAGAGCCTTGGAAACAGTTAGTTCGGAACTCATCGGGCATGCCAAACCAGATGAGATTATGCGAGAACTGGAGCTACAATTTGGGCGTCCAGATTCAATCGCGCAAGCAGAAACCGAAAAATTACGGGGATTGCCACGCTGTACAGAGGCACCCAGAGATATTTGCACATTCGCGAGCAAAGTGAGGGGAAGCGTCGTCACTCTTCGAGCACTCAAACGAGACAATTACCTCGTTAACGCAGAGCTGCTACGACACCTCACAGACAAACTGCCAAACTCTATACGCGCGCAGTGGTATAGAATTTATACAGAAAAGTACGATTCGAGACCAGACCTCGGTTCCTTCAGTGAATTTATAACCGAGCAAGGTCGCTTCTGCAGTGCATTTGCGCCTCCTGAAATCATAAACGGAGCGCAAAATAATCGTCCAGTACATAGGACGCACACGGCTACCACTAAGCCATCTCCGAAATGCAGTGTGTGCGAAAAAGAGGGTCATTACGGATCCGAATGCAACAAGTTTAAAGAAGCAGATATTGATAAAAGATGGCAACTCGCCAAGCAAAGAAATTTATGTTTCCGGTGTCTACGTTATAGAAGTCAGACACACAGATGCAAAACCACAAAGTGTGGAATAAAAGGATGCAACGCGACACACAATCGACTTCTTCATCATAATAAAAAAGAGAAGACAGAGGTCACACTAAAAGAACCTCAAGAAACAGTTGCAAACTCATTCGCTGTATCAAAGCATCAAGCTTACTTGAAGATAATTCCAGTTCGAGTAATTGGACCGGCGGGAGCAATAAACACACACGCTCTGCTGGATGATGGGTCGACAGTCTCATTAATGGATCAAGAGATTGCCAATCAAATTGGAGCTACAGGGCGGTTGGACCCATTCAAGATCACAGCTATCGGGAACACTACCCTCGATTCGCCGGACTCCCAAAGAGTCAAAGTGTCACTGAAGAGTCTCCATAGAAAAAGGGTGCCATTCAGAGCACGCACGGTCGCCAGCCTAAACTTGGGGCCGCAGACTGTGCGTGCAACAGACATAGAAAAATGTAAGCATTTGAAAGACCTAAAGGAGCAATTGATATATGACTCCGGCAACCCCAGGATCCTAATAGGACAAGACAACTGGAGACTCTTAATAGCCACTCAAGTCCGCAAAGGTCCACCGCACCAGCCAATCGCCTCGCTCACAGAACTGGGATGGGTGCTACACGGGGCGCACACTAAAGCCCCGCATCAGCGCGTCCACACGGCCAACGAGCTGTACACGAGCGAGGAGAACATAAATGACCAACTCCGCGAATACTTCGCGCTGGAATCTCTAATGATAAATCCGAGAAGACCAGATTCCGATCCAGAGAAGCAAGCCGAAGAAATACTAAATAGCAGCACCCGTCAGTTGGAAGACGGGCACATAGAAACAGCGCTTCTCTGGAGAAAGAAAGACATCGAAATGCCTGGAAATTATGAAACGGCGATAAACAGGCTCGTTTCTATCGAGAAAAAACTAGATCGAAACGAAGAGCTAAAGCAGAAGTATAACGAAGAAATGAATTCCCTAATACAAAAGGGCTACGCCGAAATAGCACCAAAGAATAGTACACCAGGAAAGACATGGTATCTACCCCATTTCGATGTCCATAACCCGAGGAAACCAGAAAAGTTTCGCATAGTACACGGTGCCGATAAAGAGCTTCGAGAGGCTTTCCGAGAAGAAGCCAGCCGACGAGGCATAGTGTGGCGATTTATAACCCCCTCCGCGCCTTTCATGGGAGGGGTGTGGGAACGCCTTGTTCGATGCGTGAAGACGGCACTATACACCGTCCTTCATGAGAGACATCCGCACGAAGATGTCTTGACCACGCTGCTCTGCGAGGTGGAGTATACAGTAAACAGCAGACCATTGACTCACATCTCAGTAGACAGCAAAGACAACGAGTCCATCACTCCAAATCACTTCCTATTGGGAGGATCTGCGAGACTGCCAACACCTGGAGTTTTTAGTGAAAAAGATGCGAACAGCAAAAAACACTGGCGACGCTCCCAGATACTCGCTGACATGTTCTGGCAGCGTTGGGTCAAAGAATATCTGCCGGAACTTCAAAACCGGCGGGAGGCCCATGGTCAAGGCCCCGATCTCCAGGTGGGCGATCCAGTCCTCATAGCTGACAGCCAGTTACCTCGTAACACCTGGCCACGAGGAAGGATTGAAAACATTTACCCCGGTGCGGACGGACAGATCCGCACTGTGGAGGTACGCACAGCAAACGGACTAATCAAGAGGCCAACCAGGAAACTCGTGCCGCTACCGAAGTAGAGGCAACGTCTCTCACCGAAATTTATGCAGCGACGCTGCGACGAGTCTTCGCGACGCTGCACGGCGGGAGAAATGTTCGAGACGGCCAAAAAGACTTTAAACGAAAAAGTGATTAAAGAATATTGATTTGTTTAAAAAGTGCAAATACGGAAAATATTGACTAAATAATGTATTAATATAGTTTTACCATGTATTTACAACTCTCAATATGTCTATATAGAAGGTCGGTTTAATGATAGTTAATATAAACAACTTTATTTTGTTTAAGAAAAACCGACCAATCACAGCGCGCCGCGCTATAGAACATTCTGGAAATTTAAATTAACTGCGTAATAGTTTTAAGCAAAAAATTAATGAGAATATTTTATATCTGAAAAGAGTTGTAAATATGATATTTAGTTAGCATATGATGTATAGATCGTTATAATAAAGAAGTATTTCGTATAATTAAGCACGATTCAAAAGTTATAGGATAATTAAAGAATTAATATGCCCATTTAGTGTAAAAGTTTTGGACATTTTACTTAATAACTTTGTTGAATGTAAATATATTAATTATCCTCTATCACGTACTAATGAAGACCAAAAGTGTCTATTTAATGATGTATAGCATGTTAAAATTAAGATTAGTATTATATAGAAAATGTTGCAATTTGTGCCATTTGCATAAAGAAAAATGTTTGAAAATAAAGAGGCAAATGGGAAATGGCAAGCGGCTCACTATAGAGTACAGCCGAAGTCTACCTTATGGGGGCGAAACATTGTAATATTGTAGTAGGAAGAACTACCAGTGCCCAGCAGTAGTATCCGGTAGTAGTTGCAGTGACTAGCAGAAATATATAGTGAAAGTGTTTAGCTAGCCGAAAAAAAGTGGCAACTGAAAATTCGGTGTTGCATATAGTAAAAAAGTGTTAGCTAGCGGAAAAAGGTCGTAACTGAAAATTCGGTGCGGCATATAGTGAAAAAGTGTTAGCTAGCGGAAAAAGGTCACAACTGAAAATTTGGTGTGACATATAGTGAAAAGTGTTAGCTAGACGGAAAAAGTGATAACTGATATTCGCAGTTACACAAGTGTTAAATTCAACTAATTTTAGTTGATTAATAGCTGCTAGTCAGTAGTGTTAAAGAACCAACTACTCCGGACAGATATTTTTATACTACCGCTCATTTAAATTAAATATTTTAAAATATATAGTGAACAACCTATAGTGAACAACCATAGTTGACCAACCGTTTTTAAATAATAGTGATAAATAAATAATAGTTGTAAAATCTCGCGACAAATTAATTAGTCGAACCGCTGGCCACTCCCTTGCTATTTAAATTTATAATCGTGCATTTTAATTTTGAACCTCAGTCCACAGTTTATCCGCAGCAACCACAGAGACGGCAGTGAAAGACGGCAGTGGGAGGATTCCGGAACCTACAGGTGTAGGACGTGAGCGACTCGCGGAATATCTTCGACAACATTTACTCCGAAGAGTTACGCCCGTCCGGCACACCAGGAATAGTGGCAAATTGTACTCCTCGGACTGCCGTATAACTTGCCGAAGGATATGTATATGGTCTACAGTGCTAAAGCCCTTTCGGAAACCGGCTTGTTCGGGAGGCTGGAAGTCGTCAAGTCTGCGTGCAAGACGATTTTTAATGACTCTCGAAAACAGCACGTAGACGCGGCTCAGAAGGGAAATCGGTCTGTAGTTCTTCAAGAGAGCAATGTCACCTTTCTTGAAGAACAGGACCACCGCACTTCTGCTCCACGCCTCCGGTGTAATGCAACCATGGAGGACGGATTTAAAGAGCCCCTGAAGGACTTCCAGTACCGGTTTTCCACCCGCTTTCCGAAGCTCCGCTGTAATTCGATCCTCGCCGTTTTTAAGGTGCTGGAGAGCCATTCTAATCTCGCTCAGACTGACGTCCGGGATTTCTTCGGAATAGTGTCGGATAAGACTCGATCTTGGATCGTTACTCACACTTGCGTGTGGTTCCAACGATGACGTGTACAGCTGTCCATAGAACCTTTTAATCTCACTCAAACCTCAGGTGCCCCGGAAACGATGCTGCCACATTCGGTCTTCAGCTTTGACAGTAGGCTCTTTCTGGCAGACAGATCTCTGGCAAGAACTTTGGAGCCTTGGTTCCGCTTGATCGCTTCTTCAATACAAGCTATATTGAAGTTGCGTAAGTCCCACCGCATGCATTTGGAGATCTGTCTGTTTAGTTGCACGTATGCTGTCAAATCTGTTGAAGAATGTAGCTTTATCTCCCGTCTAACAGCCATGAGATAAAGAGTGTGATCGGAGACTTTTTGTGTTCTTCTGCGGCGGGTCTTGCAGAACTTAGCTCCAACCGCACACAAGTTTCCAGTACAGTTGACAGTTTCCACGAGCTTATCATTCATATCGTCCACTTCATCGCAGTCTACTAGGCACTGAAAACGCTTTTGTAACTCGAGCTGAAAGGTTTCGGGACTTTGGAACAGAGCACGAGGGGGACGGAGCGTTGACTTCATTAGACGAAACCTCCCCAACTTAACGTTTAGGTTCAGTGTGTCTCTAACCATTCGGTCATCGCTACCAATTTTCACCCTCGCAATCACGGAGACATCACTGAACAGTTGTCGCCTGGTCGTCATAATGAAGTCAACCCCCGACGGTTCGACAAAAAATATCGAACCGTCGGGGCTTGACCAGGTCTACTTCCTGTGGGGCCGCTTCTGGAAGAAAGAGTTCATCATAAAGAGTCCCTCTTTCTCCATGAAGTCGGCCGGTTGCTGACCCCTTGGGTTCCGATGCCTTATTCTAAATTTCCCTACTTGCAGCTCACCATTCTCTCTTGTGCCTAGTTTTGCATTGAAGTCTCCCATTAACACCGTATATTGGGTTTTGGAGGAAAGCATGGCTCTAGAGATATACTCATACATTTCCTTCACGTCCTCATCGGGGTGTGCCGAGGTTGGTGCGTAAACCTGTATGACCTTCAGCGAATACCGTTTGGTGATTCTGAGTATAAGGTACGCAACCCTCGTCGACACATTCCCGATCTTTACAACGTTGTTAACGACAGACTTGTGGACGATAAATCCGACACCTCCTTGGGACACATGGTCGCCCTCCCGGTGATAGAGCAAGTTGCCGGATTCCAGGATTACCGTGTCCTCCCCCTCTCTTCGGACTTCGGATAATCCTATAATATGCCAGCGTTACTTGTCTATCTCTTCTTCCAGGTCCACGATCTCCTCGTCAGTCCTCAGGGTGCTTGCGTTGTACGTTGCCAGGTCGAGTCGTCAAAGGTGGCAACCGAACCTCCACCGGAGATTCTTAAAACCCCTGCCTCGCCGTTACCATGGTCGCCACCGTAGCCAGGAATAGCGGGGCCGCCGGGGACTGGGGGCCGTCTTCTTGTTACTGTCTTCATAGGGGGTATTTGCCATAGTTGCCTTGCCTGGCGAGCGGGTTGGCAACCGCAGTTTTTTTTATTGTAATTTTGGCTATTATCAGGAAGATGCTGCTGCCCATCTCCTGCCTGTTTCCCTTTGTCGCCTTTTATGACACCCACGGGAAGATATGGGGTAGTGGATATTATTGACCGCCACTACACGGCATCCATCACACAAACACGGCACAATCGGTCAAAAAATCAAATTATTCAAATTCGTCACGTTGATGCAGTAAGAGGTGGCTCTTAAATACAAGAGAAATATAATGTAATTCAATGGATGGTGTTATAACCACCACGGAAACGCTGACGTAAATATCCAGATTGGCGACGTGAAAGAAGGTGAAAGATGGGGGACGTCTGGTAGTGCAATTATCAACACGCTGCCAAGTGTGACGATTAAAGCAATTTCAGGTTTTTACACTAAAATCTTTAAAAAAAAATAACGAAATTAAAAGGTTTCATTATGTTTACCATTTAAGTAGATACAACACATTGAATAAAACTAATTTTACGGATATTCTAGCGATTATTTTTTAATCCCAACGTTTCAAATGCTTTGCAGCACATATGGACACTGGGGAGGGGAAAAGTTGAAAGGTCGTTAATAAAAAAAGTTGAAATAATAAGATAAATTTCATAAAATTATTATTTTTTTTATTTACAGAATCCCACACAAAGCACGATAATAATTTCTTAATACTAAAAATGCAATAATGAAAAGGGAGAAAACCTTTATACAACAGAGTGGGCGTAATGAAAAGCGAAATACATTTTCATTTGAAGAGATGAGAAAGAGAGAGAAAGTTTTCAAGTAAAAACTTTGTTGACAGAAAATTACTTCGTAACAAACCAAGCCAAGGTTTTATTGGAATCTTGTTTTTTTTTTAAATATTTGATTAATCAAAATTATTCTGTCAGAATTAAATTTTTGAGTACAGGAAAAGTAGACGACTTCGTATAAGAAGACAATCTGAGACTTAAAGTGAATCTCATCAAAACTACTTAGAATTAAAACGCCAATTGCAAAAAAGTGACCTAAGCCCTCCTAATTAATACTCGGCTAGTCAACTCTACTGTCACGCATGTCAAATTAATGGTCTTTAAAACATTTCATAACTCCTAGGGTCGTCGATTGAATTTGACAAGGATGACTAAAATAGTACTTTATTTAAAAAAAATGTGACAAAGCTACCAAAAACAACGAATATGGACTTGACTCAAATAATTGAGAACTGTTGTACCCGAAGGCGCGAGCACTCGCCATTAATTTCAGTTTGCGGGCAACCTGAATTTACTTATTAATATAAGCAAAACTGGAGTGAGTACTAACTTAAGCAAAACTTCGTATGTATTTACTCACAATGTATTAAAATGCCGAAATTATTATTATGGGTAAGTTTGTGCCCAGTAAATGTTATGTATTCTTAATTAACACACATTTTTATATTCGGCAAGCAACGGTGCAACTGCTGCTGTATATCAATTTGAAAGAAATATATAAACAATTACTCGTAGACTGGATAATTTAATCTGTGAGGGGTATTTCATCTTAGTTCTCACGGTTGTCACGACATATTATATAGGTTGTACTGTGTGTGGTTTAAATTCGCAGAGCGACTTATTGCGCCACCTAACGAACAATGCATAACAACATCAGCCTAACTAGCTAACATTTAACATAATCCATCTAATAAAAGTGATCTCATATCAATACGTATATACCTGAACTAAGAAGTGTTGATTCTTCGGTCAATATTAACTCAAGAAATTATATCGAGTTGAGATATAACAAATATATCATAGCAGATTACGTCTATTGAGACATGAACGTTGTTGAAAATTTTTATTTTCAACTTAATGATTTTCATTTTCAAGGTTAAAATTAATATATAAACTTATTATGTTTGCGCAAAGTCACAAAGTTAACTTTAAGATTTGGTTACGGCTGTTGAGTGTTCGATGATGTTAATGATCTCAAGTATTTATTACTACATCATAAACAACACAACGAAATGGGAAACTATGCCACGTCTTTAAAGATCCACGCTTTCATGGGAGGTAGGGATATCACAATAGAATACAAATTCGGCTTTTGTATGACTTATTTTTACGTCCTACAGTTATATTATTTCCATTCAAAGACTGATTCCCTAATAGATAAACGATGTAATCGAATACTTACAAATGATTAGGTTGACTTCTAACACGTCGTAAAATAACCCATTCGACGATAAACTACTAAAGTCTTATCGATTATACTTAAAAATAACTTGGATGATTGGAATCGATATTAAATTTCATTTCAACGCCCTTCCTCTCACTGTAGAACTCGTAGTCTTATTAGTTATCGAGATGCTTGATATTTATTTATCTCATTATCAGACGCTTCTCAGTCGTTATCGTAAATAGTAATAGAATTGCTTAAATTCCGGGTATAAATGTTTTTAATGACACTAAATGAAAGTTACATCCTGTATACGTCCCATTGCTGGGCACAGGCCTCCTCTCATTTCTGAGAGCTGCCGTGCTACCCCAATGCGTTTTGGCGAACTTCACATGTGTTCGAAATACTTTTTTTCTTATTTCTCAGACATGCAGGTTTTCTCGCAATGTTTTCCTTCACCGCCGAGAACGTGGTAAATCAGCGCTTGAAATTACAATTAACAATTTCATTGGTGCTAACGGCGATCGAACTCGGGTTGCTCTTGTGTTATTAAATTTACAAAAGAGCGCTAACCATCTGCTAACCAACGGCTCTCATACATTGTAAGTACATATTTATAGAGATAATAGAAATAGCATGAATATTTCTTATAATATTGTAGTTTATCTGTATTTTTATTGTATTATACAGAATTGGGACCACATGTTTATTATATACTAGCTGTTCTCCGCGACTTCGCCCGCGTGTAATTTAAGGTTTTAATTGTGTTGCGCGGAACCCTAATTTTTTTCTAAAATATAAGTAGCCTAAGTTACTCCTTATAATATCAGCTATCTGCGAGTGAAAGTCCCGTCAAAATCGGATCAACCGTTTCGGAGATTAGTCGGAACAAACAGACAGACAGACAGACAGACCGACAGACAGACAAAATTTTTAAAAATTGTGTTTTTGTTATAATTACCGTATGTACTTTCATATGCATATAGTTAAAATGTGGTATTTTGACATTACAAACATACACTTCAATTTTATTTATTTGTATAGATTTATACGCTTTACAAAATAAATAGGTAGGTTTAAAATAAAAATGAAATGAAATTTCACTAGCGCGAAACTGTCAGCTTTTCGCCTACTAAATCCCGTTCACTGATGTGTATAAAAAGTGTCCTTCACCGTAACAGCCCATTAAAAATTCCACTGCTGGACAAAGGCCTTTTCATGAATTGTTTCAATGGGAGGCCATATTGAAGAGAAAATTTGCTTTAGTTGTAGCGCTTGGCAGGCGGGTTGGCAACCACAGCTTTTTTTAAATTTTTAGTTTTTATTACAAAGACGTTCCTGCCTATCTCTTGACACGACACTCCTTCACGACACCCACGGAACGATATAGGCTAGGGTTTTACTTGAAGCACTTACATTGTCTGATATATCTATCTAATTATTTCTTCTTCTCATCATCATTAGTCCAAAGAATTCTGGACATGCGCCTGTCTCGTTATAAAGATTAACCATCACCGTTCCTGCCAGATGAAGTTATGTTCGCAGTTTTAGACGTCTCGCACTTGTGACATTGCTGCCTTTTGCCGGCTTTCTTATTCTATTTCTGGCATAAACGAAATTGTTATAGCGCTATCTATCCTGCCCTAAGATTTTTCAACGTTGCCTCTTACAACACTTATTATTCTCCCACGTTGCCACCACAATACTTACATAAAAATCCACGGAATTATATTATGTAAAACGCCAAACCAATAACCCAATAAATTTCAAAGGCCTTACCAATCGGTTGCTTAGCTTAATCTCGCAAATTAGTGAAAATGTGATTATAATAATGTCAACGAATTACAGCCCATTTGCCAGCTTAATTCCAGGGGTACTGTTTATTTTTACATTTCTTCGAAATATTTTTTTCTTATTTTTCGAGATATGCTGAACTAAAAAGTTTACTAATTTTTACACATCATAGTCACAGTATTCATTAAATATATATTTTAATCATACACCAAATGGTCATAAAATGAACAATTCACGACACGGAATTAGAAGCGCTTTAAACAAATTACCCCGTGAGGACTAAGATGGAATGCCTCATTTCCCGTAAAAAGGGCCTCCGGCCACCTGCACTCACCAAGCGAAACGCAGAGGTAAACCTCTACTTCACACTGGTTTTCTGCGAGGTCGTGGTACCACCCCGGTTCGAGCCGGCCCATCCGTGCGACAGAAACAGCTGCCGCGTGGCTCTACCACTGTAAAAGTGAGGTAGAGTTGAGTGATGTACTCGCCATTTATGTTAATTCCGTATCCTTTCCAGTCCAGAAGCTTGAAAACGTATATCAATTCAGCGGTGAAGAGTTTCGGGGATATAACGTCCCCCTGTCTTACACTTCTCTGCAATTGGATAGGTTTCGTACTTTGATTCTGTAGTCGGATAGCCATCGTAGCCCTACTGTACAAACACCTCATCACTTCGATATACCGACAGTCAACTTGGCACCTCTGAAGGGACTGCAGCACCGCCCAAATTTCGACGGAAGCAAAGGCTTTCTCATAGTCGACATACGCCAGGAATAGTGGCAAATTGTACTCCTCGGACTGCCGTATAACTTGCCAAAGGATATGTATATGGTCTACAGTGCTAAAGCCGTTTCGGAGATTAGTCGGAACAAACAGACAGACAGACAGACAGACCGACAGACAGACAAAAATTTTAAAAAATGTGTTTTTGTTATAATTACCGTATGTACTTTCATATGCATATAGTAAAAATGTGGTATTTTGACATTAAAAACATACACTTCAATTTTATTTATTTGTATAGATTTATACGCTTTACAAAATAAATAGGTAGGTTTAAAAAAAAGTGAAATGAAATTTCACTAGCGCGAAACTGTCAGCTTTTCGCCCACTAAATCCCGTTCACTGATGTGTATAAAAAGTGACCGTCACCGTAGCAGCCCATTAAAAATTCCACTGCTGAACAAAGGCCTTCTCATAAATTGTTTCAATGGGAGGCCATATTGAAGAGAAAATTTGCTTTAGTTGTAGCGCTTGGCAGGCGGGTTAGCAGCCACAGTTTTTTTTTAATTTTTAGTAGTTATTACAAAGACGTTCCTGCCTATCTCTTGACACGACACTCCTTAACGACACCCACGGAACGATATAGGCTAGGGTTTTACTTTACGCACTTTCATTGTCTGATATGTCTATCTAGTTATTTCTTGTTCTCATCATCATTAGTCCAAAGAATTCTGGACATGGGCCTGTCTCGTTATAAAGATTACCCATCACCGTGCCTGCCAGACGAAGTTATGTTCGCAGTTTTAGACGTCTCGCACTTGTGACATTGCCGCCTTTTGCAGGCTTTCTTATTGTATTTCTGGCATAAACGAAATTGTTATAGCGCCATCTATCCTGCCCTAAGAGTTTTCAACGTTGCCTCTTACAACACTTATTATTCTTCCACGTTGCCACCACAATACTTACATAAAAATCCACGGAATTATATTATGTAAAACGCCAAACCAATAACCCAATAAATTTCAAAGGCCTTGACAATCGGTTGCTTAGCTTAATCTCGCAAATTAGTGAAAATATGATTATAATAACGTCAACGAATTACAGCCCATTTGCCAGCTTAATTCCAGGGGTACTGTTTATTTACATTGCTTATTAAGTTTATTAAGAGGATTATGTTAGCTATGACCGTATTTCTCAGTTTTATCTCCATAAATGTTATGCTTATGAGCGAGCTAAGGGTAATAATTTCAAGAATTAATTTATTTTACAAGATACATTAAGTATACAATGAATATGTAGTTCGGACTACCTTTACTATTAAATTTCCATTTAGTGACTTTTTATGAAAGTTAAGTGACGAATGAACCTACAGTTCACCTGATGGTAAAAGTTAACTGCAGTCCATGGATGCCTTCAGCCAACTTTAAACACAGAAGGCTCACCTCTGAAAACTAAGACGGAATAGATAATAAAAGCGGCCAAGTGACTCGCCCATGAAGGGTTCAGCAGCAGTTCAGTAGCAGCAAGTAACATAATTTACGATTTATGACGTATTAAAAAAGCTACTAACTAGATATCGTTCATACTAATTTTCGGTGGAAGTTTACATGGTACATTATATATTTTTTTTACTTTTATCATTCTCTTATTTTAGAAGTTACATGAGGGGGGGGGGGGGGCACACATTTTACCACTTTGGAAGTGTCTCTCGCGCAAACTATTCAGTTTAGAAAAAAATTATATAAAAAACCTCAATATCATTTTTGAAGATCTATCCATAGATACCCCACACACATGGGTTTGATGAAAAAATTTTTTTGAGTTTCAGTTCTAAGTATGGGGAATCCCCAAAATTTATTGTTTTTTTTTTCTATTTTTGTATGAAAATCTTAATGCGGTTCACAGAATACATCTACTTACCAAGTTTCAACAGCATAGTTCTTATAATTTCGGAGAAAAATGGCTGTGACATACGGACGGACAGACAGACAGACATGACGAATCTATAAGGGTTTCGTTTTTTGCCATTTGGCTACGGAACCCTAAAAAGACCTACTAGCTACTAGCTTCTAAATGGGCGGACTCCTTTTCTGCTTGGCAGTCTGTTTGGGTGGGTGAAACACTCTTACATATTTCTGACTACAAATAATAGCGCTCGCACTGATTGTGTTCTGGGATGAAAAGTATAGATAGCCTCCTTGCAACTGTCGCTTCCTTTGTGGGAATTTGACAGCCTTTATTCCGGCGATGCGATTTAATGACGGCTTTCGACTAACAATATCTTCCAATTTGTCAACTAATTACGGACTTTTTTTATCTGGTTTTGTCAATTAACAAAGTAAAGTAAAGTTGCAGCCTATTTCATTTAGGTTTTAGGGCAAGGAAATGTCCGCCGCGCTGCCCCAATGCGTGTTGGCGAACTTCACATGTCTTTAAAATTTTTTTTTCTTATTTCTTAGACATGCAGGTTTCCTCACGATGTTTTCCTTCACCGCCGAGCACGTGGTAAATCAGCACTTACAATTGCAATTAACATGTTCATTGGTGCCGGTGGAAATCGAACCCGGGTTGCTAGCGTACTGGGAAGCTTACACTGAGCGCTAACCATCTGAGCTATCAAGGATCCCAATTAACAAGCTTTTCCATAAATATGATTAGGTTTAGTAAGCGACAACATAGTAAATAATTAAGAAGAAATTGATGCCTGCGGCGTGACTGCGAAAATAGCTTTGCGAGAATTTGAGGGTTCAGTAGAAATAGTTAGAAGTTTTCTTATGAAACTAATACTAAACTGACAAACTGATAAACAATTATAAAACACAAACCGTAATTATACTGGTTTTCTATAACCTTCAGATCGGAACATAGCAGTGCAAGAATTGATATTTCGCAGCAGAAATAGTTAAAGAATGGTATCTACATTCTACGCAGAGTACTTCTACCACCTAGACTAGCTGCTAAATTAAATATTTATTGTTATAAAAACGAAAAAACCAATTTTAATGAAAATACAAACGGCAATTAATTTCATAACAAATGGCAAAGAAACAGGAAAACAGGTTATAGGAATTTCACGCGATATACGATCGGCGTTTGATAATGCATGGTGGCCCTTTCTTCATAATCGACTTCGCATGATGAAATGCCCTAAAAACATATACAATCTGGTAATAGATTATCTAATAGAAGGTTTCAGGTTTTAACATGAAATCACGCATCATTGATTCTGAATGGAAAATAAATAATTTATTTTTCTTTAGATATAAAAGTTAAAGGTATAACATTTATATCTAAAGAAAAATAAATGTTACAGTCTATACACTTCCCACTGCTGGGCATAGGCTTACCCTCATACCTAAAAAGGTGTTAGGGGAAGGAAGTGTCCGACGCACTACCACAATGTGTGTTGGCGAATTTCACATTTCTTCGAAATATTTTTTTCTTATTTTTCGAGATATGCTGAACTAAAAAGTTTACTAATTTTTACACATCATAGTCACAGTATTCATTAAATATATATTTTAATCATACACCAAATGGTCATAAAATGAACAATTCACGACACGGAATTAGAAGCGCTTTAAACAAATTACCCCGTGAGGACTAAGATGGAATGCCTCATTTCCCGTAAAAAGGGCCTCCGGTTACCTGCACTCACCAAGCGAAACGCAGAGGTAAACCTCTACTTCACGCTGGTTTTCTGCGAGGTCGTGGTACCACCCCGGTTCGAGCCGGCCCATCCGTGCGACAGAAACAGCTGCCGCGTGGCTCTACCACTGTAAAAGTGAGGTAGAGTTGAGTGATGTACTCGCCATTTATGTTAATTCCGTATTCTTTCCAGTCCAGAAGCTTGAAAACGTATATCAATTCAGCGGTGAAGAGTTTCGGGGATATAACGTCCCCCTGACTTACACTTCTCTGCAATTGGATAGGTTTCGTACTTTGATTCTGTAGTCGGATAGCCATCGTAGCCCTACTGTACAAACACCTCATCACTTCGATATACCGACAGTCAACTTGGCACCTCTGAAGGGACTGCAGCACCGCCCAAATTTCGACGGAAGCAAAGGCTTTCTCATAGTCGACATACGCCAGGAATAGTGGCAAATTGTACTCCTCGGACTGCCGTATAACTTTCCGAAGGATATGTATATGGTCTACGGTGCTAAAGCCCTTTCGGAAACCGGCTTGTTCGGGAGGCTGGAAGTCGTCAAGTCTGCGTGCAAGACGATTTTTAATGACTCTCGAAAACAGCACGTAGACGCGGCTCAGAAGGGAAATCGGTCTGTAGTTCTTCAAGAGAGCAATGTCACCTTTCTTGAAGAACAGGACCACCGCACTTCTGCTCCACGCCTCCGGTGTAATGCAACCATGGAGGACGGATTTAAAGAGCCCCTGAAGGACTTCCAGTACCGGTTTTCCACCCGCTTTCCGAAGCTCCGCTGTAATTCGATCCTCGCCGTTTTTAAGGTGCTGGAGAGCCATTCTAATCTCGCTCAGACTGACGTCCGGGATATCTTCGGAATAGTGTCGGATAAGACTCGATCTTGGATCGTTACTCACACTTGCGTGTGGTTCCAACGATGACGTGTACAGCTGTCCATAGAACCTTTTAATCTCACTCAAATCTCAGGTGCCCCGGAAACGATGCTGCCACATTCGGTCTTCAGCTTTGACAGTAGGCTCTTTCTGGCAGACAGATCTCTGGCAAGAACTTTGGAGCCTTGGTTCCGCTTGATCGCTTCTTCAATACAAGCTATATTGAAGTTGCGTAAGTCCCACCGCATGCATTTGGAGATCTGTCTGTTTAGTTGCACGTATGCTGTCAAATCTGTTGAAGAATGTAGCTTTATCTCCCGTCTAACAGCCATGAGATAAAGAGTGTGATCGGAGACTTTTTGTGTTCTTCTGCGGCGGGTCTTGCAGAACTTAGCTCCAACCGCACACACAGTTTCCAGTACAGTTGACAGTTTCCACGAGCTTATCATTCATATCGTCCACTTCATCGCAGTCTACTAGGCACTGAAAACGCTTTTGTAACTCGAACTGAAAGGTTTCGGGACTTTGGAACAGAGCACGAGGGGGACGGAGCGTTGACTTCATTAGACGAAACCTCCCCAACTTAACGTTTAGGTTCAGTGTGTCTCTAACCATTCGGTCATCGCTACCAATTTTCACCCTCGCAATCACGGAGACATCACTGAACATTTGTCGCCTGGTCGTCATAATGAAGTCAACCCCCGACGGTTCGACAAAAAATGTCAAACCGTCGGGGCTTGACCAGGTCTACTTCCTGTGGGGCCGCTTCTGGAAGAAAGAGTTCATCATAAAGAGTCCCTCTTTCTCCATGAAGTCGGCCGGTTGCTGACCCCTTGGGTTCCGATGCCTTATTCTAAATTTCCCTACTTTCAGCTCACCATTCTCTCTTGTGCCTAGTTTTGCATTGAAGTCTCCCATTAACACCGTATATTGGGTTTTGGAGGAAAGCATGGCTCTAGAGATATACTCATACATTTCCTTCACGTCCTCATCGGGGTGTGCCGAGGTTGGTGCGTAAACCTGTATGACCTTCAGCGAATACCGTTTGGTGATTCTGAGTATAAGGTACGCAACCCTCGTCGACACATTCCCGATCTTTACAACGTTGTTAACGACAGACTTGTGGACGATAAATCCGACACCTCCTTGGGACACATGGTCGCCCTCCCGGTGATAGAGCAAGTTGCCGGATTCCAGGATTACCGTGTCCTCCCCCTCTCTTCGGACTTCGGATAATCCTATAATATGCCAGCGTTGCTTGTCTATCTCATCTTCCAGGTCCACGATTTCCTCGTCAGTCCTCAGGGTGCTTGCGTTGTACGTTGCCAGGTCGAGTCGTCAAAGGTGGCAACCGAACCTCCACCGGAGATTCTTAAAACCCCTGCCTCGCCGTTACCATGGTCGCCAACGTAGCCAGGAATAGCGGGGCCGCCGGGGACTGGGGGCCGTCTTCTTGTTACTGTCTTCATAGGGGGTATTTGCCATAGTTGCCACGCCTGGCGAGCGGGTTGGCAACCGCAGTTTTTTTTATTGTAATTTTGGCTATTATCAGGAAGATGCTGCTGCCCATCTCCTGCCTGTTTCCCTTTGTCGCCTTTTACGACACCCACGGGAAGATATGGGGTAGTGGATATTATTGACCGCCACTACACGGTATCCATCACACAAACACGGCACAATCGGTCAAAAAATCAAATTATTCAAATTCGTCACGTTGATGCAGTAAGAGGCGGCTCTTAAATACAAGAGAAATATAATGTAATTCAATGGATGGCGTTATAACCACCACGGAAACGCTGACGTAAATATCCAGATTGGCGACGTGAAAGAGCGTGAAAGATGGGGGACGTCTGGTAGTGCAATTATCAACACGCTGCCAAGTGTGACGATTAAAGCAATTTCAGGAGTTTGTGTTTTTGGGGTGGTACCACGACCTCACAGAAAACCAGCGTGAAGTAGGGGTTTACCTCTGCGTTTCGCTTGGTGAGTGCAGGTGGCCGGAGGCCCTTTTTACTGGAAATGAGGCATTCCATCTTAGTCCTTACGGGTGACAACGCATCTACAGTTTAATTTGTAATAGAGGATAGATGTAGATGCCTATGGGCCTCAGCAACCACTTACAGGTGGACTGTGTGCTCGTTTATCACCCTTATCATATAAAAAAAATATTTTAATAAAAAAAATATCAATAGTTACATAGCATAAATGAATATGAATGCTTACTTTATAAATATAATAAATAAGTTTTACTTCAACCATGCATAAATGTTACATGTACTCAATTCTCTTTAATTTTATTTAAACTCATATTTATTTTTCTTTACATCTCTACAAATAAATTAACAAAGAAAATATTTTAAATAATAGAAAGTATTTAACAGCCTTAGTTAACAGTAAAATAAATAACAAAGGTTAAAATATCTTACATTAATTTTACTCCAACGCTCGAAAAGTTTGTACGAATGATAAATGCGTGACAAATCTACGGTTCGCCACATTAACCAATAGGTTTTATTTGTTTAAATCGCCTGGAAAATTCATTCGTGATAAAAGTGAGTGCGGTCACGCCTGGGAAAGCGACTATACCTTTCAATCTAACCTATAAGGTAGTAGAATTTTGTTACAGCAACTTTTAAAAATACAGTGTGTACTAAAAGAAACCTAGTTTATTACTAGATCCATAGTCGTATTGTATATATATATATATATATATATATATATATATACTAAAATGTACACCTGTTGCTGCCTGCTAAAGCGAACTATGCACTAATTTGTAGTTAAAGGCAGTAAAAACTAAATAAAAAAAACAATTCGGGCTACGGATTGGTTATGATAGCTGACAAGACAAGAGTGACTATTTCCTTTATTGTAAAATTGAATATTTCGGTGTTACAGTGGCTCAGCACTTAGTGGGAGCGCTGGGTAATCGACAATTCAAGAACCCCGTTTTACCAATGCGCGTGTCAGTTAGAATAAAGCCGCATAGAATTTGCAAATAAAATTTATTTAAATTTAATTTATTTGTTAGAGTTTTCCGAAGAAAAGTTTCTAAACGTTTGAATACTAATTCTGACAACGCACTTAATGGGAACCACAGATTTTTTATTACATGTAATATACGATTGGTAGTTAAGTATGCATTTACCGTTTTTATTTTATGCAGGAAATAAATTTTTTATGTAAATATTTTGTTGGCAGCTCAAGAATTCTGGCAAAAATTGACGTCAGTTGCTTACCACCCGTTTTTATAATAATATTTTGATTCCATTCTCTGAGTAGGTAAAAAACAAGTCACTGAGGTCAGCCGTAAAGTCACTTCTGCCTTAAGACCGCTGTACCGATGTTTGTTACTCAGCCTTGAACCAAAATCTTCTCAATAAGCTTGAGCGCCTTCTTAATAATTGCATCAGGTTTATTTTTGGCTTTCGAAAATATGTCCATATCTCTCAATTTCGTATTCGCGTTAAATGGCTAACTATCCCAGAAAGGCGCACTTCCAGAATGTTGCCTGTTATCTACCCCATTTTAAATAATTTGTCCTCCCCTTCCTACCTTAAAGAAAAATTTTAATACCTTTCCTCCTACCAAGACATGGTACTTCGCTCTTCAACTAATCAGAAGATTTCAGTTCCACTCCATTTTAGTAGCTTTATCGGCAATTCTTTTACCGTTCAGGCTACACCACTCTGGAACTCCTTACCTGAAGACGTTAGGAAAGCACCAAACATGATAGTCTTCAAAAGATTGGTCCGGGAACATCTCTCAAAAACAATGTCGACAGCATAATACCAATACTGCTACCATTATCTAGATATATTATGTATGTATGTATGTATATATGTATTTATGTGTGTGTACATGTAAATATGTATTTATATATGTTAACATGTATATATGTATTTTGTTTGCATTATTTGTTATATATGGATTATTATGTATTTGATTGTATTCATATGCATTTGTGTAATCTATAAGCTTTATTTTAATATGTGTTATATCTATATAATTTATTATATTTATTTACTTAAATAACCTGCCACTAATTTCTCACCACGCCATAGGTTGACTGGCAGAGAATGCTAACTGGCGTTAAGTTCGCCATTTGTAACTATTTTATTGGTTAGAACAATAAAGATTTTTAATAAAAAAAAATATTTGCGTCTTGTTGGAAATATTCCAGAGAACTATAGCTCAGAAATATTGCAAGCGATACTACAATTGTAACTACAAATTGCAACAAACCTAGCTCGTTTACGAGCGCGTTTAGACGCAACACCAAGATTATTCAAAAAGTTTGTCGCTCTTAGTATTAAGTAAAACTACCAACACCGTAGTCTTTCCAGTAGTATAACTAGTATATCTTGGTTAGTACCTTCTCACCTATGTCTCATTGTGAGGTATTTTTTTATTCTACAGGGGTGTTAATGCATATACATGAAGTTTTCTTTGTTTGAACTTGTTTGTGAAGTGATATCAATTTAAAAAGGTGACAAGATTTTTGGGTTAAGACTCCAACTATATAAAGGACCAAATATTTCAATAAATTATGATAAATAATCACAAAAATGCCATGTGTGTGGCGGCCTAAGTTTTTTACAGTATGAGGGTGACAAATGAGCACACAGTGCACCTGATAGTAATTGGATGCTGTGGGCTAGACACCTAAATATATCGTCGATAAGTAATCAAAATGCAGATGCGTTTTCATTCCTGAGGATTAAGATTGAATGCCTCGTTTTCAGTAAAAAGGGTTTCCGGTTCTCTACACTCACCATATTGAGCTGCAATTTTACAGTGGTATTCTGTGTGAGCGTCCTTCTCCGTTCTCATTCATGCTACAACCATGTGCCACCACTATGAGAGCTCCAATACTCTGTTTCGTCCCGTGGTTGTTATAAGAGGCAACAATGGAAAATGCCAGCAAAATCTTATGGCTTTCGACAGATAACGGTATAGATATCTTGTTTACGTCAGACGTAAAATACCCAAAACTTGCGACGGGCAGCAGCGTCAAAAGTAGGCGACGTCTGGTACAGTCACCGTCAATAATCCTGCCAAGTTTGACGATAGCAAACTCTCCTTACAATTGAAAAGGCCTTATCTAGCTGTGGACTTTAATGAGATGAAGATGATAATTAATAAAATGCTTTTTTTAATTTAAGAAAATAAATTTTCAACAAAGGTTCAAAAGCAAGCCATAATCATTACGGTCAACCGATATTGCCCTCGATTGGTATCGCCTAGCCCTTTGATCGTAATAAAAGTGAGCCTCATATATCGTAGTCGGGCTTAGTTAGTTTAAATGGTCGAATTACGGGTTGGATGGAGACAAACGGCCGATGTGATTCGATTTATTTTAGATTTTACCAGTCAATGGGGTTAAGCGTCATTGATCCCGAGCGTAAAAAGCTGACGATATATTATCAGCCAACAATGGATTATAAAATGAGAGAAAAAAACTGAACCCTGAAAATGAGGGTCAAAACGATTTATATTTTATTGTATAAAGAAAGAAATATTTGCCAAATACAAAGCCTTTTCTGTAAAAATGAAATAACTTAGTCTATTTGATCATAAAATTGACAATCCAATTTACAATAAAATGTTTACATCAATACATATATACGAGGGCGATACTGAAAGTTTTTAAAACTGGCCACTTGTAAACGATAAAATAAAAAAAATAATTCAAATTTTAACAATGGAACTCTTTTCCAATATTATTGTGTATTTATTTTATTAATTTGTCATTTGTTTACAATTTGGAGGCAAATTGAAAATTGTCTGTCACGTCAGCATAAATTTAACGCGAGAAAATTTTCGTAAAATGATTTTTTACAACTTTTGATGTCATTTGAATCAACAAAAAAGTTATGATAAACTTCGATTGGCCTTTTATGATGAAGCCCCATATCGTGTAACTGTTTACAACCATTGAGATATTATGTACTACGTACTAGAGGCGACACTGCACTATGTTACGCTGTTCCATTCAACTGCGGCAATGTCACCGCACTTTAATCAGTCGCTCGCTAGGCGCTTGTAGAGTTGTCACGTGTTGTGTTGATTTCAAAAAAAAAACTCTTGATAAAATATGTCGCGGTGTGTTCTTAGATATTGAACAAAAAATTCACGAAATGTTAGTAAAAACCAAGGAATCACTTTTCATCGGTAAGTAAGATACTTAAATAATAATAAAAACATTATAGATTAATAATTAAAAAGTTATTTCTTTGGCGCCAACTTGTGTCATGGAATATAGATTATGAAATTAATTAGTTCAGATACGACATTTCTGTGAGCAAGTGTAGGACGATCATATTATGCACATTTTTTTTTGGTAGAAATAAATATACCTAAGTATTTATAATTAAGCTAAATTTCTTACGTTTATATTTGCTGATTATTCTTTTATTTTATTTTTAGGTTTCCACGTCCAAGCCACGAAAACCGAGAAAAATGGATTAAATTCGTCCAAAATAATCGTAGAGATGTGGTTACCAACAAATCATACATACATTTGTTCCTTGCATTTTAAAGAAGAGAATAAATATAGTACGAAGAATTCAAAAATTAACAAAACTTGTATTGTTAGGCACTTAATTAAATACCTAATATATATTTTTACAATAACATTTATACATCTTATTAATTGAAATTGGTTTTCAGCAAAACACAACAAATAAGTGTATATACATATAATTCATGTGTAAACAGAAATGGTAGAAGTTTTTAAAGTTTTACTATGATTTCTCACAGTAATTCATAAGGCATAATATAAATAGTGTCAGCTGTGTCCATGCCTCACACAAACTTAGGTTAGGGCTTTTGGGGACCCAGTTCTAGATTTAAATAAATATATTTCATTAGTTTCGATTCCTTCCAATTTATATAGTTATCTTAGTTACCTTATAAAATATTTATATAAAATTTAATTAAAATGCTATTGTGATAATATTTTATTTATCTATATTATTAATTATATATAAATAATATATTATTAATATATTATTTATATATAATTATATTATCATATTAATTAACTTCATATCATGCAAAATAATTGACAAATTATTAAAAATTGAACTCGTTTTAATAAATTAATTAACAATATATTATGTACTCTAAATAAACAATAATTAAATACCTACTTATCATTCTACCTACGCATAATCTACGAGTATTATGATAAAAAACCGCGCATGCGCGGTAAGACTGATGCGCAACGACATAGAGTAGCGCACATGTTTTGTTTGAAATAGCTGTTCTAGTACGTAAGTACATTATATTTCAATGTTTACAACTGGTTTAATGAGTTTAAACGTGGTCGCACTAATCTATGCGTAATCTACCGATGATCTGCGTAAGAGACGGCCTTCTACGGCGACAACTGTAGATAACATCAGTATTGTGCGGTGTATGATGGAAACTGATGAAAGATTGACTTATTAGCAGATTCGGATAAGCTTGGAAATCGGTATGAGTCAAGTGCACAAAATCCTCCATGAAAATTTCGCAGTCAGGAAGCTTTGTGCCTGGTGGATACCTCATAATTTGACAGACTTCCAAAAACTCCGTCGTGTTGTCGTGAAATGGTTCAAAGATTTAACGGAGGTGACTCAAATGCTGTGTTCGACATACTTACGGGTGACGAAAGATGGATTTATTATTATTATCTTGAAACTAGCAGACAGTTTGCTGTCTGGGTGTTTCCTTCCGAGGAGTTGCCAACTAAAGTGAAGAGAGGTCGAAACGTGGGAAAAAGATGATGGCCTCGTTCTTCGGAAGAACAGGTCATTAGGCAACAATTAATTTGGAGGATCAAAAAACAATTACTGAAAAGTGGTACACTAACAATTGTTTGCCACTTGTCTTGGAAAAAGTCCGGGAGAAACGACCTCGCAGTAGGATCCTCCTTCACTACGACAACGCCTCGTCGCACACTGCCAAGCAAACAATCGACTACTTGGCGATGTCAGACGTGGAATTACTGGGTCACCCGCGCTATAGCCCCAACCTCGCGATTTTTATTTATTTCCGAAAATAAAAGTAAAACTTCGAGGAATACGATTAATGGATGCCGAGGAAGCAGTGGCTGTGTTTCAAAATGCCGTCGAAGAGACCCCTAGGGACGATTGGGCAAAGTGCTTTTCTCAGTGATTCCATCGGATGCAGCTATTTATTGATGTAAATGCACACTATTTTGAAAAGATATAATAAAACTAATAGCTTGCTAGTTTTTGTTTAGTTTTTGATTAATAAAAACTTTCAGTGTCACCCTCGTATAAGCAGTCGTAAACACGACTGCTGATCACGGGGTCTCTGGTTCAAATCCCGAGTCAGGCCAACAAAAGTCAGATATTAAATTTTTCTGTCACGTAAGTCTCCGTAGGAGCCCGGAATTAGGAAGTAGGTGCCTCAGAATGCACTTTGTACCAGACGACTGAAAGTTGTGGTGTTGCTCCTCTTCAGAAATCTGTCTCTATCACCCAGCTATGTATGTACATTATGAAAGGTTAAAAATTACGTTTTAAATTATTAATGTTTATTTTAAACCATATTATTAAGGGCCGATTTTTCAATCGTCAGTTAAAAGTTATCCATCGAATAAATTAGAACCTAACGGCTTTTAAAAGTAAAACAATTGAACTACTTTACTCATAAAGCTGTAAATGTTTATTATGTTTTTTTTTATTGAATAAGGGTGACAAACGAGCACACAGTCTACCTAATCGTAATTGGACGCTGTGACCCATAGACATCTACATCAATTCACGATTAAGAATCAAAATACAAATGCGTTGTCACCCCTGAGGACTAAGATGGAATGCCTCGTATCCAGAAATAAGGGTCTCCGGTTCTCCGCACTCACCATACGAAACACAGCAGTATAAAACTGCTAATTTATGCTGTTTTTCTACGAGAACGAGTTCCTTCCCCGGTTGAGCCGACCCATTCGTGCTATAACAATAATATATCTGCGGTATGTCTCTACTACGTATAAAATATAAAACCACATATAAAATTTATAAAATAATATATTATCCCATGAGTAGATATTACCCGAGGTATAAAAATCTACCATAGGCGTGATAAAAATGTGAAATATTTAGAGACAAAGACAACTGTTTCTAATAAATGAAGACAAAGAAGAACTTAGTCGTACCTATCTGTTAATATTTTCGATAAAAGGCATCTTAGTTAGTAATATTGAATTGAATGAGCCATCATCCCAAGTCCGGTTTTATTAAGCGATAATATTAAGTTGTTGATATTATTTATTACGTTATAAACATAATATTGAGACGCAGTGGAAAACTGCATCAGGAGACGGGCAGCAGCATCTTCCTGATAACAAGTGAAAACAATAAGAAAACAGCGGTTGCCAACCCGCATGCCAAGAGTGGCAACTATGACAAAATCTGTTCTATGAGGCAATCTATGGGGAGGCCTATGTTCAACGGTGGGCTTTTATAGGCTGTAATAGAGATTGCCCCCCACCTGTAAGACCGCGACAAAGCACCTGGGTCACCTTTGACTGCCTACATATCTCATGAGTGTGCTCCATCAGTAGAAACAGTTATTCACTGCCACTTACACCATTGTATAGATTTGAGAACATATGCCAACTTTTTATCCTACTACCAAACCAACCTACGCATGCTGCACCCAGTGGACTAACGGACCAAGCTCTGGCCTAGTTGCTATATTCCTTTCTGGTGGTAAGTGGTGATGGGCGTAACAGTGACAAAAGCCTATTCACCCTTCTATAGTAGTGTATTTAAATATCAGAGTCTGATGAAAAGAAGCAATAAAACTACAACCTGGTTATTGTCTCTGCGTGGTGGTAAAGATGGTCAAACGCTTTTAATTTTAGCTGGCGAAAACTATGTCCAGCAGTGGACTTTAATAGGCTATGACTATCGGCCTATAAAAATCCACCACTAGCCATGAACCTTTTCGTTGTAGGAAGGATTTGTTATAATCGTCACGCAGGACGTTGAGCATAAAACGAGATACACAGTTACATTATATAATTTTCTGGCATTTCCAAAAGGCGCCGTACTACTCGTACGTCGTATTAGAAAATTAGTAGTCATTTACTGAATGCATTGTTTAATATTAGTGAACATTTAACTTTGATACAATTCACGCTATATAAAATACTAGCTGACCTGTGCCCACTTTTCTGGGCGTCAAAAACTTTAACTTGTGGTGAAAGTATCTTGTGTGGTTCTTAGTACTGAGTGTTTAGGATTTATTTTCAGAATTGATTGACAAATATAGTTTTTTCACATTAAAAATATTATTAATTACAATCAAATATAGCCCATGTCACTCAGTAATAATGTAGCTTTTTACTGAAGAAAGAATTTTTAAAATCGGTTCAGTATTTCCAGACATTACTTCCTACAACTAACTAACAAACTTACAAACTTTACCTTTTTATAATATTAGTATAGATTGAAAGTGTTAAGTGTACTATTTATTATGTCATATAAATAAAATTTATGAAATGCAAATCAAAATAACAAGCTATTCCCAAACCAAAAGATATGACAATAACAAAACTAAATGACATTCGCAGTGAGAGATTCACTAAGATAACTCTCTATTCGGGAATTGTTCAAATCATAACAGGGAGATACAGTGACAGTGACAAACGCGTACTGTCTCTAGACAGAGAGAGGTTAGGGTATAGTACAATGTTGAATGTCGTGATGGAAACAATATTGTCATACTTTTTTTATTTGTTTTTTATTATTCCCTTTGGAGCAAGTCCTAAGTCAATTATTGTAATTGGAAGTGTTATACAATAATATTTCTACTACGCCCAATTACTGAATTGAATCTAAGATCATTAGTTGATCGGTTGTCATGAATTAAAGTGATCTTTATTAATATTAAGAACAGCGGCTCCGTTAATTAATTTATTGGCAAATGTTCTCTATAATGGCTCTTTTTGTATCGAAATTTTTTGGTGTTGAATTAAAAAGAAAAACATATGATTATTTATTTTTTCATATAGGTAATAACATTGAAAACGTTTTGCTTAAACGAAAGTAGTATAATATTATTATAATTTACGTTGAAAGCTATACAATATTAAAAAACTTTAATAAAAAACTCAAATTAAAAACTTAAAATATCATACAGTCGTACTCGATATGGTATCGAGCCAAGAACGCTGGCTGCGTTTTATTGTTTAATAGCTATCTAATCCTATAAAGAAAAAAAAATTAAATTGAAATATAATCGCTATTATCTTTAATATTGCACCGACGCTGATAGTATATCTGCAAAAGCATCTTATTTATCAAAGAAAAATCTTGGAAACATTTACAATTCTCACAAAATAAATTACACAGAAATGTCATCGTGAAATTGTATAAATTAATACAAATCTTATTTTCCCGCTATTGTGACAAAGAGCTTTTTTACAAATTTAGATATATAAATAGTGTGTGCATATACTAGGTTGATCAATAAATTTTTTGAAACGCAATGGAACTCTAGATAATTATATGTAAATTGTATTTATTTATCAACGTAATCGTCGCTTTTTAAGCTAATTCACCTTGAATGACATCAAATCGAATCGATGGGCAAGGACATCATTATGATGAAAAAGCCCACCATCACGTGTAATAACTAAGATTCACAATATACGTATAAAAACCTTGAATTAAGAGTGTTTGTTCTAGAGCAATAAATAAAGAACTTTGAGCAAGTCTTTTTAATTACATTAGAGGTTGCTAAAAAACTTATTTATTTTATTAGGACCACCAACAGAAATAACAATAATATTACATATAACATGCACATGTCATTTGAACACTTATGATAATTGTACTTATTTTTAAAAATAATCATAAGATGCACTAAATGTAAAAAAAAATAAAATAGGGATGTAAAGTGGAATGCCCACCGTTCATAGACACTTCGGCCATGGGTGCGCACATATAAAAGCATATGAAAATGATAATATGCAATTAAAAGTATGAAATGGTTAAGGAATTGGTTTAAATAAAGTCCGGATTTTTAAGATAAAAAGGTTTTTTATTTTCACAAGAACAGTTTTTTAGCAACAAATGACTTCGTATTTTCGTGACATTTACACCACAATTGATACAGCGTAAATGTCCTCTTGCATGAGTTACTGAGAGCTGGGAAGAACTCTGGCCAGTTTGAAAGCTGGGGTCATCGTTAACAGTGAATATCAAGTCCAAGTTCGGAGAGAGGTAAGAAGTAGAAGCGGGGTCCATTTTCAGGCCGTGGTCAATAGGGTGAGAAGAATTATCGGAGTCCATTTAGAAAGATTATTCGTTGCTTAGATAACAAATCCGCGAGAAAACAAACAAAATAACACAAATGCAAACGAGTTCCACTTTTTTATCTTCGAGTTTTGATAATTATGACATGGACCTAGCTGTCAGATTCGATGTTGCCAATTAACAAACATAAAATCGATAAATAGAAAGCGTTTTTTATTCGATTTATAATTTCATAAAAAAGAATAATCTTTGATTCGCGTTAAGTTCTGCACGCATTTAACAGTGGTAGAGCCACGCGGCAGCTTTTGCTGTCGCACGGATGGGCCGGCTCGAACCGGGGTGGTACCGCGACCTCACAGAATACCAGCATGAAGTAGAGGTTTACCTCTTCGTTTCGCTTGTGGAGTGCAGGTGGCCGGAGGCCCTTTTTACTGGAAATGGGGCATTCCATCTTAGTCCTCACGGGTGACAACGCATCTGCATTTTGATTTGTAATAGAGGATAGATGTTTATGGGCCGCAGCAACCACTTATCATCAGGTGGACTGTGTGCTCTTTTGTCACTCCTATCCTATAGAAAAAACGCATTTTAAAAGATGCTTTGTTTTATTTATTTAAATTTCATTTTTAATGTATTTTTAAGAACAGATAAGAATAACAGTTAAATTGTGCAGTAGCATTTTTGTTATATTCTAAAGAGTTAATAATAAATCAACGAGCAATTCGCTTGTTTAATTCTCATAACATCATAATAATAATTGAAAAATAATATTACCATTATAATAATGACACCTAAAAAATCGATTGGAAAAACAGAATCTACTTTTTTAACGAGATTTGTGATTGGCAACACTTTATTTTATCCACAAACTAATGACTTGCGGATTTAACTTATTTCATTTTTATCTTTTCGGTACTTATTTTTTTGTGCAAAAATATCGCAATCTTTTTTGGATACATTAATACCGCAATTATTTGCCATAAAAAAGACGATTTTTTTAATAAATGCAAATTGTTGGGCTTTTCATGGCCAGGATTGGGCATTCTCCTTTCAAAATTTAAAATTCATTTATTAATGAAGATTATAAAAAAGAAATAAACTAACATTCTATCATTAAATTAAACTGAAATTTTCTTTTAAAATTTATGCATAATAATAGTATGTGTATTAGATTGCACAGATATGCATTACATTTATAAAATTTTCTTTAAACATGATTCAGAATAATTAGTATTGTATTTAAAGTAACGTAATAATGTAGATTAATAAATAAGTAAACCATCGCAAATGATATCGAGGCCAGATGTCGTTATAGGTACGTGCCAGACTTGCTATTGGGGAATATTTTCCCAATTTCGATCGGTATAACGGTACATGAAATAGAGTGTATGGTTTCCTAGGCAGCCTTGTTGGCAGATTAAAGTTAAATAGTTGTACTATTGCAGGACAATCAATATTGTTGTTAAACATTTTATTTAGGAATATCATATGTGACATTTTTCTACGCGACACCAGTAATGTGACATTCTATTGTTCTAGTCGCCTCTCATAGAAATTATGAGCTTGATTGCAATCCGAGCGGTATGCAAGATGACGCAGTAGTCTCGTTTAAATTCTTTCAATTCTAGCACTATGGATTTTACAATGAGGACTCCAAATTACGAGTAGACTGCAGTATTTTAGTTTGATCCTTACCAGGCTATTAAACAGTTTTATCGTAGTAGAGGGCTGCCTGAACTCTTTGGGATTTCTCAGCACAAAACCCAGTATCTTTGTAGCTGAGGTAAATACATTATCGATGTGGGTGGTGAATCTTAATTCGATGTCAAGGCCTAGGTTACGAATCGCTCGAACTACACTGAATTTGTCAGTGCCGATATAATATTGACTCTGCACAATTTTTTTCCTTGTATACCTAATTAATTTACATTTATTGGGACTGAGGAACATTTGGTTGTTGTCACATCATTGGATTAGGCGGTTAAGATCTTATTGTAAAAGTTCTACGTCAGAGTTGTTTGAAATTTTTTAAAATAATTTAGATCATCCGTAAACAGATAGACCTTCAAGTGCTGAGAGACCGAGACAATTTCGTCTATAAAATATTAAAAAATACTGAACCTAAATTAGAACTTTACGGTACTTCGTAATAAGCAATAAATGACCGAGAGCAATAACAATCTCTCACCACGTAGAAGGTCTAACATGAAGTTATGATAAGCAGCAGGCCAATAATTTCTCACTATTTCCAAGTTTTCTTAGTTTATTTATAAGAGATGTGTCGTTTACTTTGTCAAATGCCTTAGAGAAGTCTGTATATACAGCATCTAGTTGTAGTCTATCAAATCTATAACATAAGGGTATTAAAAATAGTATATCTACCAGAGAAGAATCCATTCTGCTGCTAGCTGATACCTCTTACTTAATCTTTGAAGATTGATTCGTAGATTAAGCTCTCAAAGTCTTTTGAGATAGTGAATTATATATCTATATATAATATATATATATATATATGATAGGAAATAGGTTTAAAATTCTGAAATCGACTCCTTAAACGTCGATATTACGGCCTACGGCTGCCCTCGCAAAAGTAGGCTATCCCGGGACCCTAGCAGGAATTCTACGGGCAGACGCAGGTTGGGCCTCTAAAGGCCACTGGGAAATATCCTATTACAATAAAGGGGGAAGGCCAGTTAACGGGAAGACACTTACTTGCTTCGGGAGCGGAGACTGTTCATCAGGATCTGCCCGGCTGATGAAAGTGTAGTGAGTGTGGGTGGTATTTGTATGAGACTGTGTGTAAGTGGCCTGGGCTAGATGACACGATGCTATCCTGGAGAAGGTATTCTCTTGTACCCCGGAACAATTCCCTTCTTGAAGCACTATTTCAGTCTATTCACGTAATGGTACAGTCAAAAGAAGAACTTCAAACGAAAATCACTATATAATTCCACAATTACTTTAAACGAAAACGTGTCCGGTCGACTGGCTCGTAAAGAATGTCAGCGCGGGGGGGATATGACCTCGCTACTGTGCGAAGCTATTAACGTGTGATTACAACACAATTCTCAAAATATTTAATATTGGCCTAAACAACCCTCTGCCCCGGACGTAAGGAATTATGTCCGCGAGTAGATTGGCAAACGGGACAAAGTCGCGACGGCACGTTGCAAGACCGAATCTCCGACCAAAACCTCGGCAACCCTAGGCACCCCATCTGATCCATACGACAACTTAACAATGCGCCCAAGGCGCCAATACAAAGGCAGAGCGTTGGGTTCTTTAACCAACACGAGGTCTCCCACCCGAGGAGGATCCGTCTTGTCAGACCACTTAATGCGCTTCTGCAAAAGATGTAGGTACTCCAGACTATCAGTGCCAAAAGCTCTGAGTCATCTGTTGCAGCAGGCCAAACCTGCTCAACCGCGAAGAGTTCGTTTCCCTGAAGGGGTACTCGGGCAGAGCGTTAAGCGGCTGGCCAATCAGGAAGTGTCCCGGGGTTAGAACCTCCAAATTATTCGGGTCGGATGAGAGGGGACAGAGGGGCGGAGAGTTGAGTACCACCTCAATTTTACAGAATACAGTGGCGAGCTCCTCAAATGTCAAAATTGTTTCACCAATGACGCAACGGAGATGCGTTTTTGCATATTTAACCACCGCCTCAAAAATACTGCCCCAGTGGGGACACGCCGGAGGGTCGAATTTCCACTGGATGCCCCTTATTGACATCGCATTGCCTAAATAAGTCCGGTGGCTGGACAGAAATTCAAAGACGTCTTTCATATACTTATTCGTGCCCTTATAATTCGTTCCGCAATCCGACCGGATCTAGTCCGGCAAACCGCGCCGCGATACGAAACGGCCCAGCATGGCCAAGAAGGCTTCCGTGCTAAGGGCAATTACAAGTTCCAAGTAAACGGCCTTAGTAGAGAGACACGAAGACGCAAAGATAGGTCTTAAGCAAACGCGCGTTACGAAGGTTAGAGGACTTGACGAGGAAGGGGCCAGCAAAGTCTGTTCCAACTCCAGCGAATGGTCGGATGGCCCTGACGCGGTCGGATGGCAAGTCACCCATCTTAGGCTGCGATATGGTGGCCTTCAGTTTATAACAAGATATGCACTTAAAGATGACACTCCGAATGGTGCGTCGGCCAGCAAATCCAAAAATCCCGCTGCATAATAGCCGAAAGAGCGTTACACCAAGCGTGGGCGTTCTTAATATGATGGTGGGTTATCAGCAACCGGACAAAGGCGCCTTCCTTGGGGATCAGTAACGGGTGTCGAGACCCGTACGACAGTTGAAATTTTCTCAAACGTCCACCAACGCGCAGCATCCCAGCGTCGTCAAGAAAGAGGTTCAGACGGGCCAGAGCACCCTTGATAACGAAGCCACGCTTTAAGTTTTCAATCACGGGCTCAAAATGCTCCGTTTAGACCATACGGGTCCAATGCATCAAAGCTTCACGACGCTCGCTAGGGTACAAAACGCAATCAGAGAGTCGGTTGGACGGGTCTCTCGAATTGCGGACAAAGCGGCGCAACCAAGCAGTCACTCCTAAGAGCTTATCGAGAGAGCTATACCGGTCCAGTAGAGAGAGATCTCGAGTGGGCTTATTCTTGCCCACTCCTACTCGGGCTCGTAGGACCGGCAATTCGGTAGGTTCGGAGTAATTACCCTGGGGCCAGAATAACTGAGACTCAGATAACCAACCGGGACCCCACCACAAAGGGTGGTCATCAAGTCTGCGGGATTCAACTTCCCTGGGACATGTCTCCAGTTTAGAGAAGCCTCAGAACTCTGGATTTGATACACGCGGTTCGCCACAAAGACCTCAAGGTTGTGAGGTGCAGCTCTGAGCCAACAAAGTACTATCTCACTGTCCGACCATGCGTAGACGTCCGTAATGTCGATTACAGGCTTCAAGGACGAGTGAACGTGGTTGAGGAGTCGCGTGAGAAGAGCGGCTCTAGACAGTTCCAATTTAGGGATAAATAAACGGGACCCAATGGGAGCAACCTTACTTTTAGCGAATACGAGATGGACTGCAGTATGACCAGAAGAACTCACAGTCCACAGATATACGACAGCCGCATAGCCTTTCTCAGAGGCGTCGCAAAACCCATGTAGGGTAGCCCTGCATTTCTCTGGAGGGAGGAAGCACCTTGGCATGGAGACTCGGTTGATGTCCGGAAGGGAGGAGACCATGGAGAGCCACTCTCGCAAGAGGGCTCCGCTAATAGGCTCGTCCTAACCCAACCCGGGCATCCTGAGCTTCTGAAGGAAGCACTTAGCCGAAAAGATGACCGGGGTGATCCATCCATTAGGATCGAAGGTGCGAGCTACGGTAGACAACACGGAGCGCTTAGTCCATGCTTTGGGAGGGGGATCAAGTTTTACTCGATACGTGAAGGTGTCCTGAACAGGCTGATATTGAATGCCCAGCACAGTCAACAAATTAGGATTTTCAGGGTGCTCGAACAGATGAGGGTCTTGTTGATCCTCTCCTGGGAGGTGCTTCAAAATATGAGGGGAGTTCGACAACCACTTGCGCAACTCATAACCTCCGGACTTCAGGATGGCAATTAATTCGTCTCGCAGGACAAGAGCCTCCTCGACGGTGGAGGCGCCCGTACAAATGTCGTCCATGTAGACCGAAGTCTCAAAAATAGAAGCTCCCCGAGCGTATCTTAGGCGCTCTCTCTCAGCGAGTTCAAGGAGGGTTCGCATGGCGATATACGGGCTGGACCGGAGTCCATAGGTGGTGGTGTTCAATTCAAACACCTGTATAGGATCGCTGGGCTTCTCGCGCCACAATATCAGCTGATATCGACGGTCATCCGATGGACCACTGATTGTCGAAACATCATCCGAATGTCGGCTACAAAAACCACTTGGTGTCTACGAAATTGGGTCAAGATGTCGGATATGTCCTTGATCAGTTTAGGACCAGAGTGAAGACACTGGTTGAGGGACACACCATTTGACATTGGGGCGGAGCCGTCAAAAACTACCCGAATCTTACTCTCAGGGGTCCTCAAGACCGCATGGTGAGGGAGGAAGTAGTTCTCCTGTGAACGCCATTCGAAGTTGGACGGTGACATGTGACCCAGCTCTTGATACTCGCGCATGAACTTGACATATTTGTCGCAAAAGGCTGGGTCGCGCCGCATGCGGCGCTCCATGGAAAACAACCTCTTCTCGGCTAGTGCACGAGATTAACCCAAAGAGGGACGTGAGTCCAGAAAGAGTAAGCGAGTGACAAAACGACCGTCGACACGACGGCCGGTATTGTTTTGGTAGAACAACTCCCACTCACGGTCCAGACGGTTGATTCGAGCTGCATGTGGTGGTTCCTCAATTTCCCAAAACCGCTGGACGGCGTCCGAAAGGGACACGCCCACAACGGAGAGCGGATCGGCCGTCGGAGGGGGAGGAGACCACATAACCGGTCCAAAGAAGTAGTGCCCAAATATTGTGGACATGGCTGACAAGCCATCGGGCTGTAGAGCTCGTATCTCACCTAACAAGATGAACCCCAGCGCATCGGCCCCCAGTAACAAATCTATAGGCCCAGGTTTGGACCACCGAGGGTCTGCTTGTCTCAAACCCGACGCACAGCGAACCGCGCTGTCATTTATATGAACGTTAGGGAGAAACCCTACAATGTCATCGAGGACATTTACCTTGACTTAAATGCGAAGGTGTTGCGGCGCTCCCTGGCGATGGTTCGCCTCGCCGGAGCCGGCTTGTGTAACAACTTAGGGCACGACGTCGCCCGGTGGTCGGAGGGGGGTGCCTCCCTGGCCGCTAGGCAACTATAAGAGGATATTGGACTATAGTAACTGTTTAAAGGATATCGACTATAGTAACTAAAACATTAAAGTCATAACACTTTTCATAACTAACATTATCCAAAACAATTTTATAGTTATTATATATTTCTTTAGCTGTATTTATTTTACTTACAACATAATCTGTATATTTATACTTTTACTGGCCTAATTTTCTTAAAGTTTTATGTATGTCCTGTAACTGCTTATATATTTATTCTAAATTGTCCATTAGTACTCATTATTTAAAACAACAAAAAGTAAACTGGCACACATAATACACATTAAAACTTAGCAATAAATTGTACCTTTATGTTCCACCATAACCTTTAGTAGTAGACCGTCTCATCACACCAAAACTGTAGCTGGATCTCGGAGCTCACACGATTGATTCGTCCTTGCCGTCCTGGTCCCTGACGGGATGTCCTGAACGCCCCGATAATCTCGAACGCATCCTCTGGAATAATTCTGCACGTATCTCTCTTTGAATTAAGTTTTTATGGCATCTTCTGTATTGCCGATAAGCTAGGTAGCCAAACGCTGCAACAAGTATTGCCAGCACCGTCGAGAGCAATATATTGTTAATCCAGGTGTGCTGGGCAGCCTCTGAACTACTGGTTCCCACGACACTTTGCGCGATAACAATGTCCTTGGGCTCGGATTTTGATTGGGATTTGCCCATTTTCATAAACTTTACTTGCACTGTTATTCTTCGAGACAAAATATAAAAAAATTCCGTTGTGCTTGTTCGTATCGCCGTTGGTAAAAAGACGCCGTTCCAGTGACGCCATGGCTAAAGTCCAGTGTGTAAAATATGCAAGCGCTGCAAATTGTGTCACGTACGCCACCGCAAACCCGAGACGCCCGCGCATGGCAGGGTTGCCATGAGGTGAGGTGCGGGGATAATCAATGATACGACAGCTTTAAGTGACGGCCTGTTTATTACTGAACTCAACTTACAATCGATATTGATTTGTATTAAGCGTCTTACTCCACTACAACAGTAAAAATTGAAAATTCATTAAATGTACCCTTAGAAGCCACGATAGGCATAACTCAAGGGTCAGTTATGGAGCCCTTACAATTTTTAACTTTTGTTAATGATATGCATAACTGCCTAAATTACTGTACTTGACACATAGTTTGCAGATGACACATCCCTTTTAGCTACAGATAAGAATCTACAAAAAGCTTCTGAACGTCTTCAGTCTGATGTAGATTCTCTATAAAGATGGTGTCATGATGCCGGTCTAGTACTAAATACCTAAAAAGTCAATCCGGTAGTTATAAAATTTTCGCACATCAAGCGTCATCCTGCCTAAAACATAGTTGCACACAACCATAACTGCTTGTACGACCTGACTACTACATGTGACTACCCTCTCATAGAAACTGTGGACATATCTTGATCTTGTTATAAAAAACAAATTCAATTGGAAATATCATATAGAATACGTTTGTAATAAGCTAGGGCAATTTTTAATTAGCGAATAATATAATTCTTAAGAACCGCATACTCTCAGCTCAGTAGATATGGGCGCACATATAAATCATATCAATCAAAAATATAGGCTTGAACTAAAATTTCTCAAATAAATAGTATCTCTAAACATTAAGGAAAGATTTCAAAGCTATCACGTTAAATTATTTGAATATTGTAAAATTTTACTCATTTATACCCAATTTAAATGTATATTTTAGTTTAGTACAGCGGTAGAACCACGCGGCAGCTTTTGCAGTCGCACGGATGGGCCGGCTCGAACCGAATCCGAAATCGAAGGGAAAAAGTGTTACTTAGGTAATTAAATAACAAGATGCTTGGTAAGTTCATTTCTAAGTGTCAAGATCAGTGAAGTAAGATTTTAATTTCGTTTTAATATTATTTCGTGTTATGTTATTACGTAAATTGAAGGGTAAGTTGTTTATTAATCGGGGAACTAAATAAGTAGCTAATCGTTTTCCGTAGATTTTGTTACCATGGGTAGTATAAAACCAATTTTGCGCGACTGCTGGCATGTTTAATATTTTTTTTCAGTAAGTGTTTCATAAAAATTGTTCTTTGAGTAATATTTTTTTATAGGATACGGGTGACAAACGAGCACACAGCCCACATGATGGTAGGTGGTTGCTGCGACCCATACACGTCTACATCTATCCTCGTTTGCGAATCAAAATGCAGATGCGTTGTCACCCGTGAGGACTAAGATGGAATGCCTCATTTCCAGTAAAAAGGGCCTCCGGCCACCTGCACTCACCAAGCGAAACGCAGAGGTAAACCTCTACTTCACGCTGGTATTCTGTGAGGTCGTGGTACCACCCCGGTTCGAGCCGGCCCATCCGTGCGACAGCAAAAGCTGCCGCGTGGCTCTACCACTGTTAGACTTAAGGCATTTGTGTATCGTTTAGCTGATTAGGATGGATATAAGTCAGAATTATAAGCATTTTTTTTTCTGTTGAAATAAAATTAATAATTTATTATACGATATTACTGAACTAAACACACATTGGTTTCAGTCAAGTGTAGCTATGGAAGTTAACTTTGCCATCAGGGTTGTACTGGTACAAATATACGATTAACACGAAAAACGTAACTATTGTCGAGATATACCATTTTTTGGATGAAAATTTAATAACTAGTTGACAGCAATTCTTTTGATATGGCAACAGGAAATTAAATTTTGGCATTTTATTTATACCCGGAATTATACCGGCAAAATAGCCTCTTTGTTCAGCGCTCCAGAACTTTTGTTCATTTAGTTTTAAATACTGAATGTGAGTATTTATATATTTATGTAACGTAATATTAATGGTTAGAAAATGTAATGTTTTTAACAAGTTTGTCTTAACAATTATCTACCAAACTCACTTGGAAAAGTTACTATACTAGTGATGCCACGATGTGACGATTACTTAGCCATGTTTTGCTACAACCAAGGGCTGTCACTAGTTTGATAGTATTTATATTTTAACCGATTACAACTATTTAAACAAAGTGTTCTGTACTTGATATTCTATGTATATATGTTTGTATCGATGTTTCACCATAGCAGCCCATTAGACTGGTTTTTAAATATGGGTTGTCAATCAATTCATCTTTGTCAAAAGTGAAGGAAAGGAAAAGAGAAATCTGTATTACTTTTACAATATTTTTCATAATTTCAACTTAGTGTATTGAAATTAATTTGTACCCAACAATCAGCGTCGTATTTAATGATAATGAATGTTTTGCTATTGTGGGTAATCAATACTTAGATTGATAACAATATTTATGACCTAACATCATGATGACTACTAATAAAAGATCGAATACTTGTAAAAAGTTATTGTGAAAAACTTTTTTTTATCTATTTTATAATTAATTTAAACTTATTGGTTAAAATAAAACGGAAATTGGTTAATTAATTAATTCGGCGAGAAGAGCCACCTATGGTTCTAATCCTGGCGAAGAGCCAAAAATTGTGTATTGATTTAAATGTTCAACTGCTGGTTCAGAGTTATTAAAATGATGTTTTTACTTAAACTAATGGACTGTATGAGACGGTGTGAATTTACTATTTCAGAATACTGTAATTGCCCTTAAATTCGGGCTAAAGGAAGGATGTGAAGGAATGTACGCTTCCAGGGCTTCGGCCTCGTTGGTTGGATGCCTGTTATCTTCACACATGTAAACTTTACAGATTATCGCAAAACATAGCGTTATTGCAAATGTCTATTAACTTTTGTATAATTTAATATTTAAATGACACCACGCCGGGAGCGATATGCGGCCGCGATAGGCGGTGCGGTTGGTTTCATGACTTACGAGCTTGTGAGAACCCCATTAACACAAGAGTTCATATGCTAGGCATAAAAGGCGGTAGATAGGAAACCCGAAAGCGGGCTTTGCAGTTATCTTATTGGATAATAATGATCAAATCTCATAAGGGTTAGGCGGTTTTGCAAAGTGGCGCAAACACTCATTATTGCACTAATTTATTTATAATTTAAGGCGAGAGTATTTTTGTTACATATATTTTTGATTTTTGCTTAAGAAATTATTGTGACAAGATTTAAATAAAAAAATAAATTAAGTACGTAATCAAGGATTTATCATATCCCTAACACATATTTTCAAGCTTGTATGAAATATTGAAAAACGGCAGGTCCACTTTGCCACAACAGTAAACTTCGCTATGTGCAACACAATTAAAGGATTAAGTCATAACTCTGGGTGTTGTGTATTATATTATGAGGTAAACTTATCTTTAATATTGAAGTTAAATCCTATGATTTTCATAATACACTCTGATGGCAAAATTGCCTATTTTCTATTTTTGAGTATTATGTCCACTCAATGTTAGTATTTATTTAAATCACTAATAAATAACAAATCTATGAATAAAGTAATGTCAAATTTGACATTAACGCCAAGTCTAACATTCCTTTCAAAAATAGCAAGCTTGGCAGATTTCACGGTTCCAAACTAACAACTTGCTTTCTGCCAACCCAGCTAAAGAAAAATCTGCAACGCCGCCGTCTGCATACTGATTCTGCCGTCGATAGCTTGCTAGCTAGCCAGCGCTTGACGTTTTTTTTGACATTTAAACAGTTTTATTATTTATTTTATGGTACACAGTTTTTTTTAATCATATCACTATGCAAGAATTATACTTATTTAATTTCTTTATTTTACACAAAAAACCACAACAGCATTGTTAGAGCTAATTTATAATTTTTTTATTGTTCACAGAACTTTATGAGCCAACTCATTTAAAAAGCTTCATTTGACGTAAAATTATATTGCAGAATAGAGCGTCGTTAAATATAATTCCGATGGCAAAGCACCTCACCATACTGTTTGCGACTTGAAGGAAGTGAGTTATTGTAATTATTATTGAAAGCCATTATAATTGTAATTTTATTTTGTACTAGCGACCAGCCCGGGCTTTGCAGGGATATATTAACGTGGCATTAGTTAGATTTAAAATAGTCATCAAAGACTATTCTTTGTAATTAATTTTACAATATCTCCAAAAAACTCTCCAAGTTTTTCGAATAAAACATATCACAACTAAATCACTCCTGGCATTGCTCTCTATCTGTTTGCCAAGTTTCATTACAATTCACGGTTCAGCTATTCCAGAGATTGGCCAGGACAGACAAATTTTTTGAAGAGTAAAAAGTTTTTGAGTAACTCTCATTCTTAATGACATGCTAATAACTCCCTCAGATCATTAAAATGAACTTATTTCGATATTACAGAGAGTCTCTTTTAATTTTTTCTTATATCTTGACTTATAATACGATAAACATATATATTTTTTTATGTTTTATAGTAAAACCTTCATATTCTTGAGGCGCATGAATTTTTTTTATGGTATAAAACATACGATTGTTTTAGTATTTTCTGGTGTAGGATAGAGTATGGTGCTGTAGACCTGCATTGTTATTGATTTATAGGTACTAAATTAAGCAATAAATGTGATATATGTCGATAGACATATTTTATAATTTTTTAGTTATGAATTGTTTGAAAATGATGTCAGTCCAAAAGAGCTTGGTTAACCATTAAAAGCTATAATTAATTCCTTTAGTTAATAAAGAGGAAAAAATATTTCAAGCACTGTAAAGCGTGTAAAGTAAAGTGATATACAGCATTACAATGTTGGTTTTAATGCGTATGTATTATATGTTGGTTGTATTGGCGATGCGAGTTAATATTTCCAAAAATATTTCTTAATTTCCACAATAATGAGTAGAATTAATATTAAAGGCGAATTGTTTCAATTACTTAAACAGACCGATGTTTGAATTAACTTAGGGTCACGCAGTATATGGCAAGCAGCCATGTAAAAGCATTAAATGTTTAATTATTTGCATAATTTAAAGGTATATGTTATGTTTTTGTAACAAGGGATAAGATACATAATGGCCATATAAGGATAGCATATGTTAGAAATTTTGTATTATATATTATATTATATACTAAACTCCTATGGTGAATCGAGGGTTACGCTCAGATTGGTTGATCATTTTGTAATGGTGTTGAGTCAAATTATAGTACAAAAATATAAAACATATTAATTGTTCAAAGGGATAATTGTTTTCATATAAATTTTAGTAATGTACGAAAATGTATGCAATAAATATTGCTGGAATTTTTCATAGGATAATAAGAAAAGAAATATTTTAAAAGCAATAAATTTTATTAGTAACGAAATTGTATAAAAAAATTAAAATTGATTTAAAAGTTATTGTCGCTTCTTAAAGCATTTAATTTGTGAATTAAACGATTGTATTTTTTAAGATATTCATGTGTATAAATAAATATCATTGTTTTGGAATGTAGTACACTCTGAATATAGCTTGTATGTTTTCTGTATTTTGATAATTATTTTATTATGCTATTATGTGACATTGATGGCCTAATTATTATTGTAATGTGTCTTTTTGTACTTTTCGTAAAATGTCGTTGTGTAATAACTTTCCTTATGGTAATTAAGTAATGGGTCAAATACGGAAATGTAATAGTGAAAATTAGCCATTAGTTTTTTAAATAAACTTATTTAATATAGTTTTATTATATAAAATATTAAAAACTATAATAATAAAAAAAAAACTAAAACTAGAAACTTAATTATGATATAGTCCTACTCCCCGCGGTATCGTGCCAAGAACGCTCGCTGCGTTTCCCCGCTGAATGGCTATACTTAGCCTTTGAGTGAGAAAAGAATCAGCCCACTTATCACCAGCAGCAAAGACCAGCCGCGGATAGAGTTCCTTTAATAACTTCACCGCACGTGGACCCCACAGACCGATAGTCTCTACAGCAAATGGCATAAATATGTAGTCATCTCTCAGAAACTCATACTTGCTGCACTTACTCAGTTCAGCTGCCTCTGATGCCGCCCCGGCTTTAAACGAGGTACCCCTGAGATGAGAGGCCACCAGGGTGTCTACGCAAGTAGCATCCCACACTAGGGCTTTACCTCTCTCCCAAGGGACCAATGTCATAACGTCGGGTCTCCTGCCATCGTCTCTAAATATTCCACAAGGCTCTAAAACCGAGGGAACATTTATAAAAACAAGAGCCTTTCGGATGACATCGTTCAAAGAACTGTGTCGTGAAAACCTACCAGCGCTTTTCTTACATTAAAGTCCGTGGAGCCCAAACTTGTCGACGCTGCTACCACAGGGGCACTCATGGGGTTGACAAAGCGCCGCTCCTAGTCGGATTCCTACGGCAATACGCAAGCTTTCCCCATCAAGTAATTTGCCGAGATTACTTATTTTATGTCGAAATGGCGTTTGGTGAGTGGTTCTCTTTAGGGTATAGCTTTCATGGTGCAATAGGAGGCTGATATATTGGCAATTCGTTTGGAACAGTATACAGTTTCCAGTTTTAAATCAAGAAATAAAAGCAATTAGAGAAAGTGATAGGGAAAGTTAGAAAGTAGTGAAATTTTCACATTTGGGGGCTTTTATAGTTTAACCATTGTTTCACTTCAAGATCCTTAGCATTCCCCTAATAGTTAGGGCATGGAAAGAGATACAGTCCACTAATGGCTGAGGTCAAGACTAGGACCATTCCTTAGCGACCCGTAATTTTAGTCGTCAAACCTTCCTTTTGAGAAAGGGCGACAGGTTCTAAGTCGAAGGTTTAGTCAGGGGTTACGCCCACCTCGTTGTTCGCGAACCCAACGTGATGTGGTATTGGTCTGTGAAGGTCAATAGGTTGACATCTGTTGCAGGGCGCGAGACGAAGACTGTCCCCCCTCCCTTTTCAGGTTGAAACTGTTGGTTATAAAACAAACAACACTCAGTTTCTCATTTGAAATGCAAGCATTAAAACTGATCAAGTTTGTGCTGATGAGCACTATAGACATATTCCTTACTTAGTACTTTAAATGTTATTGTATATGGTAGCACAACCAGTTGTATATACTCGTAGATAACGGCATTGTGACATACTGGAACATAACCTTAAATATTATAAAACAAAGGAGCCTAACATTATATAATATTCACAAAATCCATTATACACAAGTTCATTTCAACTCTAGAGGAGAGAGGTTATATAAAATCTTTGTAACCCTAAAATATCGAGGGTACAAAACATTACACAGTAACGTTTCCTCGTTGACGTAACGCTTCCCGTTTTGAACGTCAAAACTAGTGACACTAGGGTTGTAAAATGTAGTTTTAGCTTAAACTTTATTATAGCAGTAACATACGGGAAATTGAGTATCTTTACTGTGTTTATTAATTTAAAATAATAAAATAAATAGTTAAAATTATTCCACAACAAAAACAACATGATAAAAATATTCAAATTAATACCACTTTCCAACATAAATTTACGTGGTAGAGCCATGCTGCAGATATATTATGGTTGTAGCACGAATGGGTCGGCTCGACCGGGGAAGGACCACCGGCGGTGTCAAATAGCAGCTTAACGCTGCTGTGTTTCGTATGGTGAGTGTAGAGAAACGGAGACCTTTATGGCATACCATCTTAGTCCTCACGGGTGCCAACGAATCTGCATTTTGATTCGTAATCGAAGATAGATGTAGATGTCTATGGGCAACAGCAACCACTTTCCATCAGATGGACTGTGTGCTCGTTTGTCACCCTTAGCCTATAAAAAAACGTGCCTATGGGCTGCAAATCAAATCAAATCCACTTACCATCAGGTGGACTGTGTGCTCGTTTGTCACCCCTATTTTACAAAAAACCTCACTCACAGAGGTTATTTTCATTCATGTATTTCTTAATATTATAGTAACCCGTTTTCATTGATATACAAAAACCTTTTTTATAAAATTTTGGATTTTATTATTAAATCATATTATACACATTGCCCCGTAAATGAATTTCTTATTCTGTGAAGTCTAGTGACTGGCATTACAAGCTTGTGCTTTTCTCTTCAATTCGAAGTACGCATATCTGTGTTTATACGAGATATTTATATTATGTATTTATTATATTACATTTTGATTAATATACTTTTATGCCAAAACTTATAATACTTATTGTATTTATTTTTTAACATTTCTGTAATGGAATAAAGTGTCCCATATGTAATTATGGTTACAAATTGCCCTTACGGATATCTATTAGAATAGAACAGAATATAATGATTTTTATTTAATATTTTTTATCACATAAGACTTATTGAAAGTCATTTTTTATTTACTACTGGTTCGGAAACTCAGCGGGACTTTTTTTTAAACATAATTTCACTTAACAATTATTTTCTTTATGCAATTTTAAACGAATTTTCATAGAACCAGCATGGTGGCGATCACCTTATGCATTCATGTATTCCTTGATATTATAATAACCCTTTTTGTACAGTTTTTCTTTAGTAAAACTTTTAACCTTGTTTATTGACAAATTTTGAACATGTTCTGGAATTTTGTTGTAAAAGTGTATACATATTACGAAACAAATATTATAGTTGCCATGTCAATCACGTTTCCCCATAGCAAGATTCCATTAAAGCATTACGCTATGAAAATAATTCAAATAAACGAAAGTAACTGTCTTTAGGCCGTTGTAACTCAGGGGCTAAGCGCTCGCTGTAAATTTCACAGTACGCGAGCAACCCGGGCTCAATCCCTGCCGGCACCAATAAAATTATTAATTGGAATAATTTTAAGTGCTGACTTGTGATATGCTCGGCGGTGAAGAAAAACTTCGTGAGGAAACCTGCATGTCTGAGAAATAAGAAAATTAATTATTTCGAAGGCATGTGAAGTTCACCAACACATATTGGAGCAGCGCAGCGGACATTTCTTTGCCCTATAGCCCTAAAACCCTCTCAGAAATTGGAGGAGGCCAATATCCAGCACTTGGACGTATATAGGCTGCAACTTTAATGTAGCTGTCTTATCACAGGTAGGGTTTCTAATCTTTTTTAAAGTATGCTGCGGTAAGTTTTATAAGATTACTTGCTATTTTATATGTATTAGGGCCCTATTGTAATTTTGTGTCAATATTAATTCCAAGAGAAACAGCCTATACACCTATATAGCCTGTAATTTTACTTTAATAACCTCTAAGGCCTGAGACATCTGACAATGAACTTGCTTATAATTTTTTAGAATCACAAATAATATTATGTTAATCCCTTTTCAGCATCAGGTAAGCAACACGCTCTCACAGAATACTTGCGTGGAATAGCAGCTTAATACTGATTTGTTTCGTATCCTGAGCGTAAAGAACGGGAGAAGCTTTGTACTGGAAACGAGGCATTCCAAGTTAATCCTAAGGTTGCGTTTCCACCAGAGATGTACGAGGTAGTTGGGCTGTGTGAGGATGTGTAGCGAGGCTATGTAACGGTGTGGGGATTTCCACTAGATATGTGCGAGACAACCAAGGGATGCGAGGATGCTGTGAAACGGAGCGCAAATAAGCGGTACGAGGATGTGTAGCGGGCTCGTTTTACATGCGAGCGGGTTGAGGTATGGTGGGAGCTGAACGTGCGGCACTGCCCACTGCCCGCTAATTCTTGCGCCTTCACTAGCACATATCCCTCGCAACACATTCCTCGCGCACATCCTTTCTTTGTTTTGTATATACAAATAACTCGCTCAGCCGAGCCGTTTCCACCTGAAATGCGTTGACCAAGGCTAGGTAAACGAAATGATTCTATTGGTTCTTAACAAAAGTCAACGCATCTGCATTTTGATTCCGATTACAAAAGTAGAGTACTGGACATCTTAAGGAAGGACTTTTCCTTAACTGTTATCCATTATATGCGCATAGACGATAGTATTAGATAATGCGCACCTTTTACTCTTTTTTTGCATCTTCGATCTGATTATTTTGTGATATAGGAAGTGTGTCAATGAAATAGAGACGTGTTGCTGCTTCTATAACTTTAATTATAATGTCCTTATTCTACCTTAACACTAATATATATAGTCGTGGGGGCTATACTACACTACACCTCCCACCGACAAAAAAATAAAAAATAAATTTATCTATTTTTTATCTAACCTCAAAACTATTCTAAACATAATTGATGAATAATCTTAATTTAAATATAGTGTAAATTAAGTCTAAGTGTTATAAAAATACAATCTAATGTATACCGAGATTGAGCAGGGCGTTTTGTCAACGCTCTCTCGCTAGTAAAAATCGCGTATTCACAGAAGTATATGACATAGTCAGGCATAATTATGTATAACATAATAGAATATAATATTATTATGTTTTGATTTTCGCAAACATTTATGTTATTTTTTATTCGTATCCTTAATCATCAATAAAGTCATCTAGTTAGGACATTTAATAATACATAGTACTCATTTAATTTTCATATCTCTATTTCACACTTCAATACTTCTCTTCGTTCTCTTTTTTACTACATATATTTACTTCATTCTTGTTTAAAAATTATTTATTTTCCATTTTACTTCTCAGCATTTTTGCTACATATTCATTCAATATTTGTGTCATTTCTTTCACGTACACGGCTCGCGTACATACATGATCAAGATAATGAACAATCTTCCTATACAGTTCTTAATAAAGTCACATTTCTTTAAACAATTCATTAAAATTCATTCCGTATTTCATCGAATCCGAAGAACTTTAAAAATTAATCGGTTATTAGGTTTTCCAAACTCTCAGCTGATCGGGCCGATTGTATGTGGATATGCTAACCTCCGATAATTTTTCTTTACCTATGCCACACTTTCTACTTATATTTCTATCAATATTTTTCATTCATAATGATAATTTCCGTAACTTATCCATACATTTACTTACGTCTTTTATAAATTATGTCATATTGTCTCGTATAATATTTAGTTACATCATTGTCAGTCAGGGATTTAGGCTCACAATATAGGTACAACACATTTCAAATTAATTACTTAATTGTCTACATAACATAATGAGTTTCAAAATCGTATTAAGCGAAGTAAATATTTTTATGAGCCACACAAGTACGTTCTATTTTCCGTGAAAATAATAAATTATAATAGTTAAAAGCTTACAATTTAAAAGTTCAAACAACATAAAACCGAAAACAAATTATTACATTTCATATTAAGATGAACAGAACAAAGAAGTCAATGTTAAGCAACGTAATCATTTTCAATAACAATAACATAATCACATAACAAAAGATAGATCAAAATACAAACTGTAATATTAGCAACGCAAGCAATTTGAGACACCTTTACGTATATGGAAACGTTTTCGAATGCATCAAACTATGATCACATGGTGTGATTCACTCCTAATTTTAAGATAACTTCTATAATATGTTATAGATAATATGAATGCAAGTAAAATAAAGTGTACCTTAAAGTGATATTTCTAAATATTTTTAAATTTATACAGAAGTTAAGATACTTGCATCGTGAATAGTTTTATTAATTTCACATCAAAAAATGCATTATTTTTTCTTAATTACTTTTGCTAGAAATATGGTGTTTATTTTATTGTATAGACAACATTATTGAAAAATCACTACAACTTCTATCAAGTTTATATAACAAAACATTAATTTAATTGTACATGAAAAAAAAAACAATTTTGATTTTTAATTAGGGTTAATATACAACTTTTAGATTTATTGTTCTTAGAAACGTTAAAAAAAACTTATAATAATAGCTAATTCTTTATAAACTTTGTCATACTTGTATACATTTAAATGAAATTTGCTACCAAAAAAAAAACAATGGAATCTATTACTGATGTGTTACAACTAAGTCAATGGTTACAACTACAAAATATGAAAAATTCATTGACATGATAAATTTAATTATGTAAAAATGAAATCCACTATATAATTTCAATCATTTTTGCATGACACAGTAATAAAAATAATATAAGGCAGAAAAAATAACTGAATTAAATTTAATATAAAATCGTCTCGTGCCTTAATAGATACATGAGTGCTTAAAATGGTAACTTAATTTTTAATATTGCATTATGATTTTTTGTTAGATACACTAAGAAATATATTAAAATATCAATTAAATCCATATTATATTAAATACAAGATGTTAAAAACATTACATTTTTTTTATAATAGTTAAAACATTTTAAAGAAATCTTAAAAAGAAAAGACAAAAAAATACGCTGATTCGATGTTACCTCAAATTTTCCTCTTTGTTCTTCTTGGCTCAATTTTGACATTCTTCTCGTTCTGAACGAAGCTTTCAAGATTACAACCGCTTCTTGAATAATTTTAGTATTTGGTCATTATATAAAAAAAATCCATAATTTATTTCCTCACACTTTGTAGCTGTTGTCTGTTGTCTTCAGATACTATACGTACTTTTTAATTTTTAGTTTCTGCAAAATTATTATTGTGGCCTCTTCTTTTATTCATATTCATTTTTCTTTTTTTCGTCACATCCAGGTATATGTTCCGTGTAGTCCGGGAAATATTTATATTATTTTCAACAATTTTTGCAGGCCGTGGCGGTGCGCGTGCATTTTAGCAGCGCACCGCCTGGCAGGGTCGCCATGTGATATAGGAAGTGTGTCAATGAAATAGAGACGTGTTGCTGCTTCTATAACTTTAATTATAATGTCCTTATTCTACTTTAGCACTCATATATATAGTCGTGGGGGCTATACTACACTACAATTTAATGTAACTAATAAACTAACTGTCCACCTGACGGTAAGTTACTACTGCATTAATGGATATCTGCAGCCAAATTCAAACAAAAACTACATAATATGCGTAGTCACTTTTGAGCACTATAATGGAATATCCTGTAATTATGAAGGATCTTTGCTATATATTTTGTGAATTCACGGCTATTTGACGACAAATAGGTAAGAAAGTGATACTCAGACGAACTTCTAGGCATAAAAGCAGTGCGAAATCTAGTAAAGCAAATACATTTTTCATATTTAAAATACCTTTACTGTTATAAAAGTACCTAATTATGCTCGACATAGAACTCCCCCATAGATTGCCTCATAGGGAGGATATTCGCCAAGGCTTGATAAAGGACAGCCGATATCCTTATAAAACATTCCTATTCATCACTAAATTATGACTCCAGAGCAATTCTTACAGTTAGTAAGTTTGACAGGAAGTTCCTTAATTCTTCATTTTGACATGTATTTCTTATTACACACCAACTTCAAGTAAGACAAAAAAGGGTATTTATTGGTAACAGATAGTCAAAATTGAAATACGTTCAAACTTCAATGTCATCATACAAAACTATATATTATAAACAGAGAAAAATAATAGTACTAACATTAACTGGAATAGAATAAAATAGGGAAAATATTAATCATGTAAAAATAAAATTTTCTACAATGGGTGATATGGTTATGGTACTACTAACTAAAGTTACTACTAAAGTTACAATCTACTAATGGAAAAACGCAATCACTGAATTTGGCCTAACAAGGGATTCGAACCCAATATTACATAATCACTAGTCACACATACAACCACAGAACTAACAAGGCCGCAAAATCAATTATACCTATGTAATAAATTGAGCGTTAAAATAAACAAATGTTTTTCCAATTAGTAACCAAGATAAAATAGAAACAAGTATTAAAAGGAAATATTTTACGACTTAAAAAATTCAAAAATCAAAGGCTTTCTTATAGTCCACAGGCGCAAGAAGAATTGATAGTCAGTCAATCAAAGTTTAGCCTTCTGTACAATTTAGAAATTTGGCAGAAATTTCCATCTCTGGGCAGGGGCTCTCAAGTGCCAGCTCCTTCCACATGACCGCATCAAGCGCAGAGCGGCTCGAATCGTCGACGACCGAGTCCCTCAAAAAAAATCCCGCAAAATGTGAAGTTGGAAGATAAAACATTGGGTATAGTTATTAATTCTGAAAAATGGAACGCATTTCTATAACTCAATGATAAGTGTCCTATTTCGAAAACTGATCAACTTATTTCTAATATAAACTTTCTTAACTTATTTATAATTTCGACAATAACCTAAATTGCTGACTTAAGGCATTTGTGCACACACATTGGTTTCATTCAACTGTAGCAACTTTACCAGTAGAAGTTAACTTTGCCATCAGGGATGTACTGCTACTAATATAATAATAATAATAATGTCCTCCAGACCGAATTTCGGTCACGGCGGCCAGTCTCAACGGAGACTAGCCATCTGCGCAGGACAGGATTATAGTGCCCAAGTGTATGCGCAAGCACAGGTGCACTCTCTATTCCCTCACTCTCATAGCCCGATGGGACGGTAAACCGACACGACCGGAGAGAGATCAGGCGCAGGACCAACGGCTTTATGTGCTTTCCGAGGCACGGGGGTGAAACACCGACAACTTCCTGACTCCGGGCAGATACTGAGAATTTCTTTATGGAAAAACTCAATAACTGATTTTTTGGCCCGACCCGGGATTCGAGCCCGGGACCTCATGATCAGCAGTCACACTACTACAACCACTAGACCAACGAGGCAGTCACTAATATACGATTAACATGAAAAACGTATGTAATTTTTTTCGAGATATCCCATTTTTTGGATGAAAATTCAATAACTAATTGACAGCAATACTTTTGATATGGCAACAGGAATTTAAATTTTGGCATTTTATTTTAACACGGAATTAAACCGGCGAAATAGCCTCTTTGTTCAGTGCTCCAAAACTTTTGTTGATTTAGTTTTAAATACTGAATGTAAGTATTTATATATTTGTGTAATGTAATATTAATGGTTCCTAAATGTAACGTTTTTAACAAGTTTGTCTTAACCATTATCTACAAAACTAACTTGGAAAAGTTACTATACTAGTGATGCCACGATGTGACGATTACTTAGCCATGTTTTGCTACAACCAAGGGTTGTCACTAGATTGATAGTATTTATATTATTTTTTCTTTTTTTAAAAACGTTACCCCCACACTAGGATTTTCTCTTGTATCATGGAGGCAGTTTACAAACACAAATTACACAAGGACAAACATCTAGACCCGGAACAATTATTTGTAGGCCATAAAAATTCTTGTTCCGTGCGGGATTCAAACCCGCGTCCCCCAGCGCAGCAACTCATTGCTAAGCCACTGCGCCACGGAGCCGTGAAGTGTAATTTTAACCGATTACAACTATTTAAACAAAGTGTTCTTTACTTGATATTCTATGTATGTATGTTTGTATCGATGTTTCACCATAGCAGCCCATTAGAGTGATTTTAAAAAAATGTGTTGTCTATCAATTCATCTTTATCAGAAGTGAAGGAAAGGAAAAGAGAAATCTGTATTATTTTTACAGTATTTTTCATAATTTAAACATAGTGTATTTAAATTAATTTGCACCCAAAAAGCAGTGTCGTTTTTAATGATTATGAATGTTTTGCTATTGTGGGTAATCAATACTTAGATTGATAACAATATTTATGACCTAACATCATGATGATGACTAATAAAAAATCGAATACTTGTAAAAATTTATTGTGAAAAACTTTTTTTATCTATGTTATAATCAATTTAAACTTATTGGTTAAAATAAAACGGAAATTGGTTAATTAATTAATTCGGCGAGAAGAGCCACCTATGGTTCTAATCCTGGCGAAGGGCCAAAAAATTATGTATTGATTTAAATGTTTAACTGCTGGTTCAGAGTTATTAAAATGATGTTTTTACATAAACTAATGGACTGTATGAGACGGTGCAAATTTACTATTTCACGATACTGTAAACGCCCCTAAATTCGGGCTACAGTAAGGATGTGAGGGAATGTATGTTTCCAGGGCTGCGGCCACGCTGGGTGGATGCCTGTTATCTTCACACATGTAAACTTTACATATTATCGCAAAACATAGCGTTATTGCAAATGTCTATATATTTTACTACATTTTTGTACAATTTAATATTTAAATGACACCACGGCGGGAGCAATATGCGGACGCGATAGGCGGTGCGGTGGGTTGCATGACTTACGAGCTTGTGAGAACCCCATTAAAACAAGAGTGCATATGCTAGGCATTAAAGGCGGTAGATAGGAAACCCGAAAATGGGTTTTGCAGTAATCTTATTGGATAATACTGATCTAATCTCATAAGGATTAGACGGTTTTGCAAAGTGGCGCAGTCACTCATTATTGCACTAATTTATTTTTAATTTAAGGCAAGAGTATTTTTGTTACGTATGTTCTAGATTTTTGCTTAAGAAATTATTGTGACAAGATTTAAATAAAAAAATAAATTAAGTACGTAATCAAGGATTTATCATATCCCTAACACATATTTTCAAGCTTGTATGAAATATTGAAAAACGGCAGGTCAACTTTGCCACAACAGTAAACTTCGCTATGTGCAACACAATTAAAGGATTAAGTCATAACTCTGGGTGTTGTGTATTATATTATAAGGTAAACTTATCTTTAATCTTGAAGTCAAATCCTATGATTTTCATTATAAACTCTGGTGGCAAAATTGCCTATTTTCTACTTTTGAGTATTATGTCCACTCAATGTTAGTATTTATTTAAATCAGTAATTAAAATACTAAATCTATGAATAAAGTAATGTCAAATTTGACATTAACGCCAAGTCTAATATTCCTTTCAAAAATAGCAAGCTTGGCAGATTTCACGGTTCCAAACTAACAACTTGCTTTCTGCCAACCCAGTTTAGGAAAATCTGCAACGCCGCCGTCTGCATACTGATTCTGCCGTCGATAGTACCCAGCGCTTGACGTTTTTTTTTTCACTTTTAAACAGTTTTATTATTTATTTTATGGTACAGTTTTTTTTTAGTCATATCACTATGCAAGATTTATACTTATTTAATTTCTTTATTTTACACAAAAAACCACAACAGCATTGTTAGAGCTAATTAATATTTTTTTAATTGTTCACAGAACTTTATGAGCCAACTCATTTAAAAAGCTTCAGTTGACGTAAAATGATATTGTAGAATAGAGCGTCGTTAAATTTAATTCCGATGGCAAAGCATCTCGCCATACAGTTTGCGACTTGAAGGAAGTGAGTTATTGTAATTATTATTAAAGCCATAATAATTGTAATTTTATTTCGTACTAGCAACCAGCCCGGGCTTTGCGGGAATATATTAAACTGGCATTAGTTAGATTTAAAATAGTCATCAAAGACTATTCTTTGTAATTAATTTTACAATATCTCCAAAAAACTCTCCAAGTTTTTCGAATAAAACATATCACAACTAAATCACTCCTGGCATTGCTATCTGTTTGCCAAATTTCATTACAATTCACTGTTCAGCTATTCCAGAGATTGGCCAGGACAGACAATTTTTTTAAAAAGTAGTTACACATTCTCAATGACATGCTAATAACACCCTCATATCACTTAAATGAACTTGTTTTGATATTACAGACATACATTCTCTTTTAATTTTTTAATATACAATAAACATATATTTTTCTTGTTTTATAGTAAAATCTTCAAATTCTTGAGGCGCATGAAAATTTATTATGGTATGAAACATAAAATAGTTTTAGTATTTTCTGGTTTAGGATAGAGTATGGTGCTGTTGACGCATTGTTTTTGATTTACAGGTACTAAATTAAGTAAAAAAATTGATACATGTCGATAGACATCTTTCATGAATTTTTTTTTATGAATTGCTTACAAAATGATGTCATAGCTTGGCGAACCATTAAAAGTGATAATTAATTCCTTTAGTTAATACAAAAGAAAAAATATTACACGCACCGTAAATTGAAGATATACAGCATTACATTGTTGGTTGTAATGCGTATGTAGGTATTATGTGTTGGTTGTGTTGGCGAAGCGAGTTAATATTTAAAAAAAAATATTTCTTAATTTCCACAATAAAAAGTCGATTTTATATTAAAGATAATTGGTTTCAATTACCTAAAAAGACCAATGTTTGAATTAACTTAGAGTCATGCAGTATAATTATATGGCAATCAGCTATGTAAAATATATTTTAATGATTTACATAATTTCAAGTTATGTTTTTGTGATAAGGGATAAGATACATAACGGCTGGATAAGGATAGCATATGTTAGAATTTTTTTATTATATATTGTATTACATACTAAACTCCTATGGTTAATCGACGGTCACGCTGATATTGGTGGATCATTTTGTAATGGCGTTTAACAGCGTCAAATTATAGTACAAAAATATAAAATATATTAATTATTTAAAGCGATAATTGTTATACACCATGGCGGAACTCATTATTGCATACATTTTCATACATATAGTAATGTACGAAAATGTAAGCAATAAATATTTCAGGAATGTTTCATAGGATAAGAAGATGAGAAATATGTTAAAAGCATTTAATTTTATTGGTAACAGAATTGTATAAGAAAATTAAAATTGAATTAAAACTTATTGTCGCTGCTTCTAGCATTTAATTTCTGAATTAAACGATTGTATTGTTTAAGATATTCATGTTAAATAATAAAGATCATTGTTTGGAAGTTGTAATAGATATTTATGATTTATGACTCTGAAAATAGCTTCTATAATTGCTGTACTTTGATAATTATTAAGTGGCGAAGCTTGCGAAGTCACTTATTGATTTTACGATGTCTGTCCGTCTGTCCGTCTGTCCTTCTGTCCGTCTGTCCGTCTGTCCGTCCGTCTGTCCGTCTGTCCCACGATTATCTCGAGAACGGTTTCGAATTTTCAAATTCTGTTTTCAGCAATCGATTACTAATCACCCAGGCATCTGAACCTCCTATTTTGAAACTGATTGCTCAACGGCAACCGTTAGAAACCGCTACAAAGCTGATTGCTTCGCCACTTTGCTATGCTGTTAGCTTCTAGGTTTATTATATTATGATATTAATGTTTTAATTATTATTGTAATGCGTCGTTTTTGTACTTTTTGTGTAATGACTTTCCTTTTGATAATAAAGCTATGGGTCAAATACTGAAATGCGATAGTGAAAATTAGCAGTTAGTTTATGTCGAAATGGTGTTTGGTGCGCGGTTCTCTTTAGAGTATAGCTTTCATGGTGCAATAGGAGGCTAATATATTAAAAATTCGTTCAGGACCAGCTACACTTAGAAAGTAGTGAAATTTTCAATATCGAATTTTCAAAGGGGTCTTTTATAGTTTTACCAGTGTTTCACTTCAAGATCTTCAGCGTTCACTCTCATAGTAACGGCATGTTAAGAGATACAGTCCACTAATGGCTGAGGTCAAGACTAGGACCATTCCTTAGGGACCCGTAATTTTAGTCGTCAAACCTTTCTTTTGAGAAAGGGCGACAGGTTCTAAGTCAAAGGCTTAGTCAGGGATTACGCCCACCTTGTTGTTTGCGAACCAAACGTGATGTGGTATGGGTCTGTAAAGGTTAATTGGTTGACATCTGTTGCAGGAAGCGAGATGAAGACTGTCCCCCCTCCCTTTTCAGGTTGAAACTGTTGGTTATAAAACAAAACACACAAAACAGCACTCAGTTTCTCATTTGAAATGCAAGCATTAAAACTGATCAAGTTTGCGCTGATGAGCACTATAGACATATTCCTAACTAAGTACTTTAAATGTTATTGTATATGGTAGCGCAAACACTTGGAATATGGATAATAGAATTGTAACATACCGGAACATAACCTTAAATATTATAAAACAAAAGAGCCTAACATTATATAATATTCACAAAATCCATTTTACACAAGTTCATTTCAACTCTAGACGAGATACGTCATATAAAATCCTTGTAACCCTAAAATATCGAGGGTACAAACATTACACAGTAACGTTTCCTCCTTGACTTAAAGCTTCCCGTTTTGAACGTAAAACTAGTGGCCCTAGGAATGTAAAATGTAGTTTTAGCTTAAACTTTATTATAGCAGTAACATACGGTAAATTGAGTATCTTTACTGTATTTATTAATTTATTTTTAAAATAATAAATTAAATAGATAAAATTATTCCACAACAAAAACAACATAATAAAAATACTCAAATTAATACCACTTTCCCCACATAAATTTACGTGATAGAGCCATGTTGCAGCTATATTATGGTTGTAGCACGAATGGGTCGGCTCAACCGGGGAAGGACCGCGCTCTCAAAGAATGCCAGCGTAAAATAGCAGCTTAACGCTGCTGTGTTTCGTATGGTGAGTGTAGAGAAACGGAGACCTTTTTTACTGGAAACGAGGCATACCATCTTAGTCCTCACGGGTGACAACGCATCTGCATTTAGATTCGTAATCGAAGATAGATGTAGATGTCTATGGGCAACAGCAACCACTTACCATCAGGTGGACTGTGTGCTCGTTTGTTACCCTTATCCTATAAAAAAAACGTGCCTATGGGCTGCAAATCAAATCAAATCCACTTACCATCAGGTGGACTGTGTGCTCGTTTGTCACCCCTATTCTACAAAAAACCTCACTCACAGAGGTTATTTTCATTCATGTATTTCTTAATATTATAGCAACCCGTTTTCATTGATATACAAAAAACCCTTTTTATACAATTTTGGATTTTATTATTAAATCATATTACGAGTATACACTTTGCCCTGTAAATGAATTCGTTATTCTGTGAAGTCTAGTAACTTGCATTACAAGCTTGTGCTTTTTTTCTTGCATTGTGTTTATACCAGCTATTTATATTAGGTTTTTATTATATTATATTTTGATTAATATATTTTAAAGCTAAAACTCATAATATTGTATTAATTTTTTAACTTTTCTATAATGGAATAAAGTGTCCCAAATATAATTTTGGTTATTAATTGCCCTTACGGCCATCTATCAGAATAGAATAGAATAGAATGGTTTTTATTCAATTTTATTACATAATTCTTATTGAAAGTCATTTTTTATTTACCACTGGTTCGGAAACTCAGCGGGATTTTTTTTAAACATAATTTCACTTAACAATAATTTTGTTAATATAATTTTAAATTAATTTTCATAGAACCAGCACGGTGGCGATCACCTTATTCCCAGGGGTTATTTTCATTAATTTACTAATTGATATTATAGTAATCTTTTTGTACAGTTTTTCTTTAGTAAAACTTTTAAACTTGTTTATTGACAAACTTTGAACATGTTCTAGGATTTTGTTGTAAAAGTGTATACATATTACGAAAGAAATATTATAGTTTCCATGTCAGTCACGTTTCCCCATAGCAAGATTCCATTCAGGCATTACACTATGAAAATAATTCAAATAAACGAAAGTAACTGTCTTAAGGCCGTGGTAACTCAGGGGCTAAGCGCTCGCTGTAAATTTCACAGTACGCGAGCAACCCGGGTTCGATCCCTGCCGGCACCAATAAAATTATTAATTGCAATAATTTTAAGTGCTGACTTACGACATGCTCGGCGGTGAAGGAAAACATCGTGAGGAACCCTGCATATCTGAGAAATAAGAAAATAAAATATTTCGAAGGCATGTGAAGTTCGCCAACACGCATTGGAGCAGCGCGGCTGACATTTCTTTGCCCTAAAACCCTCTCAGATATTGGAGGAGGCCTGCGTCCAGCAGTTTTTTTATAGGAGAGGGGGCAAACGAGCATGCGGCTCACCTGATGGTAAGTGACTACCCGCCGCCTATGAACAATTGCAACACCAGAGGAACCAGGGGAATTGCAGATTCGTTGCCGGCCTTTTTAAAAGGAGTAGGCTCTTTTCTTGAAGGTCCCTAAGTCGTATCGGTCCGGAAAAATCGCTGATGGTAATCGATTCCAAAAAGAAGTCGTGCTAGGAAGAAAACATCTTTTAAATCGCACAGTAGTGGACCGCCAATCATTCAGTTGGTGTAGATGGTATCAGGAGTTCTGCTACGATGTGCGTTCGTTAAATTTAGCGGCTGAGATTAATCTGAACGATTCCTCAGAGCACTCCCCGTGGTAAATGCGAAAGAAAATGCAAAGGGATGCAACATCTCTTCGCAGTGCCAATAAATCGAGCCGATCGGAAAGGACTCGGTCGTCGACGATTTAAGCCGCTCTGCGCTGGATGCGGTCAAGTGGAAGGATCTGGCACTGGGGAGCACCTGCCCAGAAATGGGAACAGTATTCCATGTAAGGCCGAACCTGCGCCTTGTAGAGTTGCAAGCGCCGTGCCGGCATAAAATACTGTCCCGCTCTGCTGAGCACGCCAAGCTTTTTAGAGGCCAATTTGGCCTTCTCTTCCATGTGACCACGAAACTGCACGTCACTCGATATGTCGACTCCGAGGATTCCGATACTGGCTAAGGCAAGAAGGGGAGTGCCTTGAAACTGAGGAGATACGACAAAGGGGTTCTTTTTAGCGGTAAACGCGCAAACTTGTGAGTATCTTCTGAGGATTATACTGGACTATATTTAGTCGCCCCCAATCTGAGACTTTGTTCAGCAAAGACTCAACTTCAGACACAACTTTGTTCTGGTACTTGGCGACGTAATCCCGAGAAATATTGGCACGGCCGGTGTATAGAGCATCACCAGTGCTGTCATCAGCATAGCAATAAATGTTACCAATTAGCAACATTTCATTGACATTATAACGAACCCCCACCCCCTCTTCTCTCTCTTCTATCTCTATATATGCTTATACTTGTATTTCTTTAGAATCTATATCTATAAGATATATAAATATATCTAATTTGCGTGACCAGTATATTTTGATCTTTCTAAAGGTTTAAATATAGGCCGTTTAATAAGTTTATGGCGTGATCGTCTTAGTTAGGACCCTTATTTACGTTGTGTTTGTATAGTAACTTAGTTCTTTTAGGTGTATCTTGGAAGATTGAATATTCACGAGAGCAATCAAAAGCTGTTGGTAGAGTCGTATAAGCTAAAGAACCCCGATCACGAAGACAGAGCTCAAAAAAGTTAAGAAAAATAAATTGTCCCTATTCCACTTGTATCAGGTTCACAACAGTCCATTCCTTATTAGTTGATTCCTTCCCGCTTGGAAAAGGTTCACAATATTTATATCAAATACCAGATACAAGGGCTTCGCTCTCCCACATTTTAAAAAAAATGTGGAGGAGGTACACGGCTCCGCACACGCTGTGCACGGTGAGCGCCAACCATTTTAATGCGCTGCCCCCGAAGGGTACGCTAATTTGGTAACTGGACCGTAGTCCACAGCAAAATAACTGACGAACCAGTAAAAGAGGACTTGGTCCCTTGATAGTGCGTAAGCACAAACATCGACCGAAGTCGCGCATGTCAATGCGTGTAAACGCCATACAGAATACGATCAAATCCAGCCACAGTGAATGTACGTCACACGGGTTAGGCAACAATAGGCCAACACTGGCCATAAAAAGCCCTCCGTGAGCGCCACCACCTGCCAGACCGCCGTTCCCGCAGACTTGATGTAAGTGTAAGGCATCACCACCAATTGCTTGGTCAGCGTGTCATGAGTCTACCGCTCACCTCAAGGGAACGGGGTCCCACGTTGCGCGGCTTTCGGCCGCAGCCTTGAGATCCTCCTCAGATTCTCCCTCCAGCTACTACCACCCGCATGAGGTCGACACCTATGCTCCACCAACCAATACAATGGCAGATATAGCCAATAGGCAGTTATAAGATATTAGTTATAATTCGCCATCAGAAAGGGTTTGTGTCACTGCCGTTGAGTATATGCATTTTTCGATCATGTTTGCCTCACCCACCAACAAGTTGCCTTCAGTCTTTCAAAGGTGGGAACTTTATAGAGATATAATTATTATGTTGTTAAATAAAACATCTTGGAGGACAGACAGTCTGCAGCCCCACAATGAAGGTAACCGACTTGGGTAAACCTACTTAGGTTGTGAGTTAAACCAAGACGCAGAGAGCGCCATTGAGAATAGCGACCCGCCAAACAACCATCGCAGAGACGCAATACTACAGAATGCAACAAGCATCAATACGACTATCGTCGGGCTTACACCATCCCAAGGTCCCCCATACAGTCCCAGCAGACATCACCACCCGCATACCTCCATCGGCCAGAACGACAAGATGCGTCGAATCAGGTGCAGCACACCCGCAGATCCATCACAAGACACAATACTGCAAGTAGCAGTAAGCATCAATGTAACTATCATACGGATGGCGCCTCCTCACAATACACCCACATGATCCCTATCGACTTTGGTAACAAAATTGATAATGTTGTTAACTAAAAATACCACAAACGTATCATAGTAGCATGGTACTAAGACGTCAGTAGCCAAAACTCTACGTATCATAGCGCTATTGCACTAAGACATGAAGTTGAGTATGCTTGCTGCACTTAAAAGTACTATCAAACACACTCACCCTAAAAAGCCTTCTACACGGTCGGGACCAACCACCAACCGTCGTGACCTTGGTCGGGCCAACCGATTTTTGTAGTCGTTCTACACGGTCGGGTGGTTGACTCAACTTGTCAATTCTCGCCGATATTCAAAGCGTAAAGACATAGTATAAAGACAGGGAAGTACGTTATCTTCAAACAAACGCACTGCGCTCGGCTTGTATGTGTGCGCCATAGTATCTATGGGCGCCGCACGCACACTTAAACACAATCTCGGAATGTTTCTCCCTACGCCAGTCTGGGCTAACACCGCACGAGGTTCGCGCGTTACGGCTTTTTTACATACATTTACATATTTTTGTTGTATTAGTTGTCTATCAGACAGAGGAATAATAGTAACTAAGTACCTACTTACGGTTATAAAATCGTAATTAATTATATTTGCAAAAGTTATTTATAAGGATGCGGATATATTACACATTAAAGTTTAATAACAAGTCGTTTCGTAATAGTCGAAACCGAAGAAAGTATTTTTCTGTAGCTAATTTGTAATTTTGTAATAAATGTGTGATTCAATATATATATGCTTGTATTAATTAAAAATAAAAATTAATATGGTCCTTTATGTGTGCAAATACTATATTATGCCTATTAAAAATAAAAAATAACTAGAATATACTAAGTAAATAATTTAAACACGAGCTCACACACCGCCCCGCCGGTTTATTTTATCCCTTTTTTTATAAATAATACTGCTCTGAATCTTAATACATTTCTGTATTTGTTAGGAAAACCATTGTTGAACTTTATCGACTAATGATCACTGAATTAGTTATACAGAGATGTATTATTTTTGGCAAGGGCCGGGCTTTAAACTAATGATTTGGTGACAATGACAACCCTGAGACAGTAGGCAATTATATCGCGGATTGGGCCGGAGTCAGCCTACTTCCCTGTCTTTATACTATGGTAAAGACGTAAGGTAGTTACTTTTAAATATGGCTCCTTGCTTTTCTAAACAAAAAAAAATCGTTTTTTTTTTTTAATCAAAAAAACGTTACCCCCCACACTAGAATTTTCTCCTGTATTGTGGAGGCAGTTTACAAACATAGATTGCACGAGGACAAACATCCAGACACGGAACAATTATTTGTAGGCCATACATGTTCCGTGCGGGATTCGAACCCGCGGTCCCCAGTGCATCAACTCATTGTTAAGCCCCTGCGCCACGGAGCCGTCAAAGGATAATTAGCGTTAAAGTTTCTGTGCTTAAGCGAAGATGAAAAAAAAAGAAAAAAAAAAGGAAAATGGATGAAATTGTGGCTGAAAGAGCGCATTACTTTAAACCATCTCAATATTTTAAGGATTCTTGATTCTGAAGACTTTCGGAATTTTCTAAGAATGGATCAAGATACTTTTAATGAATTACTTGAGATGGTGCGTCCAATAATTACAAAAAAATACAGTTATGCGTCAAGCCGTGTCTGCTAAAGAACGATTAATAGCTACATTAAGATTTTTGGCTACGGGAAGAAGTTATAAAGATCTGAGATTTAGTACAGTTACATCATTTCCATAGTGTCGTTAAACGTTCGCCCGTGACGACTGCCAAGCGCGAACTGAGGTGCCTGCCGCCTGGCGCTCTCGTCGATTCGTCGGCCGACAGCTTTCCACACGGTCGGCGTCAACCACGGACCCGACGTGTCGTGAGTGATGCGCTCGCGACCAAGGCCGTCGGACATCAACCAAAATATTGGTCAGACAACCGATGTCTACACTGTCCATTTTTATATCAACTCGACCAAGGTCACGACGGTTGGTGGTTGGTCCCGACCGTGTAGAAGGCTTTTAATTCGAAAGATAGCCGACGTATAAACGCTATGCGCTAAGACGCCGCCCACAAACGGTAGGGGTGTCCGACGGGCAAGTCGTATTGCTACAACAAACCCGCTTACCACCGACACTAAGATGATATGTCTAGGACACATCGGTTAGCGAGTCCAAGTTTACCTCTGTCTCGGAGGCTGCGAAGCAATCTACACGCCACTATAATAATTCTTTTCTAGTCCCATTTCTTTCAATATAATGCTTTTACATATTTGAGGCCTTCCACATATTTGCTTTATTTCATAGATCATACTATTGTGTGTCTTATTCATATGGGACTTCAAGTCATAACTCTGCTATCATAATGCTTATGCATCATAGAGAGCTTCTATATTAATGCTTTGGTTCGTTAGACCTTACTATGATAAGTCCCTAATATAGGACTAGTCACTGTGCAACCTTAGTACTAGCAGTCGATCAGCCGACCACTCCATATATATGTACAACCTTGGGTATGTGTCTCCGGCTACGCCCTAATATAAGGGAACATTACAAGAACACGTTCATCAACTTAAAAAAAAAAAATATTTGATCCATTTTTTGTATTATATTACAAATGTTATTTATCTTTATTATTGCAATATAATCGACTTGTATTTATATGATGTAATACATTTTGAATATTTTAAGCACAGTTTTAATAAATTTAGAGATTTTTAGAGACAATTTATGCCTTTACTAATACTATAATATTCAATATGCCAAATGAATATATTTGAACTTTATTCTTATTATTTGCATTTTAATTGTTTAAAATATAATTTCTATGACATTTTTAAATGTCTTAATAATGAATTTAATTATTATTTATTAATAATAATTATGAGGCGTCACAATATGCAGAACAAACAGAGTTGATGATAGCACACAGCCTTGTGGAACACCAGCGTTAAAAGGCTCCTTGATGCTCCGATCTGCAAGGAAGCTGGTGAACCAATTGCATAATTTCTCTGGAAGCCCATAGGAAGGAAGCTTCAAAAGAAGCTCTTTGTGCCAAACCCGATCGAAAGCCTTCGCAATGTCCAAACCAACGGCCAATGCCTCCCCCTTGGACTCTCCTACCTCCGCCTATCTATGGGTCAGGTAGACCAGAAGATCACCAGCTGATCGACGCCGACGAAAATCGTGTTGGCGAACAATAATCAGCTGGTGATCCTCAAGGTACCGGATAAGCTGGCAATTAATAATGGAATCCATTATTTTGGAGAACAAGGAGGTGATGGCGATAGGCCTGTAGTTGGACGGGTCTGAGGGGTCACCTTTTTTAGGGATCGGGTGGACAAAAGCTGTCTTCCTTGAATTCGAGACTACGCCTTGGGAGTAGGAGTACCGGAAAGACGCGTTAGAATCGGTGCCAACTCTGGAGCACACGTCCTCAGCACAATTGGGGGGATTTTGTCAGGCTCACTCAACTTCTGGATGCCCAGAGAGAGGAGTGCTTTGCGAACCGAGCGCTGTGAGAACAGCACATCCGGCATGGAGCACTTACACCGCGGGATGGTCGGAGGTGTGTTCCCCCCGTCATGAAGAGTCGAGTTGGATGCAAAAAGGGAGCCTAAAAGGTCGGCTTTCTCTTTTGCGGCATGGGCCAGTGAGTCGTCCTCCCTGTGCAGAGATGGTGTAGTGATGGCTTAGAGAAATTCCCTTGGACAGCCTTTGCGAGAGACCAGAATGCACGGGTTCCCGAAGGAAGTCGAACTAGTTTTTCGCCAATTCTGCCATACTGCTCATGCTTTGCCTTGGCAATAACTCTTTTGAAGGACCTGGAGACGAAGTTGTACTTCTTTTTAAGTGTGCTGGTGTTTACATCCCGAGTCGCCGAAGCCGCAACGCAGGCTTCTTCAGACCATATGCCAAGTCAAAGTCATAAACAGATCTCCCTGCATGATCGGTTAAACGTGAACCGAGCCATTCGGCGTGGTGGGCGTTAAAATTGCCAAAGATCACGATCTCTGCTGATGGGACCTATTGTAGCAAGGAATCTGTAGCCATTTGGATGTGGTCGATGAGTCGTTCTGTTTCGGCATTACCGCTATTGGACCTAAAGAGGCACCCGTAGACGCGCGGATGGTCGTCGCTGTCTACGCGTAGCCAAAGGATGGACAGGTCCGAACCTTCAAAACTGTCGAGGCGTAGAGAATAGATGTCCTCTCTGACATACACGCAAACTCCAGCCCGAGGCACAAAAGAGTGCTCCAATTTGTACCCCGGATAGGAGAGATACCAAGAATAAGTCGGAGAGGACTCCTGCGTCTCGGTCAGAAAGAGCGAGGCCCCACTACGCAGGGCAGCCTGAGCACCCTCGCCCAGGAGTGGAATAACATGTTCGTGGACGCTCAGCGAGGGATTCTCCAGGGGTGGTGGTACCCTCCTGGGGTAGTCTTTGTTGTAATTCCGCTAACATGTTGAGGGGGGGGGGGAGAATTGGGAAGTTGGACGTAATTAGGCTGTAACTTTAATGTAGCTGTCTTATCATAAGTAGGGTTTCTAATCTTTTTTAAAGTAAGTTTTATGAGTTTGGCTTTGTTGTAATTTTGTGTCAATATTAATTCCAAGAGAAGCCTATATATAGGGCTGTAATTTTACTTTACTAACGTCTAAGGCCTGAGAAGTCTGGCAATGAAATCGCCTATAATTTTTTAAAATCACAGATAATATTATGTTAATCCCTTTTCAGCGCCAGGGAAGCAACACGCTCTCACAGAATACTGGCGTGGAATACCACATGGCAAATGGAAAGCATGGCTCTACCACGTAAAAGATATTATCTAGGATAGATTCTAAAGTGGAGAAATAATTAATAGAGAGAGGAGAGTAACGACTCCGAGAATAGCTTTGGTCCCTTAAAATTAATTTCAAGAAACAGATACTCCATGTTATTAGTCTGTTGATCAAAAGTGGATATTACTTTGAAGTTTATATCACTACGTACGTAAATAGCGACTCCATCTCCACGCCTTAAAATTCGGTCATGTCGCACCAGCACAAAGCCTGGTAGACTATGTGATGTATAAAATAGGTTATTTTTTAATCAATCCCGGACACTAATATAGCATGGACAAAATCAGATGAAAAAGTAGCCAATAATTCAGTATAATGACATGGAATTCTTTGCGCATTAATATGACCTACATTAATATTAGTTAACAAAGTTGTTAAATGCATCTGAAATTTCTTGCTAAAGCGTGAACTGAAGGTAATAATCATCATCAATAGAGAAAAAAGACGAGCGCATATCACTTGCAGACACAAAAAGTTTATCATCAGACATAGTAATTTAAAATAAATATCATATACCTAAGACAAATAATTACAAAAATGATATATTATACTAGAATAGTTTACATGTGTAATATAGACAAGAGAGAACTAGTGTACAAGAATAATCAAGAATATAAGAACAGGTATTATTTTATCACACCACCTTTCCTCAAGTTGACGAATACTTACAAAGCAGAAAATATAAAGATTAAATTTTACACAAGTAAAAATTGCAATCATGGGCAAAAGATAACACTAGCCGGTTACAAGTATTCAAAGTAAAATTTAAAACTTAGCCACTAGCAAAAACAACAATTAATGTAATATTTCATTTAAGTATAAAACAATACATGTAAGGCTTAATGGTCTACAAACCACATTTGCCTTAATCATAACGTGTCACTGTCATTCACAGGTGCCATTCCATATTTACCTTAACCATAACGTATCACTGTCATTCAAAAGTAACAAATATTTTGTGATTAACTCAAAAATAATAACAAAATCACAAGTCAAAATTGGTAGTAAAAGGAAATACTAAACAAAATTGCAAAATCAAACCACTAAACTTACTCATTACTTTATAATAATAATGTTAAATGTATTAACATAACATTATATACAATATTTTATAATATAAAATATTAAAAACTAAAATAAAGACAAAAACTAAAACTAGTAACTTAATTATCATAATATAGTCCTACTCCCCGCGGTATCGTGCCAAGAACGCTAGTTGCGTTTCCCCGCTGAATGACTATACTTAGCCTGTGAGCGAGAAAAGAACCATTATTACTTTTTTATTTGTAATCTTTCCCAATTATTTGATTGTTTAAAATAATATTATAATTCTCTGAAGTTAGATTTTACTTTTTCATAAAAGTTTTACAAGTTTATCCTTTATATATATATAGATCTAATCACAAGTTTAACCTAACAATTGGGATGTTGTCTTCACAGTTACATTAAAATTCACCTTTACTTTTCAAACCTTATTGATGGATTTTTTCTTAAAATATATGTAAACACCTCTCAAGCATACCTATTTAAAAAAAGGTATCACATTTGACGAAGATTCGCGAAAGAAACATACAAAAATGCATACAATCGATTTGAGGCCTCGGCCATATTTACGTCGGGTAAAAGGGTAAAAGGCTGCTTAAAACAAAACCAAAACAATGTAATATTAGCATTTGCACACCACTAAAGTATAATAAATTTTCCGTATAGTGGCGGTGTAAGAATATCCACTACCCCATATCATCCCGTGGGTGTCGTAAGAGGCGACAGAGGGAAACAAATCAGGAGATGGGCAGTATGGGCTTCCTAAAAACAACTGAAAGTAAACAACCACGGAAACTATGGCAAATATCATAAGGCAATCTTTGGAGGAGAAATATGTTCATCAGTGGAATATATTACCCATTAACAATAACGGTAATGGTAAAGTATAATAAAGTAGTAGATAGTAGCCAATAGATACCTACTGCTATTTTTACGCTTGAGTATTTTCCACTGTGCTACATATACATATGATAAAAAAGAACAATATATGAGGAAGAAATAAATAAAATTACAACTTACACATATTGTTCAAATGAAAACAGTAATCAAGCTTTCAAACTTTTTTAACGCAACCTAACTTTGAAACTTTCCACATTAAAATATATCTTCATTGTGCTATTGTAGTCTGTTCAAAGTTTTGTTTCAACTTGTTTGCTGGTTCACAATTCACGCACTTAAGTTTACTAACAGTGTTGTTCCTTTAGTAGTTGTTAATGTTTTTTTTTTATAGAATCGAAGTAGTAAACGCACTCACAGTCCACTTGATGGCAAATAGCTACTGCAGTCCATCGATACTTGACGGCTCCGTGGCGCAGTGGCTTAGCAATGAGTTGCTGGGTGCCGCGGGTTCCAATCCCGCACGGAACATGTATTTGTATGGCCTACATATAATTGTTCCGGGTTTGGATGTTTGTCCTTGTGCAATTTGTGTTTGTAAACTGCCTCCACGATATAGGGGAAAATCCTAGTGTGGGGGTAAGGTTTATTTTTAAAGAAAAATAAAAAAATACTTGCAAACCACTTTAAACTTTTTAACAGTGGTAGAGCCAGGCGACAGCTTTTGCTGTCGCATGGATGGGCCGGCTCGTACCGGGGTGGTACCACGACCTCACAGAATACCAGCGTGAAATAGAGGTTTACCTCTGCGTTTCGCTTGGTGAGTGCAGGTGGCCGGAGGCCCTTTTTACTGGAAATGAGGCATTCCATCCTAGTCCTCACGGGTGAAAACGCATCTGCATTTTGATCTGTAACAGCGGATAGATGTAGATGTCTATGGGCCGCAGCAACCACTTACCATCAGGTGGACTGTATTTTTTTTTTATAGGATAGGGGTGACAAACGAGCACACAGTCCACCTGTATGCTCGTTTTTCACCCTTATCCTATAAAAAAAATAAAAGAAGGCTATAAATGCGTTGTCACTTTTGAGGACTAAGATGGCGTGCTTCTTAGCCTGTAATTATTATGGCTATCAATACCCCTTAGGCTAGAATACAGCAGTGTAAGCCTTGCTGTATTCTATGTATTTAGCGGCAGAAATAGGTAAGACGGTGATACAAAAAGTCCTATGATCCAGTAACCTAATGTAATTTTATGTGATAGAGCCGTGCTGCAGCATGAATATGTGGGTTCACCCCGGGTAGGACCACGTTCTCACATAATATCATCATGACAGCTGAATAATACTGTGATCCGTATGGGGAGTGTAGAGAATCGGAGTACCATTTCATTGGTCTGCGCATCCGGTCCGCATGCTCCTCCTGCTTGGTCCATGTGGTCCGCGTCTGAATTTTGATTATTAATCGATGCTAAATGTGTTCATAGAAACTAGATGGGGCGCGCCCGTATTTACTTACATATGCTATACTTATCTAGCCATAATGAATCTTATTTCTTATCATAAGAGCAAAATCTATTTCCATCTAAAATAAGTATATAATTTAATATAAGACTTTTATTCGTATTGCATAACCGATTACTATGTAATATGACTCTAAATTAATCTATAAACTAACTTTCATGCAATCAACTCTCGACCGGGAAATCGAACCCCAAACTTTCGTTCGACATTATGTTGAATCTATTTGCTTTTAACATAGATTATCTCCTTATTAGGGAATGCCTTATAAAATTTAATAGCAATATCTTCCAAACATGACATTTTTTATTTTTTATCCAATGAAAATAGACAAACTATTTTTTAAGCGCGTCGCTCTTGTATTAATAACCTCATATTATATTTTTTATAGAGATACTCCATGCGTAACAATGCCAACTAACGAATACTGATATTACTAATGTGAAACGGCAAATTATTAGGAATTAAATCGAATTGTTTGCTGTGACTGGATTAAAGATGTTAACTTTGTAGTCATTGGCTTAAAAATTTGGGCTTTAGGGCATTCTTGATTTAGTAACCTTTACAGCTTCGTTGGAAGAGATTTATAAATTGAGGGTTCGTAACTAATCAGGTAAAGCGGTGCAATAATAAGATAAGTAGACGATTTTTGGACGTCTGGCTAACACGGTGTATGAGGATAAGTCTCGAGGTTTACCTCAAAGTAAACTTCGTTCTGTTTTTTTATTTAGGATAAGGTTGTTGTCTATTTTTTTTATATAGGATAAGGTTGAAAAACGAGCACACAGTTCACCTGATGGTAAGTAGTTGCTGTGGCCCATAGATATCTACATCTATTCTCGATTACGAATCAAAATGCAGATGCTTTCTCACCCGTGGAGCCTAGGATGGAATGCCTCGTTTCCAGTAAAAGGTGTCTCCGTTTTTTTTTGTTGTGGCAACCCTAGTGATAAGTTGTAAAAGTAATTGGTCCCGATAATTTTTAATATTTTTTTAAATTGTAAATCCATAATACCCACCTCAATTTTAATTTATAGTTAATAATTACTGCCGCTTTGTATTTAATATTTAAGTAAGTGGGTACATAAATGTTATAACATTTTGGTGTTGGATCAAAAAGTGACAGGTAACGAACATTGTTTTAAAATTATTGTAATTCTTATTTCATATCATTCCTTTTATAATTTCAAGATCTATTCTATTACTCGGATTTTTACATTCTTTGCGGTTTTCTTTTCGAATTGTTTTAACGATAATTTGATTTGAGACTTGTAAATAGAAAAAAAAACAACAACAACTCGATATAAGCTTACTCTGCTTCTTCTGTTTTCGATCTTTGTTTTTTTTATTATTTATAATAAATAGTAAAATTAATACTCGCAACGCCAAGACGCGCCAGATGGAGAACCAACTCCAGCTTGCGGTCCAAGAACTTAAGGCGTCCAGGGAGCAGTGTGAACTGTTGCTTAAGGAAAGGGATGATAATGAGAAAGAAAAAGTTAGCATAATTGCCAAAAACACACAATTGAAATGTGATATGGTTAAGTTAAATACAGAATACACAAGTGTTATAAAAGAAAGGCATCAGCTAGCTACTGGGAACGGTTAATGAGTTTGACCGATGCAGCAAGGAATATGAGAAAGCTCTCCGGTTCATTGCTGCATTGAAGTTACAGTTGAATGAGGCTAATGAGCAAATAAAACAATTTCGAGCATATATAGATAATCTTAACGCCTCCCAGACTCAAAGCCTGTTCTCTGAGCTTGTGCAATGTAATACTTCAAGAATTTTACAGCAATCTGCAACAATAGATTTGACTGGTGACGACTCTTCCACTTCAGGAAACTCATTTAGGATTAATTGCAGTAAAAACAAATTGAAAACTTACATAAAAGTTAATAAAGACATAAGAAAAGTATAAAAATTAATAAAAAAATAAGACTAATACCAAAAATTATGTTAATTTATGTAAAGAAAAGCAAGCATTGATATATGAACTGAGTTGTATTCAATTGAAGTGGATAACTTAAAAAATGTTATGAGACTGACGTAGAGTGCCTTAAATCAGAAATATTTTCTTTTACAAATTGCCTTCAAACTGTATCCAATAAAAATAAATCAGCCCACAACGAAATAAAAGAACATATACTGGCTATGGATAATCTGGTAAAGACGTAAATATAATGAGGAGCGTTTTGACTCCTTACACTTACTTAACAACTCGATATTAGCTTACTCTGCTTCTTCTGTTTTTGATCTTTGTTTTTTTTTATTATTTATAATAAATAGTAAAATTAATACTCGCAACGCCAAGACGCGCCAGATGGAGAACCAACTCCAGCTTGCGGTCCAAGAACTTAAGGCGTCCAGGGAGCAGTGTGAACTGTTGCTTAAGGAAAGGGATCATAATGAGAAAGAAATAGTTAGCATAATTGCCAAAAACACACAATTGAAATGTGATATGGTTAAGTTAGATACAGAATACACAAGTGTTATAAAAGAAAGGGATCAGCTAGCTACTGGGAACGGTTAATGAGTTTGACCGATGCAGCAAGGAATATGAGAAAGCTCTCCGGTTCATTGCTGCATTGAAGTTACAGTTGAATGAGGCTAATGCGCAAATAAAACAATTTCAAGCATATATAGATAATCTTAACGCCTCCCAGACTCAAAGCCTGTTCTCTGAACTTGTGCAATGTAATACTTTAAGAATTTTACAGCAATCTGCAACAATAGATTTGACTGGTGACGACTCTTCCACTTCAGGAAACTCAGTGAGGATTAATTGCAGTAAAACCAATTTGAAGACTTACATAAAAGTTAATAAAGACATAATAAAAGTATAAAAATTAATAAAAAAATAAGATTAATACCAAAAATTATGTAAATTTATGTAAAGAAAAGCAAGCATTGATATATGAACTGAGTTGTATTCAATTGAAGTGGATAACTTAAAAAATGTTATGACACTGACGTAGAGTGCCTTAAATCAGAAATATTATCTCTTACAAATTGCCTTCAAACTGTATCCAATAAATATAAATCAGCCCAAAACGAAATAAAAGAACATATAAAATGAGGAGCGTTTTGACTCCTTAGTTAAACATCAATGTGAGTGTCAGCATTCAATACCAGCTTCTTCAGAGTCTGTGTGTGCTGATAATATTATACCATCACCAAAACTCTATGACAGTGCCATAGCAGAGGAGCTTAAAATAAAAAAAAACTCAAATATTAACAAAAATAATATAATTGTGTATAGCGATGACATAGGAAAAAATCTAGGCATAACTTTAAATTACTCTTTAAATGGACAAAAAATTACAAATTGCTGCATGCCTGGAGCATCTTTTAGAGACATTCTAAATAAAATTATTGTAACTAAATTTTACCCAAATAGTACAATAATAATTTTTGTTGGTAGAAGAGGCAGTGTAAACAACAAACAGTTATTAAGATAGGTATATTGCGCGACTTAATAACTTAAATGTACACAAAATAGTTTTGTTCACACTACCTTACATACAGGGATTGCCACAGGAAAATAATCTAAGACATAATTTAAATATACAAATGAATAATTTAATATGTAACTATTATTTAAATTTGACATATAATTGTAATGATAATAATGACAAATTTCATTTAGTTGATATAAATAATTTAATAAAAATGGTTTGGACAAAAGGTAGGTATTACCTATCCAAATATTATTTAAGACTGGTAGTTAATGTCCTATCTTATTATTTACTTTTTAACTCAGCCAAGTTTTTGGCTACCAAGACTGCTTTTGAGCATAATCATTTGACATTTAATTTGGAATCAGTTCCAACTAATTAAAATTAGTGAATGAGACAATAGAGGCAATCTCTAGCAATAATAAGAGTTTAATTTATTTTGAATACAGCCCACAAATAAGTAATAAAAATTGTTTACACCTGGTGCATCAAAATATACAAGGCATGTTGGGCAAAGAATTGGAAGTTGAATTGTTTTTAAATAGTAACAATATACACATCCTTTGTATTACTGAACATTGGCTAAAAGATTATAATTTCATGTTTAATTTCAAAAATCACCAGGTGGTCAGTTCCTTCAATAGAGAAAAAAGTTTACGTGGTGGCTGCTTAATACTAGCAGATAATTCATTATTATATAAAGAACGTAAGGATATTGTGAGCCTCTCTGTTGAGCGAACTGTAGAAATGGCTTGAGTCGAGCTCGAGCACCTCATTGTTGTAAGTGTTTACAGATCCCCGTGTGCTACTTATGACTATTTTGAAAGGATTGTGGAAGAAGTTTTGCTCAAATTTAGTAAACAGAACATGTTTGTTGTAATATGTGGAGACTTTAACATCAATCTCCTTGAAACTTCTGCCATTAGTATTAAGTTTAGCTCATTGTTTAAATTGTATAATCTTGTTAATTTATTCTTAGAAACAACACGTATTGCTGGGCCTAGTGAGACCTGTATAGATAACATTTTTACAGATGTTAAGCCCCTGCATATATCAATTATTCAAAATTTAGGTTCAGATCACTGTGGACAGTTGGTATCACTGCCTTACATACTCAAGAAACAGAAAAATAAGAAAGTTGTGTTTGTTCAAAATTCCAAAAAAAGTCTTCCATCATTTTCTTTTAAAAGTAGTGCTAATTATTTGTATGGTAAATTATTTAAAATTATAAGTTATGAATTTAGTAGGATATTTCCTTTTTTATATAGGATAAGGGTGACAAACGTGTACACATTCCACCTGATGGTAAGTGGTTGCTGCGGCCCATAGACATCTACATCTATCCTCTATTACAAATCAAAATGTAGATGCGCCGCCACCCGTGAGGACCAAGATGGAATGCCTCATTTCCAGTAAAAAGGGCCTCCGGCCACCTGCACTCACCAAGCGAAACGCAGAAGTAAAACTCTACTTCACGCTGGTTTTCTGTGACCTTTCCAAGGCCTTTGACTGCGTTCACCATGAGACATTAATCAGGAAGCTACAGTGCTATAGTGTCAAGAACACAGTGCTTAAACTCATTATTTCATATTGAAGTAATAGAATGCAGAAAGTTATTATCAATGATAAAAGTTTTTCTGGGTCACCTGTACTAATGGGTGTCCCTCAGGGCTCCATTCTCGGCCCATTCCTATTTCTTGTGTATAATAATGACTTACCTTCTCTTGTCGGGGATATTCATGATATAATATTATTTGCTGATGATACTTCCTTGATTTTTAAACTTAAACATCAATTATTTAAATGTGACGAATTGAATAATGCTAAATCAAAATTAGTGCATTGGTTTAATGTTAATAATCTACATTTAAACGAAAATCAAACTAAATGTATTAAATATACAACAACGAATGTTAAAAATCTGAGTGCCAATGTGTTTTTAAATGGGAAAGAACTGAGCCCTGTTGAATCCACTGTTTTTCTTGGCATCACTCTCGACGCAAAGCTTCAGTGGGGCCCCCATATGTCCAAACTAGCAAGGAGACTAAGTTCTGCAGCCTATGCTGTAAAAAATATTAGAGGTCTCACTAGTGTCGAGACAGCTAGATTAGTTTATTTAAGTTATTTCCATAGCATAATGTCTTATGGGATTTTGCTATGGGGAAATGCGACTGATTCAGAAACTATTTTTGTTTTACAGAAGAGGGCCATTAGAGCTATTTACAACCTAAAACCGAGAGAGTCTCTTAGAGATAAATTTAAAGAAATAAACATATTAACTTTGTCCTCTCAGTATATTTACGAAAATTTTATGTATGTTCACAAAAACAAAGATAGTTTTAGTAAAAAAAGTGATATACATTCTGTAACCACAAGCTAGCAAGCTAGTTATGCCAGTTTCTCGACGTCACTAATTCATTCTTGGGGCAATGTATACGCTATTACAACAAGGTCCCAGAAAGTGTACAGGCACTCTCTATAACAAAGTTTAAATGTTTTATTAAGCTGAAACTGTATAAAAAGTGTTATTATAGTATAAATGAATACATGGTTGATAATAACCCCTGGGAATGAGGTGGTCGCTTCCAAGCAGTTTCTAAAATAAATTTTGTAAATAGTTCGTTATCATTTATATTGTAAAATTTATTTAAAAAAAGTCCCGCTGGGTTTTTTGCTGGTTCTTCCCAGGACAGAGGGTTTTTTTTCGAACCAGTGGTAAAGTAAAAAATGACTTTCAATAAGAATTACACATGTGATCTATTTTGAATAAAAAATTATTCTATTCTATTCTACACTCACCAAACAAAACACAGCAGCGTTAAGCTGCTATTTTACGCTAGTGTTCTGTGAGAGCGTGGTCCTTCCCCGGTCGAGCCGATGCATTCTTGCTATAACTATACTAGTAATATAGCTGCAGCATGGCCCTACCACGTATGAATGTTATGCAGTAAGTGACCGGGCATTCTCATGAAGAAGCAGTGGCAAATAGTAGTTCACCAGTGTGGGTGATTGAGTGCCAGCTAACGTTCAGCAGGAACTTTAGTACCAAAAGGCAAGAAAATATAACTAATAACACAAACAGTAGATTACAGCATGGTGATACATAAGTTAAGATCACAGTATGTTAATATAAACGTTTTGATATTAAGAGAAAACCCTAATGAATATGCCTGAAAATTATGAAGTCTTGCAAAACGTATAACATATTATATTATTAGTTTTTTTTTAGAAACGTTACCCCCACATGGATTATGATTAGATGATAGATTTTCTCCTGTATCCTGGAGGCATTTTACAAACATAAAGTGCACAAGAACAAAGATCCAGACCCGAAAATACTATTTGTAGACCATACAAATACTTGCTCCGTGCGGGATTCGAACCCGCTATTCGAACACAGCTACTCATTGCTAAGCAGTCTAGTAAGTGTTTCTAAAACAATATTTTACCTAAATATCTCGAGGTCTTCAAAACTATTTTTACGCTCCTCGGAATCATGCAGAGTTAGTTTCTTTCGAACATCACTTCTAAACTTTATTTTTCAGATTGAATACAATTTTATACATTTTTGAAATCTGTTGATATAATGTTGATATATATCTGAAAAACCCACATTGCTCTTACTATTTTAAAATATTAGCTTTTACCTACATTTACATACTTACATACTCCGCTCGAGTTCAGTTTTGAAATGTAAGGAAATTTAAAACACCTAAAAAATCTAAATTTATCTTTAAATTCTACAGCCTGGACTAGAAAGTAAACTTTTTAAAATTGCATTGCTCGCCTTTCTTGTTTCTGTGCATAGTGATTTATGTAACAGCATTCTAAATAATAAAGTAGACCTGTGCTTTGCTGCGAAGGCAAGGCAGAAATGGCAAAGCAAATTCTCTTACCTGAACTAAAATATTCCACTGAAGTTAATCAACAAGAATGTGGAAAATTCCGTTAGGACAGGGTGTGCAAAAATATTTCTTCATAATTACATAGAGCACAAGACCGTGTCATCTAGCTATTTCGACTTAGAAATCTTGTCACTGTATATAAGTATTAAAGTTAAAGTTTCTACCTATAACGTCTCACTGCTGGGCTCAGGCCTTCTCTCATTTCTGAGAGGGTTTTATCTGAATGGGTTTAGGGTTTTGGTGAACTTAACGTCTTCGAAATATTTTTTTCTTATTCCTCAGACATGCAGATTTCCTCACAAAGTTTTCCTTCACCGGCGAGCACGTGGTAAATCAGCAATTAAAATTGCAATTAACAATTTCATTGGTGCCGGCGGGAATCGAACCCGGGTTGCTCGCGTACTGTGAAACTTACACCGAGCGCTAACCATCTGAGATGCACGCCTTACCACTAAGTATCTCGGCACTTTACTTGACGGGGAAAAAGCTTGACCATAAGCGTAGTAATCCGATTAGGAGCGACAATCTGTCAACCTTATCAGTTCTCTTGTGGTAGAGGTGTAAGCGAGTTTGGATTCCACAGACTTTTATGTAAAAAATTGCTAATAGTTTGTGCAGGCACGGTTGTCTAAATTATGTTATCTGAAAAGCTCTGGTGTTCATAATTATTCCCTGGGTTTCAGAGCCTTGTGGAATTTGACGACTAAGTCGCAGCGCTATTGCCACAGTTACGAATCCCACTTAAAAACAAGTATTTGTATGTATATATACAAAATAATTGTTCCTATATTGAATTAAAAAATTGAATATAAGTGACGTAAAATCGTCCCAACGTTTACCTGAATCCAAAAACAGGTCTGGACTGATCCTCGTATAAAAGAAGATGAAGATAGCTTAGAAGCTATGACTAGATGCTGGTAAAAAGAAGTACCTTACAGCTGGAATCCTATTCCCTAACATCTCAAAAGAAAAATCTGACAATGGTGTCTACATCAGAGAAGCCTTTCATAAACATCTAAAAACCCTTTCGTATAACGCCAAAACTCAACTAAGTAAATTTCATTAATTTATATAGTGTAAAGATGGCAAACTATTTGATAAAGAAAACAGTAGCAGTAAAATCTTTCACATACTCTCTATATAAGATATTAATCAGATATAAAATAAATTCAATGGTTCTATTCCGTTATGAAACTAATGTAATTGCAACTTTAATAATTATTAATTTAGTTAATATTAATAAGCAATGGGCTCAGAAAACGGATAAATTTTTAGTTGTACTTCTATAAAAAATTGTTTTCAGCAATTACCTTCTAAAAGCCAATATATATTATGTATTCATATAAATATTCGATCACATACAAAAAAAAATTACCAAATTACTCCATTTTATTATTATCACTGTAAATATTGGTAAATATCAGTGTTTTTTTTTATAGGACACAGTCCACCTGATGGTAAGTGGTTGCTGCGGCCCATAGACATCTACATCTATCCTCGTTTGCGAATCAAAATGCAGATGCGTTGTCACCCGTGAGGACTAAGATGAAATGCCTCATTTCCAGTAAAAAGGGCCTCCGGCCACCTGCACTAACCAAGCGAAACGCAGAGGTAAACATCTACTTCACGCTGGTTTTCTGTGAGGTCGGGGTACCACCCCGGTTTGAGCCGGCCCATCCGTGCGACAGTAAAAACTGCCGCGTGGCTCTACCACTGTTAAAGTGTAGTGTGAAGTGTAAATCATTTACGCGAAAATATAATCCAATACTTTTTCTTTAAAGTTTTATTGGTGTTGTAATCGAGAGGATCTCGATAGCATGCAATTTAGGCGTATTTTGTCTTGCGAATGAGCTATTGATGGAATTTATAATTTGATTAAAATTTTAGTAATTTTGAATTTGTAGGAAGAATATTTCTTCCTTTTTCCAATTTGTAAAGGCCAGTAGCTGCATATTTTATTTATGTCATATCTAATCTATGTTATGCTTGTCAGATATGGTCACCATTCTTTGTGTTCATGTCAAAAGTGGTTTCCATTGAAATAAAGATTGATGGTTCTTCATATTGAAACGATCTGCTAACGCTTGAATTAATTTCGTACTCTGCTGGATATGTGAACATTTCGATGTATTACGTTATGCATTGATTGCATTGGTTTAATAGCCCGTATAACGTTTAACGTCTCGATAAGGCGTACAAGACATACCAGGAACTTGATGTTTTACATTCCCTTTTAGTAGATAAATGATTGGAAAAACTGTGTTTTACACACACTGTGTTTGACAGCACCGTAAGATAAAAAAATATCTCAATTGACCCTTTTAATACTAGTTATAAAGGTTAATTAAGGTAAATACACAAATGAAGTTCGCAAATTTTTAGTCAATCCATCTGAACGTAATTATAAAATTACTGTATTGTCATTTGCGTTATCGATAATACAAAAATTCTTTTAATATTCCTTCTTCTGGAGTCTTTGAAAAGTTTTATTATTCAAATGCGATCCGCCGGTAGTAGACCCAATCCGATGGAGTGGATCTACTACTGAAGCATTATTTAGATTTAAGATAATAAACGTCATCAAGTACTATTTTTTCATATAAATCTTCAAGTTTTTCAAGGTTTCAAGGACATGACAATCGGTTGAGCCATTCTGAAGATTAGGCTGGACAGATAGACAGCGAGATTTTTTAAATGGTTATTTTTATCTTATTGGCATTCAAATCGTTTATTTCAATATAACAGACATACACTTCAATGTTATTTATATGTATGGATATATTTTTATAGATTTTATATACTGAATTTTCTAGTCATTTCTAAAAATTTATTACAGAAGCTTTCAATATATACTATTTTGAATTAAAAAATTTAATGTCACTAAAAGGGTATGGACGAAGTGTAGGGCGTACCTCCTCTAGATGGTGTGACCTGGTACCTGGTAAACCTGGTAAAACATGCAACAAGTCGATGGATGCAGGTGGCTCAGGACCGTGCTTTGTGGCATTCCTTGGGACAGGCCTATGTTCAGCAGTGGACTTGTTTGATATGGGACATCCGATATCCTTGTAATATATCACTTTTCATCACAACATTAAAACTCAAGAGAAATTCCTACAGTTAGAAACTTTGACAGTAATTTTCTTCCTGATACGTCGTCATTTTGACATGCATTCCAAATTATACTCTAACTTCAAGTAAGACAAAAATAGAAAGGGTGTTTATTGGTAACCGAAATTAAAATTAGAATAAGTTCAAATTTTAATTTCCTTATACACAACCATTTATCATAACCAGAAAGAAATAAGAGTACCTACCTATATTCAGTAACTGCAATAGAATAAAATATGGAAAAAATTAAAATTATTTAAAAACATAAGATTCTAAATTGGGTAAAAATAAGCGCAGGAATTTCACTTACAATGCAATGGTTCTAGTTTTATAAGTAATCTAATGAAATGACAATCTAGTGACAGAAAAACCCAAGTACTTATTTTGACCGAACTCGGGATTCGAACGCGGTACTACATAACATAATCAGCAGTCGTGCTTACAATTACTAGACTAACAAGGCAGCAGAATCAATTTATCTGCATAAAATGTTGAACGTTAAAATAAACAAAGGTTCTTCCAATAAGTAAACGAAGAAAAAAGAAACAAGGATTAAACGGAAATATATTACGATTAAAAAAATAGACGTTATAAAACATATGCGACCCAGTACTAAACTGATTTAGAGTACCATTGCCGAGTAACTTCCCGCATTCAAATTTATCTTAATTTTGCTTTCATACTTTGTTTCAAATTTTGTTGGGTGCATTTTGTTCGTAATTTAACACACTCAGGAATTTACGAACAGTTTACAGACACTTTTTATAATGTAAAGAAAAGCTAAGGTACAGAATCATTACTTTTCTTATGTCTTATCAAAATTGAATAGATTTTGTTAAGATAATATCTTTTGGAAATATTTCTAGTAACGATGTTAACATTACAAATACTAACGTTAACCACCCTGTGAGAGGCCTTGAGATTCCTGTTTTTACTTGTACAGAACCCACTTGCGCAATTTTACGATGGTTAGGAAATTAATTAACAAATGTGAATATTACACCGCCTGTCCGACTCTATATCTTCTCAGTATCTCCGAAAGACCCCGATTTTTACGACAGTCATTGGACGAATTAAAGTACTTGTAAAACGCCAACACCACATGACTATTTATCTGTCACGTATTTTTTTTAAATTCTAGAATCGTAATATCGTAGTTAGATTAACTCCAGTTTTGTAGTAATTGCGAAACAAAATGTGCAAAATATTGATTATTAAACTTTTCTAACTATGAAAAATATGTCTTTATTAAATTACATAAATAAAACTTTATGTTGCTATAAACGAGTTTCTAATTATAAGTTAAAGGAAAATAAAAAAGTTGTTTTAAAACAATCTGTAGAAATCTTTTTACACAGTGTGTTTATGATGGAATTGACAAATATGCAATAAGTCGTAAACTTAATAAATACACACACAAATTAAGCGGAGATAGTCGCCAATTGTTTTATTTCTAAATATTTGTACAGATACATGTGTACAGTTAAGACTTTAGTGAATAACGTTCGGCAGATCTGAGTGTTCGATGATCTTGAAAAATGTGCTCTTTTCTACTGTAGTGCCTGAGTATGCTGATAGTGCTAAACGCGTCGCCTCACACAATTGCCACTCTTCAAAAACATTGTTTTAATAAGTCTACGCCAGTCAGTTAGCTTGCAAAATTAAAAAAAGGTTCTTTCGTTAAATTTTATTTATTAAATCATTCCAAAGAATTCTTCATCAGCATCTAAACGAAGTTTCATTAGTCTGAACCAATTTATAAATCACTTAAACCAATCTGCCTCAAATGAGTCCTCTACGGCCTGTTTGAACGCTGCTAGTGAATGAAAAAGAGAAATAACAGATAGACTGCTATTAATGTTTGATAGAATATACTCCTAAATAAAATAATTTGGTTCAATAATCAATAACTTATGAAATTGATGACAAAAATGACAGAACAAAATTATGTTAAGCTTTCACATCAAGGCTTGCTTTGAAAGGTGGAATCGTAAAAACTATGTAAAGAAGACGGATGGTAAAACATTGGTAATATTTTTTTAATATTTTGAGTCTGTACGTGGTAGAGCCACGCTGCAGCTGTATAAGTGGTATAGTTGTAACATGAATGGGTCGGCCCGACTGAGGAAGGACCACACTCTCACAGAACACCAGCGTAAAATAGCAGCTTAACGCTGCTGTGTTTTGTATGGTGAGTGTTGATACTTTTTTTACTGGAAACGAGTCATTCCATCTTAGTCGTCAACGGTGACAACGCATCTGCATTAAGATTCTTAATTGAGAATAGATGTAGATGTCCATGGGCCACAGCAACCACTTAGCAATTGGTGAACTGTGTGCTTCTTTGTCACTCATATCCTATAAAAATGTGATTTTTAGATTTTTGATAAAAGTTTCTTAATAATTCTAAATATTTATGAATAATGCATTATATATATGAATTTGACCGTAGTGAATGAATACAGTCGGGAAAGTACGTCCGTGAGGAACAAGTTTCGAGAGGCCGGAGATAGCTGCAATATCATTAAAATTTATTAAAATATACAATACTAAAAACTATAATAATAATTTAAAAAAAAAAACTAAAACTAGAAACTTAAATATCATATAGTCCTACTCCCCGCGGTATCGTGCCAAGAACGCTGGCTGCGTTTCCCCGCTGAATGGCTATACTTAGCCTTTGAGCAAGGAAAGAACCAGCCCTCTTATCACCAGCAGCAACGACCAGCCGCGGATGGAGTTCCTTTAGGAACTCCACCGCACGTGGACTCCACGGACCGATAGTCTCTACAGCAAATGGCACAAATATGTAGTCATCTCTCAGAGACTCATATTTGCGCCACTTACTCAGTTCAGCTGCCTCTGATGCCGCCCCGGCTCTAAACGAGGTACCCCTGAGATGAGAGACCGCCAGAGTGTCTACGCAAGTAGCATCCCACACTAAGGCTTTACCTCTCTCCCAAGGGACCAATGTCATACCGTCGGGTCTCCTGCCATCGTCTCTAAATATTCCACAAGGCTCTAAAACCGAGGGAACATTTATAGAGACAAGAGCCCTTCGGATGACATCGTTCAAAGAACTGTGTCGTGAAAATCTACCAGCGCTTTTCTTACATGAAAGTCCGTGGAGCCCAAACTTGTCGACGCTGCTACCACAGGGACACTGATGGGGTTGACAAATCGCCGCTCCTAGTCGGATTCCTACGGCAATGCGTAAGCTTTCCGCATCAAGTAATGTGCCGAGATTACTTGATGGTAAAGCGTGTAACCAGTGACTAGATTCCTTAGTCGAAACAGCTAGAAGGCGTGCCTTATCTAGGTCACTCTGGAGATTATGAAACAAATCCTTCTGCACGCCCTGTACCAATGGAATATCCCACTGTTTTTGTTGGTTAACTTCCAGTGGAACATTTTCACCAGGACAGAGCGTTTGCCATGTCTTCCCTGCCTCCGTAGCAAAGCATAGGTCTGCTTTATTATTTAAAATTATATTACATAAGTCACTGACACTATTTACGGAAGCAAGGAAAGCAGGCAATGCAATGCCAGAAAGATTTCTCACACCAATGCCACCAAATTTTATAGGTAAAGTAGCTTGAGTCCAGGCTGTAGTATTTAAAGTTAAATTTAGAATTTTTTCAATAGCTATTTTAAGATTATTATCAATATCTTGTAAAATATCCGAACATTTCCAGACTGGACTCGAGCGGAGTAAGTATGTAAATCTAGGTACAAGAAGACAATATTTTAAAATAGTAAGAGCTATGTGGGGGTTTAATTTATACAATTTATCAACGTGGTTTAAAAACTGATCAAATTTTGTTTTTAAAACAGGTTTAATACTATCGAAAAACAACGGGGCACCTAGCAGGTATAGTGATTCCGTACTGACAGTTTTTATTCCTGGACAAATATGATTAAAATTTTGAATTAAAGTGTCTCTATGAGAAGTAGATAAATTATTGGAAAAAAATATTTCACATTTATTGCTATTTGGTTCAAGACCAATATTTTTAAAATTTTGAAAAATATGAGTAAGATCACTGAGGACGTCATCTGCTCTACCTCCCACTGTACCGTCGTCTAGGTACCAGACATTCAGCTTGGATTTCAAATTTGAAATAATTGGTTGAATTCCCAAACTGAAAAGTGCTGGACCCAGTGGGTCACCCTGCTGAACACCGACAGCGGAATCGATAACATGGTTTTCGTAAAACAAGTTAGTATTTTGACTATAACATTGCCAAACGTAATGATAAATTTCGGGGGTATTATTAGCCACTTCTTTCAGCAAGGTTACCCTATCGATAGAGTTAAAAGCATTCCTTAGGTCAACCTTCACAAGAACATCTGCATCAGAGCTTGTTAAAAATGTACGCACTGAATGTACCGCCGCCTCACAGCCACCTCTAGTGCCAAAACCTAGTTGAGTAGGCTGAAATTTGGTCTTAAGGTTAGAGATTATGTGCCTGCACGCTAATTTTGAAGTTAAACGTCGAAATGTGGAACCAACGGCAATAGGACGGATACCGTTATCCTTTTTTTTTGAAGGCACATAATCTTGCCCCATATAAGAATGGAATGAAATTTGGATTAACATTACCAGAAAGCATAAAGTTACATAATTTTGTAATGTCTTTAAGAAGTACTCCGCCGGCGTCACCGGCAGAAGCGCTTACAAGATCTTTAAGATGTTGAGGCGTAATTCCGTCAATGCCGCCAGCAGAGCCATTCGAAAATGACATAATTGCTTCTAAAGTGTCTTTTTCCGAAATTTGTAAAGGTTAAAATAATTTCATTAAAATAGTTTCAGAGTTGAGGTCGAATTGATATGAACAAAGTTACAAGCTTGAGTCCATGCAAAATAAAAAATTTCTTACAAAATTCGAGTGATATATTTTTTAAAATATCGTAAATCTATTTTTTTACATGTAAGTAGATGCTGTGGCCCAAAGACATCTACATATATCCTCGATTAAGAATCAAAACGCAGATACGTCGTCACCCCTGAGGACTAAGATGCAATGCCTCGTTTCCAGTAAAAAGGAACTCCGTTTCTTTTCACCCACCATACGAAACACAGCAGCGTTAAGCTGCTATTTTACGCTGGTATTCTGCTAGAGTGTGGTTCTATCCAGGTCAAGCCGACCCATTCGTGCTACAACCATAATAAAGCTGTAGCGTGGCTCTACCACGTAAAGAAACACAACATTAAATTATTTACTTATATTTTTAATTTACGAGCGTTTCTTCTTCAAGCTATTGCTTTGATAAAAATTTACTTCTTCTGTAGTTCTCTCCTATTGCTTCATCGGAATATCAAATTTTTTATTCTTTTTCTTTTTCTGGTTACCAAATTTATATTCCTAATTTTTCATTTATCCTATATGGCTAATGTGACTTGTTAATATATCTTTACTCCATTTATTATAGCATTAGAAAATAGAGGATCGTAGGAATAAAAGTGCAAAACATTTAATCAATTTATAGTTAGTTTAAATAATTTTAATCAAAATTGATTTCTTTAAATTCTTTAAACTAAACTTTGATAAATTTATTATTATTATTAAATTTTCGTTAAAATTTAGTTTTATGGTATTTAATACAGAACGTACTATATACTTAGAATAACAAAATCATACTTATTTTTAATAACAATCGCAACATCTTCATCACATGGTTCAAGATTTCAACAAACACTTGCACAAATTGAAAGAAACGAACGAATCACCACTATCATTACATGATAATTAATAAAATAAAACATTTTATTTAAAATAAAAAAATATAAAACGGAGGCGTTGGTGAAACTTCAACACGTTTCCTTCCACTTCCACGATTATCACCAGATTATGATGAAGAAGAAGTTTCACAAAACTATTAATAAAACTTTCTACCACGCACAGGGAGCGGTTGAAACTCGTTGAAGTATGATGTGCTAAATTGCTCGGTAAAGAAACAGTCATAATAATTAGTTAAAATTCGCGTTTAAAGTTGTGTTAGTATTCATTTTAATGCTACTAAATCCATGATTTCAGTGGTTAAATTAAAATTTCAGTGTGACTAGAATTACTCAAATTACAAGCAAAAACATTTCAAAGTTTAGTGAAAGGCAATATTAATCCTAATAAAACTCAAATAATGTGCTCAAAGTGTAAAGTATACTATTTAAAATAAACAATAAGTGTTATAAGTGACAAAGTGAAAAAAAGTGATACAAACCAATAAAAAAAAAACGGAAAAACAGCGGTCATCATTAAACAAAAGGAATGGACTTTGATCTAAAGAACAATTTTAAATCTGTTTAACGAACTTTTATTTGTTATCAACGAACAACCTATACCGCAATTTCACATGTATTAGTCAATGAACGGGTAGCGCGATGCATTAAGGTGTTGACTACATAATTGACGAAGTGTGAGTTCGGATCCCACAAAATATCAATTACACTTTTTGTGATTTCTTCGTTTTCATAAATTTAAGAGAACATCAAAAATAATTAGTTCGCTTGCAAAGTGCTATACTCGTATAAACAACAACAAAATTAATTACAATTATTATACAAAAAACAGAACAGACTCAACGAAACATGGAATTAGAAAACATAACATATCGAAAACCTTACAGAACTAGTTCACTAAGTGATATGACAAACATCAAAGAATCACGCATTTTCGATACGACAATAATGAGTCTACCTGACACCTTACACAACAATAGTCAAACTTTACAAGACTTAAACGAAAAAATTAAATCATTAACAAACGATCTTCTAAGTGCTAATCAAGAGATTGAGAACCTTAATTCCGAAAATTTTCGTCTAAAAGCTGACCTTGATAAGTCCTTAAAAATAATCGACTCATACAAAAGAATAAACACATTTGATAGGAAAAGTATGACGCCTACTCCAAGACGCAAAAGAAAGTATTCACAAAATAAGATCTTAAAAAGTCCAGCACAAATAACAAACCCAGGAACAGATGGTCAAAGTATAAATAATTCCCCAATTTCCAAAACAAATCGACCTTTACATGAATTAGAACAAAATGCGATAAATAATGACAACTTAAATATTTTGACAATACCGTCTGAAAAACCCATGAACTTGCCTGCCTGTTGTACAACATTTTCAAATAAAATATTGCAAAAAGATAATCAACAAAAAACAGAAATAAACTGTGACACTCCTCTTCTGTATGCAAGTAAAGAGCAAATAAATTCCCATGAAAAGGTTAATAAAGTAGGGAAACGAAAAATTGTTATTGTAGCGGATGAACAAGGTTATAAAATAAGAGAAACACTGCAGAATTTGATTGGTTATGAGTTTATAGTAACTTGCTACTCGAAGTATGGAGCCCCATTAAAAGAGGTGTTAGCGCCTGCAGAATCTGAGTTAAGCAAATTGAACAGCAATGATTTTGTAATAATACTTGGAGGAATTAATGATAAAAATCCTCGTGAACTATTGTTTTTCCTTAGACAATTTTTAAACAATGCGAGCAAACCCAATATTTTAGTATCAGAAGTACCACGTAACAAATATCTTAATGAAAGAAAATTAAATTATGAAATTAAATTTATATGCTCTGAATTTAAGTGTGTTAATTTTATAGAAATGAATTATTCTGTCATGATACCTAGGCGCAAATATTTTCCTCTATATACAAGCCAGTTACTTCTACAAGAATTATTACGCGTGGATTATAAATTAAAATATGAGATATACTGTAAAAGCTTAAATGACATACCGAAACATAAGCAGACCTTTACTGAAAATAGTACCCAAACTGACATGTTTGTCGACCTTGTAAAATGTAATAATTTTTCTAATAGTAGCACCCAAACGGACATGGTAATTGAAACACCTTCTGAAATTAATTCTACCAACTTTTTTCTTGTATAACCAAATAAGTATACTTCATCAAAATATTAACGGCCTCATAAACAAGTGTGACTTATTAACTACATCTTTAGAATCTATAGAAAGTGTAAAAGATGTTAAAGTTTTATGCATTACCGAACACAATATGTCTAGTAGTGATTTATATATCTTGAACTTTCCAAATTATTCATTGGGTTCAGTGTTTAGTCGTAGGAATCGTCGTGGTGGATCTTGTATTCTGGTACATAACTCACAAAAGTTTATACCAATCAGTAACATAAAAAAATATTCGATTGAAGGTGTAATCGAATGTTCAGGAATACAATTACCTGAACATAAACTATATATATTCTGCATTTACAGACCCCCCAGGGTAAGTTCCGAAGACATCAATAAGTTTTTAGCAACATTTACTTCTTTATTAAATCAATTTTGCCTTGGAAAAAATAAAGTAATACTCTGTGGCGATTTTAATATTAATACTCTGAAAAAAAGTAAGGAAACTATTGAGTTAAGTGAAATTCTGTCTGCGTATAACCTGAAAATAGGAATAAAAGAGCCCACTAGATTGGTAAGTGGCACATGTATTGACAATTTCATGTATAATGTTCGTGACTGTAAAACAAGAGTTTTAGAACTTGCGTTATCTGATCACACTGCACAAGTACTTACATGTCCAGTAAAAGTAAGTTGTCTGATCAAATATTGGTACATTAAAACGCGGGACTACTGTAAAGAGAATTTAGATAAATTTAAAGAATGCATTAACGCTCTGAGTTTCAATGATGTGTTTAATAGTAATGATCCAAATACTTCGTTTAACATTTTTTATGATTTTTTCTGTCTTTTCTATAACTTATGTTTTCCTGTAAAATATATTAAAAAAGACACAAAAGCGAAGCTGAAATGGATAAAGAAAGGTATAAAAAAGTGCTGTAAACGCAAACGTCAGCTTCTTTGGCAATATAGGAAAAACCGAACAGAAAATAATAAAAGAAGTTTTATAGACCTTTCATCAAGACTGAGTCGTGTTATCAAATTCACACAAAAGGTTAAAAACGACAATTTCATAAATAGTGCTCGTAACAAATGCAAAGCTACTTGGACTATAATTAATAATAGGACAATTAATTTACCAAATCAGGAAATACAACAAATTACTATCAATAACACTACAATTAAGGATCCCATAAGCATAGCTAATAAATTTAACGAATATTATATTAACCAAATCACCAAATTGGTCCCGCATAGAACACCAATTAATATCTCAAGTGAATCTAAATCTTTATTTATGAAACCCGCAACACCGAATGAAATAAATAAAATTATTTTAAATTTAAAACCTACGAATAGTACGGGTTACGATGATATTTCAACCAAAGTATTAAAATATGTTTCTATCAAATTATCACATGTACTGAGTCATATTATCAATCAATGCATTTATCATGGCCTTTTTCCTGACAAATTAAAGTTTACCATAATCAAACCTATTTTTAAGAAAAACGACAGAAATGACATGAGCTGTTATAGACCGATAGCATTAGTACCGGTTCTATCCAAAGTTTTTGAAAAAGAAATTCATCAAAGATTAAATAATTATTTTGAAACAAATAATTTATTTTCAAAAGAGCAGGTGGGTTTCAGAAAGAACAAAACTATAAATATGGCAGTTTTCTCATTTTTAAAGAGTGTTATGGTAAACATGGATAATAAAAATCATGCATGCGCCCTTTATATGGATCTAACAAAGGCATTTGACTATGTTGACCACAATATATTGCTAGATAAGTTATTTGCCTATGGAGTCAGGGGAAATACGCATGATCTTATTAAGAGCTATCTTGGTAACAGAAAACAGTCTACACACATAACGAGATTGTGTCCTCACAAAAAAATTGTATGTGACTATGAATCAGAGTACAAAATCAATAACTTTGGTGTGCCACAAGGCAGTGTACTGGGTCCATTATTATTTATTATATACATAAATGATCTCCCGAAAGTAACAAGCAATGACACTATTTTATTTGCTGACGACAGTACAATTATATTTACAGGAAAAGAAAAAACTCAAATAGAATTGGAGATAAACAATACCTTAGACAACATTATTAAATGGTTGACTTTAAATAATTTAAAAATAAATTTGGAAAAAACTAAATTAATGACGTTTCGAAACAGAGTTCACAATTTAACGGACATGAAAATTTACTATACACAAACAAAAATTGAAGAAGTAGAGACAACAAAATTCTTGGGACTGAACATTGATTCTCAACTAAAGTGGAAGTCACATACAGAGATGTTGTGTTCGAAACTTAATCAATATTCATATGCGATCTACATGTTGTCCAAAACTGCCAGTACATCTACAGTTTTAACGGCTTACCATGGACATGTTACTCCTCTTTTAATGTATGGTGTTATGTTTTGGGGCAACTCTGTAGGAAAAGAGTTGGTCTTTAGAGCGCAAAAGAGATGCGTTCGTGCTATACATAGAATGAAACAAACCGAGAGCTGTAGGTCGATATTTCCAAAAATTAAAATATTGACACTACCGTGTATTTATATACTGGATATGGTACTATTTGTAAGAAATAATAGTAACTTATTTATTAAATTAAAAAGCAAGAGATACCCTTTCCAAATAAGCTTCATGTCTAACAAAACTAAACTTTTAAACAACAGTGTATTTTGTATGATTCCTAGAGTGTATAATCATTTACCCAACTCTCTGCTTGAAATTTCAAATAATAATTTATTTAAAAAAAAGTGAAGACACTACTTTTAGAAAAATCATATTATTCGGTAAGGGAATTTCTTGAAGACAAATTATTAGATGTAGTATTGTAACCGGCTTTGTGGTACTGTGACATTAATTAGACATTTTATGTGACATTTATTTTACAAAATTGAGATTGTGTATTAATTAATCTAACTTGACATTATTTTAATAATTATTTAGACACTGTAATTTAATATTTAATAATTTTAATTTAAACTATAGCATGTAATTGAGAATTTTTGCATGGCATGAGCCTAAATATGGCGATCAACAATGTAAATTGACCACTGTAACACCATCTGTACCCATATTGCGCAGATAAAGAATTAAATTGAAAAATTGAAATTGAAATTGAAACATCATCTAATATGTCATAAATTAGGCAAAACCTTTCTCCTTCTTTAATCACATGAGCATAGCAAGTTCCATACTGCTGGCGTAATATTTTCAAAAGTTTGAAGGAGTAATTGTTTTACCTGATATAACTTGAAAGTTTAATAGTAATGCTCGCCACATACCACTTTATTTGAGCCTATATTAATTCTTTAGGGTTAGGCTCGCAGGGATAATGTGGGAGAAGCGCATGACTGTAATTTTCTTATCCTCGATCAAATATTTGATAAATCTTATCTTATGTTATTGAACACAGGAGATATAGCATACCTTGGTACATAGTAAAAACTTTAGAAATATTAGAAGCCATGTACCCCGACTTTAGCTAAGTCACATCGAAGATATTTCAGTTTCCATATGGCATCTCCTACTAGTCTAAGGGTGCACTTTTTTTGTTCCGTTTATTATTCGTAAACTTTAAAGTACATATAAGTTGGTGGTAGATGGAGCATCTTAGCACGTATTGAAGGTTATTGCGTCCTCTTCGGCCATCCATAATAACTCTAGGGTCCTTCCTGGGCCATCTTGTGTTATGCCCTCTTCCTTGGGCTTTCGTGTAAGTAATTCCTCTGGATTTTCCTCTAGTAAGGCTGCATGGTTCGAATTTAATCTCGCTAAGGTGAAGCCTGCCTTCTGGTGTACCTCGGTGAACTGCTTCGCTGTATCTACTGCTTCTTCTAACGTCGCGTAACTGTCTAGGTAATCATCCATATAATGCTTATTTATGATAGCGTTAAGCGCTTGCGGATATCATTCGGCGTGTGCGCGCGCTTTATAATCGCTAACATATGTGCAAGGAAAAGCGAACTCCTCGCACCAAAAGTCATCGATTTCATTACATATTCTCGCGGCGGAATAAAGTGTTCCTTTCCTCGCCACAAGAACAGTTGCACGGGTTGGTCGCGGCGATCGATCTTAACACGCAAAAACATATCACGGATAGCCGCGGACACGGCTATTTCGTTTTCCCTAAACCTAAACTATATACCGGGTAGGTTCCGTAACAAGTCGGGGCCGTCGAGCAGGTAGTCATTCAAGCATTTGCCTGATGCGCGAGCTGCTGCGTTGAATACTAATCTCATCTTCCCTGGTTTGTTCGGGTACTTACCAGCGAAGCGTGGTATGTACTAACCCTTGTGATCCTCTTTTTCTGACCCGGCGGCTTCATTAGCGTAGCCATTCTCTAGGAGATTGTTCATCCGCGTCGTATACTCATCTCGAAAGAGTACTATGTGCTAATCTAGTAAGAATTGTAATACTATCATATTTATTTTTAACTTAGTGTTGTTGAAATTCCAAAGTGACAATTGCTTGTGTGTAAAGTGTGTACAAAAGAGCACACTAAGTGTGTTATGAAAGAGGAACGTGGTCTGCTCTATAGTGCGACATAATTCTGAGAATGGTTAAAAGAGTAAACATATTTACGAAGTAATTATTTCAGGTACATAATTGGTTAAAGTAATGGTCAATAGACACCTATTGATAATACCAGAAAATTAGTAAAGAAAACATTGGTGATTTGTGAAAATTATTTAGAATGTTAATCTGTATGTGAGCTAAAAGACTGAATTTCTAAAGTTTACTTCATGTATCCATCTACTATTGTACCAGTCTCGAGCCTTTCGTACTTTAACTCCTAAAAAGTTTGCAATTAGTAGTTGACTGCTTAGGAAAGTGCTTTTAAAGCTTCCTCTGGTATTTAAATTAGGCAAGCCGCGAAACTTACATGCACAACTTTGTTTTCTCAATGGACTCTTTTGTACTTTCGCGGCTCTAAAATATTTAATTTTAAGCTTTTATGTACGAGTAAGTAATAAAAAAAAGATAAAAATAAGTAAGATAGAACATGGTCGTAAGATAAAAATATGGCAATACATATAATCATTAAACTAGTAACAAAGTTTGTAAATTTTTTATTTGTTATTTCAATAAGAAATTTTATTACGACTTATCGTTTCAGTGTATGCAGTTGATTTATAAGAAAATATAATAAGGGAATTTTTTTTCCCAAACACTAATAAATTATTTTCTAAAATATTACTGATTTTTAATCGTTTATAGAATGTAGTAAAGTTACAAACTTACATCCGACTTCTTATCACAAGCCTCCCTTCATTTTTGAGGTTTAAAGAGCAATTAGTTCACCTCGCTGCTCCAGTATCTATTGCTGGACTTTACATGTCCATGAATTATTTTAATTCGTAGACATACAGGTTTCCTCATAACATTTTCTTTCACTGCCCAGCTAGAGGTAAATTGGCACTTAAAATTACAATTAACCATTTCAATGGTGCCAGCGGAATCAGAGTCCGTTTTCCTCGTGTATCAAGAAATTTACAGTAAGCACTAAGCCTCAGAGCTACCACAGCCAGCAGTTTACAATTTATAAAAATGTATAGTAAAGCCCGATATAGTAGCTTAGCATTTCATTTCGGTACCAAAGCGTTCGCGGATCGGATCCCGCACAAGAAAGTATTGTATGATGTAGAAATAAAAATCTAGACCCTGCGTCTTCATATTTGTCCAATTGCGATTTATGTACGCGAAACTTCTCTAAGATGCAAGAACAATAAACTACAATGGTATTAGCGTTTATAGTTTTAAATATATAGTCCTGTTTCATTATTATTAAACTTTTTGTATAATTTTCATTGTTTAACATTTTTTAGAAATTTAGAATAGAATAGAATAGAATATTATTTTATTCAATATAGATTACACGTGTTATTCTTATTGAAAGTAATTTTTTACTTTACCACTGGTTCGAAAAAAACCCTCTGTCCTGGGAAGAACCAGCAAGAAACCCAGTGCGACTTTTTTTAAATAAATTTTACAATATAAATGATAACAAACTGTTTACAAAATTTATTTTAGAAACTGCTTGGAAGCGACCATCTAATTCCCAGGGGATATTATCAATCATGTATTCATTTATACTATTATAACCCTTTTTATACAGTTTCAGCTTAACAAAAAATTTAAACTTGGTAATAGAGAGAGCCTGTACACTTTCCGGGACCTTGTTGTAATAGCGTATACATTGCCCCATTTTTTCACCATTTGTATACTAGTAGCATTATTATATATGTTAGGTATCCTGTATAAATAACAATGTAGATTATATAACTTAACTATAAAAAACCGACATGGGAATATTTTAGCTTCATCTTTTGAATTGCTAATATTGTTGATTTAGGATCAAAGTCAATGCTTCTAATTAAATAAATTTTAGGAAAAGTGAAGCTAGCGTAGGCGCAAAGCTCAATTATTTTTCTTACATGTTCTACGCAGTAAGAAGGTAAAGTGGGAACCGTATGGTAGCTCCAGGGTTAAGCCTCGCCGTACATGTCACAGTACGTAAGAAACCCAGATTTGACCCACGCCAACACACCTGCATACGTAAAAATGAGTGTCTAAAAATTTTAAAATAAATCGAAGATAATATACAATAAGTCCGCACACACGCTTTGTTACAACGCGACGGACATTTTCTTGCGCAGTGTGACATATAATTATGGTACCATGGTATTTGAGAAGCTGGTGTCTAGAAGTACTGGGTCTGGGTCTACTTAAGCACATCGGGTTGGATCGCCGTCTGCAACCTTGGAATTGCTTAGCGCTATGCTATTTTACTACATGCTCGATGGTGAATAAAACATTTAGAGAAATCATGTGGTGCCTGGGGAGTTAATAACATCTTACTAGCATCTTAGCCAACATGCACTGGGGCAGTTAGATGAACACCTCCGTGTTTTTGGCTGTTAGGAGGCTAAATATTAAATAAGGAAATTAAGCGAAATAAAATTAGTTTTATTTAATGTGAAGTAATCTCGGTAATATAAGATATAAATTTAAGAAGTTTATAGTTGTGATAAGCAGACGTGAACGTGCAGTCATTAATTAGCTGTAGTATATGCGTATATAATTCCTTTCTTCCGCCAGAAGTAGCAGTTTACTCGCGCCTTCACTGAAAATCATATTTCGTAACGTACCTGATTACATTACAGGCTATTATCTCCTGTATTCGAGTGAGCGCCAGCACACAGGATCTACATAGGTCCGTAATAACCTAGCTAGAAGTTGATTTTTAATATAATGTTAAGCTAATAATAATGTAACTGTTGATATCGAAAACCTAATGTTTAGTTTCTGTTTGATAAATAAAATACATAATGACTTTGAATGAGGAGTATTTTAACGTTCAGCAAAATAAGGAACTTATTTGGTTTTCTTTTTTGTGAATGCTTGCTCTGCAATTGCTTGGTAATTTGTCTTTACATGGCACAGATTTCGATCGTAGTTACAAACATTACAGCCCGTAAATTTGATTAAACATAAGTTAGTATGTACCCATGTTTCCAATTTTGATATATTTGAAAAATATTAGAAGTTTTCCTAGCTTAAATACTTGACAATGAAATATACTTAGATGTAAGGGGGTAAGATCTGCACCCGCACCTTCTATCTGCTGTCATATTTTCTTTTTCTCATTTTCTCACTCTAAAAGAATGCAATTACAGAATGCGGTGAAATAACTCATTTGTAGTCCAACTTAATCTTCAGCCATTGTTGACACAATCCATTGACGACCAGGTGGACTTACCTGCAAAAAACTGATTTTCTGCCGACTTCCAAAAAGGAGACGGTACTCAATTCGAGTGTATGTTTTTTTTTTTTTTTTTTATGTGTGTTACCTCATAACTTTGTACTGGGCGAACCGATTTCGATGATTCTTTTTTTATATGAAAGCTAATAGTTCTCGTGTGGTCCCATATGAATTTGATCAAGGTCAGACCAATGGTTATTGAGTTATTCTCAAATAACCTATATTGAAGTCGGCTGTACAAAATTTTTAATTTTAAATTATCGTAACAAACTTTCTTGTTTCTTTTTTTTAGAAAGAGGATAACAAACGAACACACAGTCTACCTGATGGTAAGTAGATGATGTGGTTTATAGACATCTATCTAAATTTATCATTGATTAAGAATAAAATTACAGATACGTTGTCCCCCTGAGGACTAATATGGAATATCTTATTTTCGGTAAAAAGGGGTCTCTGGTTCTCTACACTCACCATACAAATCACAGCAGCATTGATCTGTTATTTTACCCTGGTATTATGTGAGAGCGTAATCCATCTCCGGATGAGCCGACCCATTCATACTATAACCATTATAAATCTGCAGCATATCTACCATGTAAAAATGTTGTTCTTAGAAATTTTTAATATTTCTCAAGTGACTCAAAGTAAAACAGAAAGTATTACAGCAGCATTCGAAATTTCGTTTTTTTACACAAGAAACCAACCCTTCCGAAATTGAATCTGTCACCAAGCCGACATTTGTTAGAACGCACGTTATCATAAATCTTCAGTTAGTCGTCCACATAACGTTATATCCTACTATCTTTCGAAAGATGTAGCAATAATGCTATTGCAGCAAATATAGGCTCAAATTTTTAATGATTTTCTGAAAAGTGAAAATTACAAGTCTAATTTATTATGTGTTATGGCAGCGAAAAAATTAATTCAAAATAGATAAATAAAGGCAACCTCAGCCTAAGGGCTTAAAATACGTACCTACAAAACAAAAATCGTGTGTTCGAATTCGCTGTTCGGCTACTGTCATAAACGCAACAATTTTTAGCTTGGTAAAATTTGTTAACCAGAAAATGAACTAGTATTGTTCATAGCATTGCCAGTGCTATTTTAATTTTTAAAACAAATAAATTGTAAACATAATTACTCATTAAAACAGTAATATAAAATGTATAAACTTATTCATAATAATGTAATGCAAACTAGTATAAAATTTTGTACAGACATTATAAAGACAAAGGAAAGTAACATGAATATATTGTGCGTGGATCGCTTAAAAAGTTTTGGGAAACTAAAAAAGCATAACATCGTTATAAACATTAATTATATTCAGGTAAAGAATACTTAAGTGACATAGAAACTAACAACAGATAAGACTTATGCTATATTTACAACAGATTAATAGGTTAGACAGATTTATTAGTTTGTGCTTGCCGGAGAGTTTCCCTGCAAGCAATGTAAGTTGTTGTAACAGTGGGTGAGTAACTCTGAAAGGAGAAAGTAATTACTTTTTGTGTGTTTTGAACATTATCCAGTCAGATATTAATAGACTTTGCGCGAATGAAAACCAGGGTTGTGAAGGACACCAGGTGATAACAACTATACCTGTGCCCTTATCATTCTTTATTTTTTGTAAACCTTTCAATATAAGGCTGGGAATGCATTTAAGTATAGGATTCCCTGGTTAATGGTAAAGGCATCCATATTTGATGCTTCTAGATTTTGTTTCCATGATTTGATGTTTTTTACTACACTTAGTGTTTTTTCTAGATGCAAATAAGTCTATTTCTTGCATTCCTAGCTCCTTAGTTATAATATTGTATGCTATATCACATAATTCCCATTCGGTATAATACTGATTTTTTCTGATTCACAATCGGCTTGTTTGTTTAGAACTTATGTATGATGCTGTAAGTTTTATATGACATTCTTCACACCATTGCCAGATGTTTGTAGCTAGCTGATTCCGTTTTGATAATTGTATGCCTCCCATTCTATTCACGTAAGATATTACAGTTGTATTATATAATCTAAAATACATAGGCTGTTTGAACATTATATTTATATTTAATTCCCAAGATTAATATCCTACAACGAAACCTAGATTCAACAAACGCATAATATAACAGCTTTAGATAATTTATGTCTACTTCATCTCGTAAGTTTCTCAGCACATAGCAATCTCGGCTAATTTTGCTTTCAATGTCAGTCGTGTCTTACTTCCTGCATAAAAACTTAAAACGACGTATCGTAGCTCAGCTAATTGTAGCTTATACGAATAAGTTTCGAACACAGTAAAAACAGTTAATAGTCTTTTTGTTTCATACCAAGCTATTTTGAATTTTTTTCGTGTGAACTTATCTAGCTGCTAATAAATAGGATGACAATTTAAAAAAAGTATATCTAATTTATGTAAGCGGGTAGCGTTTTTGCAAAGAAAAATAGCTATCGTGGGGGCAAGGACGGGTAATGTCGAACTCACATTGACTAAAACCACATGGCGTTCCACGTTCGTGACATATTAGCAGATCCACGGGAACGTTTTCTCACAAATCCGCAGACCCAACAGCGACAGCCACCCTATGGTGGCCCCTCCTCGGGAGAGGACCACTCCTCCCACATCTCCTTCTCAGGTAAGGCGCACCTGAACACATGGTACGCCTTCCACCTCAGCCTCCAACTTTACCTACGCAACGGACGCCCCCGTGTCAGATACGCGAAGGCCATGAAACGCCAACCAACATTCGGCTGCTGAGGGTAAGGAGAGCGCCATCTCAAATTTCAATACTCCTCTCCCCCCACAGCCCCACCATTACCGTATTAACGGTGCAGCACAGTCAGAGTCGCGGAGGATAACGCGAGTGGACCATCGTAATACCAACACTACTTTTCCTCCGCTCACCGCAGCCCACCAACACACATCCGAAGTGGGCTCGCTAAACCCACTTAGAGTGACCACCTCGGGTTAGCACTTCACCACGTGCTAGGCATCTTAGACTGGTGACAAGGGACAAGCATCAATTCTGCGGAACTATCTGATAAATCGATTGCTACACTGCCTCCTTCCTACAAGAGATAAAAATATTTTCTTATACGCGATGATATATATATTTACGTGTTAGAGCCACACAGAAGCATTTGTTAATGCATGGATTGGCTAGCTCAATCTGGGGAAGTGCCATGACCTCACAGAATACTGGCGTAAAGTAGCATTTAATGTTCATTACTGCTACCTGTAGCCTATTAAATGCAGGTAACCGACAAATTCCTGCCGCCAAATTCCGACAAATCGCACATAGCGACAAAACTTACGATACCCTCCACACCATCTGGATGCTTTGCGGTCCATCATTGTGCGATTAACTAAAAGTTTTCTTCTTCTTCTTGGGATCGAGTACGGCCGGCGATTTTTCTGGACCGATATGACTAAGGGCTCTTAAAAACGAGCGTACTCGTTTTTAAAAGCTGACAATGCACCTGCCATTTCCGTGGTGTATCAAGTTGTTCATGGGGGGGGGGGGGGGGTTGACACTTACCATCAGTTGAGCTTCGTTTGCCCCCTCTTTTCTAAAGAAAATATCATTATTATTACGTATGTGTATCAGAAGTAATTTAAAAATTACAACATAACATATTATATTAATTTTCATGTGTATATTTCAGCGGTGTCTAATATCACCAAAAAATAAGTTACCTACCGATTGAAATGTATGGAACAAGTATGTATGCATAAATATACCCATTTTTGGCAATCTGCCTACACTCAAATTTGACAAAATCAGCACTGTTGAAATGAGTATCGTGTAACATGTATAAAACAGTTAAATATGAACAAATTGTTCAGCTATAATTTGTCCGTTGTCCGTCGAATGTTACTGAAATATTTACACTATCAAAAACATGTTCGGTAGCCTTACATGAGTTTTTTTAAATATTATGTGAAGGAATTTCCTCCTGTTGCCTCTTACGTCACCCGGACCATATTGGGCAATGGATATTCTTACACCGTCACTACACGATTAAGAATAACGGAGGGAACGAACCAGGAGATAGGCGAAAGCGTCTAAGCGACTAATAACAAATAAAAATAAATTAATAGTGAAAAAAATTTTAAAATCAATATTTTATATAAATACTTCAAAAAGAACACAACTTTAAAATAATTCAAACCCATCAATTTATTACATTACACAATTGATATGATATAAGAGCTTGTAGCGACATTTACCTATTTTATAAAAACATTTCTTTTCCTAGAATTACCTATGTATGTCAATTGTCAGTATCAAGATACATAATGTATTCTTGTATATAACACAGGTGAAAAATCTCGCGAAAATCTTTTATATCACACAAATTGTGTCATGTCACAAATTATTGTTTAGAGCATTTAAATAAAAGCTTGTTTTTAAAATGTTTCATTTTACTATTTTTTTTAATATCGCTGGAAATGTTTCTAACTCTGTTTATTTAATTTTATGCGTCATTGTTGGTTTTTGATCGTCGTCTTGGATCCGCCATCTTGATTTATTGAAGTGAAAATTTCTTCAGCGGCGTTGTGCATTTTTTTTGTAATGGGTAAAAAATGTTAAACTCGCGTCAGGACACGTGACCTGATCAAAAATTCGTAAGACGGACGGAGAGTAGACAGCCGGCGCGGCGTAGGAGAGGAAGTATCCCCCTCTCTTTCTACGGCGCGGCGAAAATGTATGCCTGCGCCTGCTGTTTCGTTTAGGCGGCGCAGGACGCTTGCGCGAACGTTCGTGTTTGTGATTTTTTTGAGAGATAAACTTTTTGATGTATTATAAATTGTCATGTTTGTGTACGATAGCGCAATAAATAAATATTGTATTCCACCACATAAATGATAGTACTTTTATACTGGTAATTAAAGCAATTCGTGAAAAATTATTCCCCAACTATTCAAAAATATCAAAAATGCACAACGTTAATATTCAAGTTTTCACTTCTGCCGGCACTCATTAGTGACCGCCAGTACGGTTTTCGTCGGGGTCGATCAGCTGGTGATCTTCTAGTCTACTTAACTCATAGATGGGCGGAGGCAGTAGAGTCCAAGGGGGAGGCATTAGCCGTTAGTTTGGACGTAGCGAAGGCCTTTGATCGGGTCTGGCACAAAGCGCTTCTTTCGAAGCTTCCTTCCTATGGGCTTCCCGAGAAATTGTGCAAATGGATCACCAGTTTCCTTGCTGATCGGAGCATCAAGGTCGTAGTAGACGGTGCATGCTCTGATTTCAAGCCTATCAACGCTGGTGTTCCACAAGGCTGCGTGCTATCACCAACGCTGTTTCTCCTGCATATCAATGATATGTTGCTAACTGGTAGCATTCATTGCTATGCAGACGACAGCACTGGTGATGCCTTATATACCGGCCGTGCCAATATTTCTCGGGAAAACGTCGCCGAGTACCGGGACAAACTTGTGTCTGAAGTCGAGTCTTTGCTTAACAAAGTCTCGGATTGGGGCCGACTAAATCTAGTCCAGTTCAATCCCCAGAAGACACAAGTTTGCGCGTTTACCGCTAAAAAGAACCCCTTTGTCGTATCTCCTCAGTTTCAAGGCACTCCCCTTGCTGCCTCAGCCAGTATCGGAATCCTTGGCGTCGACATATCGAATAGTGTGCAGTTTCGTGGTCACTTGGAAGGGAAGGCCAAATTGGCCTCTAAAAAGCTTGGCGTGCTCAGCAGAGCGAGACAGTATTTCATGCCGGCACATCGCTTGCAACTTTACAAAGCGCAAGTTCGGCCCCACATGGAATACTGTTCTCATCTCTGGGCCGGGGCACCCCAGTGCCAGCTCCTTCCACTTGACCGCATCCAGCGCAGAGCGGTTCGAATCGTCGACGCCCAAGTTCTTTCTGATTGGCTCGATACACTGGCACTGCGTAGAGATGTTGCATCTCTTTGCGTATTTTATCGCATTTATCACGGGGAGTGCTCTGAGGAATTGTTCGGACTAATTCCAGCCGCTCAATTTCACCATCGCACATCGCGACAAAACTCGCGTTACCATCCATACCATCTGGATGATTGGCGGTCCACCACTGTGCGATTTAGAAGAAGTTTTCTCCCTCGCACGACTTCCTTGTGGAATCAATTACCACCAGCGAATTTTCCGGACCGATACGACTTAGGAACCTTCAAGAAAAGAGCTTACACCTTTCTAAAAGGTCGGCAACGCATCTGCAATTCCCCTGGTGTTGCGGTTGTTCATGGGCGGCGGTAGTCACTTACCATCAGGTGAGCCGCATGCTCGTTTGCCCCCTATTCTATAAAAAAAATAAAAACTCCCGGAGTGCAACCCGTCGTTTTTTTATCACCAGCAGTTCACACATTTCGCTCCTAACAGCATTTTTTCGAGAACCACCACACTTTCTCTAACCTTTGCTATTTTGTTTTCCTCCATTTTAAATTTTTTCACCACCGCTAGAATTTCCCCAGGGTGTAGGTCGATATTAGCTAAGATATACCCTTGTTAAGTCTTACCATTTAGTCTGGTTGTAACACATCATCTCCTCAAAGAGCTGAACGCGGACGTCCAAATTAATTTAGGATAACTGCTTTAAAATTCAGTTGGATGATTTGTACCTAACAAACATACATTGCAAGTTAAATAACAGCTTTTAAATAAAACATGTGGTTGCCAAAAGTGGCATCTAACTGAGGCTGTGTAGTAGACTTTGATAGGATGTAATGAATGAAGGAATATGTGGAGTAGAGGGCCCCACAGAACCACACAGAACACCATATGGAAGTAATAAAGTTTAATCTTTAAATTAAAATAATGATGCATTAAAAACTGTAACTACATAGATCTTACGTCATCATATCTCTCCAATCGCAAACAGAAAGTTATCATAAAATAGCATATTTTCTTTTGTCCACTGAAATTTGTTTGGATGCTACTCAGGGACCGTTTGTTGGTCAATTTTTATTTATTTAAACGTTATTCCCCATGTGTTATGGCTAGAATCGCTCTTTTTACTATCAAAATTAAACATTCTGATTTGCTACCTGAGTCCGCCTTATCGCGGCGGACAAAGCTGCCCTCATTGAATTTTTCGTTACTTGTTTATGTTTAGTAAGGTAAGAAGGTAAGGACCACTATACAATTTTCATTTCTAATTCTCACTTCGATCTCGCCAGTTGTGCATCATGGAAAATTTAATCTTTAAGGTGAATTTGAAAAAATAAAAAGGTAATTTTAACGTGCAAACTCAAATAGTTATGCACAATATATTTTTGTTTTTAAATTAAATAATAAGTTATCCCGAAAAATATAATAGCTTACTCTTAATAAAACAAGGGAAAATGTTGCGTTTATTTGCGGCGTTAGCAGAGCGAGAGTCGATCGAATAACAACGGAAATATCACAATATGGCAACCCAGCCAATCCGTGGCAAAGTTTTAAAAACCAACTACAGTTACCAAAATTAATAATTTTGATATTTGGTATGTCTGATAACAGCGAGTATCCATGTGTGGCCAAAATCGGTGCTAAATACTATGAATTAATGCCAGATTTAAAATGCGAATGGCTTATTTTGCGAGAAAAAAAAAACAGGGGAATACGAAACATCGATCGGTCATGGTTTTTGTAGGTAAAATCGCTCTAAGTTGCAGTTATCCTTCTATCCCTACGGGGGGAGATCATATATAGCGCGACGGCAATAGTTTCTTCAAATACCTATTTTTCAATTCCCGCGCAGGCCGGCTAAGCTCTTAAACAAAGACTGTTTAGAAATGGTTAACATACGTTTAATATACGTTGAAATCATTGTTAATCATAGACCTGGGAATAAAATAATCGCTGCCAAGCTGTCTCTAAAATTATACTTGTATTTATATCTACGCACATATTCTACCCACACTATTGTTTGAAAATAAAAGCTACAGAGAGGGTTTCTTGCTAATTCTTCCCAGGACAGAGATTTTTGAACCAGTGGTAACGTTACCGTTACAGCATATTAAAGTCCACTGCTGAGTATAGGCTTTCCCCATAGGTTGCCTCATAGGGTGGATATTTGCCATTTTTGGCACGCCTGGCAAACGGTTTGGCAACCACATTTTTAATTTTTATTCATTATTAGGAAGACGCTGCTGCCCATCTCTTGATTTGTTTTCCTTTTTATGGTCCGTACCTCAAAAGAAAAAAAAACGGAACCCTTATAGGATCACTTTGTTGTCCGTCTGTCTGTCTGTCTCTCTGTCAAGACCCTTTTTCTCAGGACGCGTGGAGGTATCAAGCTGAAATACTCAGTCTACTGTCCCTTAGAGCTGTGAAAAATCAAACTTCTAAGCCACAGGCAGCAGATACAGCCGTTTATGCCGCAAATTTGTGACATTCGCAAGGGAATCAAAACCTATAGGGTAGGTACTTGCCGTGAACTCAGAATCTTAAAATTTGGTACGAAGCAAAGTTTTATAGCACAGATAAAGGAACGATTGCGAAAAGCATAATTCAGTTACGTCATATAATAAAATGTTTTTAATAATTTTATACTTATATACCTACGAATTTGTTCGGAACTCTCGGTGCGCGAGTCCGACTCGCACTTGGCCGGTTTTTTTGTTTACTATTCTAAGCCAAGGCTTACTACAATCTCAACCAATGGTAAGTGGTAATGTAGCCTAAGATCGTAAAGCACACTGACTTAATAAAAGCCTATTCACTCTTGCCTTGAAGACACTCACATTTCATCGGAGGCAAAGACAGATGCTGTTTTGCCACTTCGGTTTAAAGAATTTTATTTCTCATAAGAACATACAATGGTTCACTTATAATGAGATACAAAGTAATTATTATAATTTAATAATATTATCACATCTACCTCTAGTGCTGGAAGCGATATAGTTTTAGGTTATGCACTTATACATATTAGGTACCATGTGTTAAAAAGATTACAATGTGCGTACGTATTTCCTAAGTTTTCTTTTAAACAATTCATGTTGTTGCAGTTTTTAATGTCATCTGGTAATTTATTGAACAGCTGTGCTCCCTCAAACAATAGGGTTTTTTTACCATAATTAGTTCGTGCAGTCATTATTTGGAGTTTATTTTTACTTCTTAAGTTGTGTGTTGTTGTTTTTTTTATGTAACTGTAGGTTTGATTGATAGAATTAGTGGTTATATTTTTTATTAGGTTGCAAGTGCAATAGGTATAAAGTTGTGTAAGATTAGTAAGTAGTTTTTTCGATAGTACTTTTGTTGGAGTTAGATAATGGTAGTGAAATAATGCTTTAATAATTTTATTTTGGGTTCTTTGAAGGGAATCTAGATAGTTTTAGCGGCTGATCCCAGATCTCAATTAGATATTCGATGTGCGATTTAACTAAAGAGTTGTATTATATTGTACGTGCCTTGTTCGGAATACAGTTTGCGACTTTACGTAACGCACCTAACAATGACATCAGTTTTGATTTGACATGATTAATATGCAGTCTCCAAGTGAGTTTGTCATCTACCAACAGGCCTAGATATTTTTCCTGACTTGACGTTTTATATTTGATTATCAATAGTAAGATGTGCAAACTTTGGTAAAGGTTTACACTTCATCTCCATGAATGTGTTATAAGAGGCAATAGCTCTTAACACTCACGGAAGGATATGTGTAGTGGATATTCTTACACCGCCACTATACGGGTAATAACGGAACCAGTGGTAATAAATTACCCAAAAATTCTTACGTGGTAAAAAATCTTACGTGGTAGAGCCATGCTGCAGCTATATTATGATTGTAGCACGAATGGGTCGGCTCGACCGGGGAAGGACCACGCTCTCACAGAATACCAGCGTAAAATATTATTATGTCTTATACTTTGTAATAAAAAATATTCTACTGTTTTCTATCCTTATAAAATCCTTTTGAATTTATTAGGTCATGATCCAACGCAAACTACTAGTGGTAATATAGTTTAGGAACCGTTACAAATACTTCAATCCTTAATTTGCATTTGATGAATCGTTTGCAATGTGATTTTAAATTTATACGTGTCATTGATCGTAGGTAATTTATTTAGCTCTCCGTTTACAATATTTAAAAACGATTTCAAATTGTGTTTTATTAATTTAATGAGCAATAAATTTACATACGTTTTATAAGTGCATGACTAAGCAAACTAATTTAATTAATTATAAATGATAAATAAGAGTGAAATGCATTTATAATTAATATAAATACTTCTATATGTAATTAGCAGACGATTTCCCCCCTATTTCTTGGTAGATTCCAACAATACTATTGTAAGTGACAATTACGCAAGTTGGCAAGAAAATACTTTGATTTTTAATGTTGTCACTTTCTGGGTATCTCATTATCTGGTATCATCATCATCATTACAGCCTTTCATAAGTCCATTGCTGAACACAGCCCCCCCCCCCCCCCAAAGAATGCCACAAAGCACGGTCCTAAGCCACCTGCATCCATCGACTTCCTGCATATCTTACCAGGTCGTCACTCCATCTAGTGGGGGACGCACTACACTTCGTCCGCCGGTACGAGGCCGCCACTCGAGATCCTTTTTTCCCCAACGGTTGTCGGTTCTTCGAGCTATATGGCCGGCCCATTGCCACTTCAGCTTACTTATCCGTTGGGCTATGTCGGTCACTCTGGTTCTATTGCAGATATCCTCATTTCTAAGTTTATCACGCAGAGAAACTCCGAGTATAGCCCACTCCATAGCTTACGTTAAACATGATTTTTGTTTTGTCCATGTTCATCTTAAGACCTATCCGTTGGGAGACACTATTGAGGTCATTGAGCATAGTGCTTAGGTTCTCCAGCGATTCTGCCATAAGGACTATATCGTCGGCAAATCGAAGGTGAGTGATGTACTCGCCATTGATGTTAATATCGCATCCTTTACAGTCCACTAGCTTGAAAACGTCTTCCAATGCAGCGGTGAAGAGGTTCGGGGATATAACGTCACCCTGTCTTACACCTCTCTGAAATTCGTTTCGTACTCTGGTTCTGTACTCGGATAGCCACCGTAGCCCTACTGTACAAGCACTTCAGCATTTCGATATACCGACAGTCAACTTGGCACCGCTGAAGGGACTGCAGCACCGCCCAAATTTCGACCGAATCAAAGGCTTTCTCATAGTTCACATACGCCAGAAATAGTGGCAAATTGAACTCATAGGACTTCTGTACAATTTGCCGAAGGGTGTGTCTGTGGTCAATGGTATTTTTTTTAAGTCTTTGTCGGAAACAGGCTTGTTCGGGAGGCTGGAAGTCGTCAAGTCTGCGTGCGAGACGATTCGTAATGACTCTCGAAAACAGCACAAAGACGCGGCTCAAAAGGGAAATCGGTCTGTAGTTCTTCAAGAGAGCGTTGTTGCCTTTCTTGAATAGAATAGAATAGAATAATTTTTTATTCAATATTGATTATTACATAATTCTTATTGAAAGTCATTTTTTATTTACCACTGGTTCGGAAAATACCTCTGTCCTGGGAAGAACCAGCAAGAAACCCAGCGCGACTTTTTTTTTTCAAACATATTTCACTTAACAATAATTTCATTTATACATGTTTTGAATGATTTTTAATAGAACCAGCATGGTGGCGATCACCTTATTCCCAGGGGTTATTTTCATAGCCTCCTTGCCGGATTGCCGCCATGGGATCTGGAGGCGATAGTCCTCGCGCGCCTGCACGAATGGCGCGCGGAGGCACTATGCCGGGGGGAAACCCCGCTGCCGCGGCAAGTTGTCGCGCAGCGGACAGACTTCCGGCATGATCTCATGGCGACATGGAGAGAGCGACTGTCGCAACCCCGTGCTGGGCACGCCACTATAGCGGCGATAAGACCCCTCTTTGAGGAGTGGCTTGAGAGACGCCACGACGTCCTCACCTTCCGCCTGACGCAGGTCCTCACCGGACACGGTATGTTCGGGAGGTTCCTGCACCGAATCGGGCGGGAGGAAACGCCCGGGTGCTCCCACTGCGAGGATCGACCGGAGGACACGGTGGAGCACACCGTGGAGGTGTGCCCTGCTTGGGCGGAGCACCGCCGTTTCCTCGTAGCGGCGATAGGCGGCGGCGACCTCTCGCGTCCGGCCCTGGTCGAAGCCATGGTCCGGAGCGAGACGGAATGGGATGCCGTCACCACCTTCTGCGAAGCAGTGATGCTAGCGAAGGAGGTGGCGGAGCGGGAGAAGGAAAGAGCAACAGCTTTCCTTCCCGGCCGCCGCGGGAGACGCCCCGGGCGTCGGGGGCTACGTCGTGGCCCCCGGCCACCGTAGGCGCGGGCCTGTGGACGGCGAGCAATGGGTAGCTCGCCGTCCGTCCGTCTAACGAAGACAGGCCGTGTCGACGGCGCGTTTTGTTCCACGCGCGCCTCAAAGAGCTGTCAGCAGCGTGAAGGGGCCCGCAAGGGGCAAGGGCCGACGCCTGCCGGGGGCTGCGGGCTGTTCGAAAGAGATACCGCGGCTCCGGAACGTAAGGGCACTGAAGGAACACGGATGGTTTTTAGTCAGTAAAAGTCTGACACTCCCTTCCGCTCCACCCACAGCGAAAGGCGTCATTATAGATGATCTTTCCATCCGCAAAAAAAAAAGAAAAAAAGGGGTTATTTTCATTCATGTATTCCTTGATATTATAATAACCCTTTTTGTACAGTTTTTCTTTAATAAAACTTTTAAACTTGTTTATTGATAAACTTTGAATATGTTCTGGGATTTTGTTGTAAAAGCGTATACATTGCCCCATAAATGAATTACTGATTCTGTGGAGTCTAGTATGTGGTATTACAAGCTTATGTTTGTTCCTAGTGTTTAAAGAATGCACATCCTTATTCTTATTAAAGCTATTTATGTTTTTATGTACGCACTTTAGATTTTCATAAATATATTGGGATGCCAAAGTTAATATGTTTATTTCTTTAAATTTTTGTCTGAGGGACTCTTTACAATTTAGGTTATAAATCGCCCGAACATCTCTCTATTGCAAAACAAATATAGCTTCAATATCAGTCGCATTACCCCATAGCAAAATTCCATAAGACATTACGCTATGAAAGTAACTAAAATACATTAATCTAGCTGTCTCAACATCTGTGAGACTTCTAATCTTTCTTACAGCATATGCTGCAGAACTAAGTCTGCTTGCTAATTTAGATATATAGGGGTTTCGCGTCAATAGTAATACCAAGAAAAACAGTGGTATCCACAAGACCCAACTCCTCCCCATTTAACAGCACATTGGTATTCGAATGTTTTACATTAGGTATTGTAAATTTAATACACTTTGTCTTATTGCCGTTTAAGAGCATATTGTTGGCGTTAAACCAATGTACCAATTTCGATAGAGCATTATTTACATCGTCATAATTAATTAACTGTCGTTTGAGTTTGAAAATTAAAGAGGTATCATCAGCAAATAATACTATATCATGATTGTCCCCTACAAGATAAGGTAAGTCATTAATATAAATTAAAAACAGGAATGGGCCAAGAATCGAGCCCTGAGGAACGCCCATTGATACTACCGATCCGGAGGAACCTTTACCATTAATCACTACTTTTTGAATTCTGTTACTTAAATATGAAGTAATAAGTCTAAGCGCTAAATTTTTTACACCGTAATGTTGTAGTTTCCTGATTAATGTCTCATGATGAACACAATCGAAAGCCTTGGAAAGATCACAGAAAATACCTAAGGCATCTTGTGAATTCTCCCAGGCATTAAAAATATATTTCATAAGCTCAACACTGGCGTCAGACGTCGAGCGACCCCTTGTAAAACCAAATTGGTTTTTATGAAGTAATTTATTTGTATTAAAAAAGTTAACAATTGATCCATAATTATTTTTTCAAAACTTTTACTGAGAGTTGGTAGTACAGAAATAGGTCTAAAATTAGCGGGGTCTAATGTACTACCAGACTTAAATGAAGGTATTACTTTACTATATTTCATTAAATCAGGAAACACACCAGAATCGATACAAGTATTAAAAATAATAGCAAGATGAGGTGCAATTAAATCTATTATGGACGCAATAACTGTAACGAAAATCCCCCACAAATCTGCGATCTTCTTTACATCAATGGTTTTGAAGTATTTTACAACATCTTGCAATAGTACTTTTTCAAATCTAAATTATTTCAAACAGGTGTTAACATTCTGTTTGAGTAATGACTCGGCGACAGTTGGAGAAGTATTCAATGACTCGGTTGTCAAGATAGGAATATCAGTGAAATATTTCTCAAACACCGCTGCGACTTCTTGATTTGATTTAGTCAATTCATTGTTAATTTTTAATTGATAGTTTGAGTTACGAGGATTGTATTTACCGGTTTTATTGTTAATTATACTCCATGTCATTTTAATTTTATTCCTAGCCGTCTTAATTTTGTTGCTAATATGTAACGATTTGGCTGTGGAGCAAACTCTTTTAAACATTTTGGAATAATTTTTTACATATTCTTTAAAAGCATCGGAAAGATTATATGATCTTTCATAGGTCATATAACCTTCGTCTGCTTTTATGAATTCCTACTGTCGCCCACTCATTAAATGCCTTGCGACTGTTTCTGGAGAATGTTTCAGAAGTAAATGTTTTTTTGAATTCATTGTTTATAAGGGTAAATAATTGTCCATATAAATAGTCTGCATTGTTCTTATAAGAAAGTGATGGAAGGTTTTTCACCATATTACTTCTAAATCTCTTCAGGCGTTTTGTATTAATAGGAACAAACACACTTTTCTCAATTACCTGTTTTTGTGCATATAAGGTAATGAAACCAGTTGTCCACATGTTGATCATGATATCTTGTTGGCCATTCTTTCTCATTTGAATATCTCGTCTTCAGCTCAGGAATGGTTCTCATCATATCTTCGAGGGCGCCACCAGGCAGTGCGCACTGGACATATACTATCTGACTGGCGTGATGTGTCTACTGGCGTCCCTCAAGGCGGTATAGTCTCTCCTCTTCTGTTTTCAATTTTTATCAATCTCATCACATTAAGTCTCAAGTGCTCTTACCATTTGTATGCCGATGATCTGCAGTTATATGTGCAAGTAGAACCCTTAAACATCTCTAATGCTATCTTATTATTGAATGATGACTTGAAATACATCTCCGAATGGGAAACATAAATAGCTTTAATAAGAATAAGGATGTGCATACTTTAAATACTAGGAACAAACATAAGCTTGTAATGCCAGTTACTAGACTCCACAGAATCAGTAATTCATTTATGGGGCAATGTATACGCTTTTACAAAAAATCCCAGAACATATTCAAAGTTTGTCAATAAACAAGTTTAAAAGTTTTATTAAAGAAAAACTGTACAAAAAGGGTTATTATAATATCAAGGAATACATGAATGAAAATAACCCCTGGGAATAGGGTGATCGCCACCATGCTGTTTCTATGAAAAGTCATTTAAAAATTGTATAAACAAAATTATTGTTAAGTGAAATTATGTATTAAAAAAAGTACCGCTGGGTTTCTTGCTGGTTCTTCCCAGGACTGACGTATTTTCCGAACCAGTGGTAAATAAAAAATGACTTTCAGTAAGTATTATGTAATAATCAATATTGAATAAAAAATTATACTATTCTATTCTATTCTAACAGAATTAAATGCGTTAGAAAAATCAATTAAGATGAGGACGGTCAGTTCTTGTTGAGGTCAGAATGTTGAGTGAGCGCGGTATGTTTTGTCTCTTTCACACCCACCTACACGTACATTGCTTTTGCCATTTGACCTATCTTCGGATAATTGTGATAGTAGCAATGAAAAATTAAGTGTGCATGTTATTTTTAAATAAAAAACATTTTCGAATTGCTTGAATTTGCGTGGCCTTCGTAATTCGGCTCGTGTCTGATAACTCGGTTTATATTTTATTGCTATTATAGTAGATTTGGTTTTTGTGCAACAATAATAATATTTGTAGTAAGATATTAAGAGAAAACAATTGGTTAATGTATTGTAATTTTAATTAAATTTAACTTATGTATTAATATTTAACTTATGTATTAATTGTTACATAATTAACTCGTCACCAGCCAGTCCTAAACCTGGATGAAGCATGAAGAAAAATTTAATTGTAATTTAACGAAACGGGAACACCAAACAAACTAATCATGCTTTCTCGTGAAACGGCCATCGTTTCAGTCACAACGTTTTTAAAGACGTCGTGAAACACTCTGTTGAGGCCGCTATTAAAATAGTGTTTCAAAAGCTGCTATTGATGTTCGAATAATAGTTTGGTTTCGTTTTCATGTATACGTGGTAGAGCCATGCTGCAGCTATATTAATTGTATGGTGTAGCACGAATGGGTCGGCTCGACCGGGAGGAGACCACGCTCTCACAGAATACCAGCGTGAAATAGCGGCTTAATGCTGCAGTGTGTCGTGTAGTGAGTGTAGAGAACCGGAGACCCTTTTTACTGGAAGGGAGGCATTCTATCTTGGTCCTCACGGATGGCAGCGCAGGTGCATTTTGATTCGCAAACGAGGATAGATGTCGATGTCTGTGGGCCGCAGCAACCACTTGCCATCGGGTGTACTGTGTGCTCGCTTATCGCCCTTATCCTTTAAAAAAGAACTCAAAAAAGCCGCTACTACCCACCACTAAATGCGCGTGTTCGAACTTAGCATATTATCTTCGATTTTTATTTAACTTTTTTGACTGCATATTTACGCACGCAGGTGTGTCGGCGTGGATCAAACCTGAGTTGCTTTCGTACTGTGACATTTACGGCGACGCTTAGCCCCGGTGCTACTATTCGGTTCCGAATTTACCTTCTTGTCTTTACTTATTTCTCTTTTTGTCATGTTCAAACCGATGTTACTGCATAGAACACATAAGAACACAAATACTTGAGCTTTACAATGCGGCGCGCCTACGTTAGTTTCACTTTTTATAAAATTCCTTTAAGTTAAAACATTCACTTTATTATGAAATATGGTATGAAATACAAGAAACATTAACATAGTTCTACAATCCTAAATTAACAATATTAGCAATTCAAATGATGAAGCTAAAATATTCCCATGTCGGTTTTTACAGTTTAGTTGTATAAACTACATTGTTATTTACATAAGATATCTAATATAAAATATTCTAGCTAGTATACGCGTTACAAATTTTTCGTTCGTTATACGAAAAGTATTAAAGTAATAGAAAAAGTTAATAGGATCGTAGGTGTTTCCGGTTTTTAAGTCGTGGAGAAGTTTTGCATATATAAAACGCACTTGGGCAAATATCCAGGGTTTATAAATAACCGGTGGTAAATAAAACATGACTTTCAATAAGTATTATGTAATAATCAATATTTAATAAATTCATTCTAAACTACTATATTTTGTTCTTTACATATTTATTTGTACATCATACAAATACTTCGCCGTACGGACGCGAACTTTCGGTAGCGCAATCATATGCTTAGCTACTTTAGCGGCCCGTATTTTAATTTAATATGTATAAAACAAATATAGGAACAAATAAAAAAACTTAGCGCTACTTACTGCGGAATAATACGTGTAGCATAAATTGTAAACTGCCAGCTGTGGTAGCACAGAGGCGCAGCGGTTGCTGTTAATTTTAGAGTAAGCGAGCAACCCGGGCTCGATTCCCGCCGGCACTAGCGAAATGGTTAAATGCAATTTAAGTGCTGATTTACCACATGCTCCGTGGTGAAGGAGAACATCATGTGGAAATCTGTATAAATTAAAATAATTCGGGGACTTGTGAAGTTCACTAACACGGATTGTAGCAGGGCGAAGAAACAATTACTCCATAACCCTCTCAAATATGAAAGGAGGCCTGTGGCTAGAAGTGGGACGTAAGTCTGTAACTACTACTACTTTCTACTTTCTACTTAACTACTACCTTCCTACGTTGTATAGATGGTTAAAATCAGCAATATTTTTGAAAGGAATTTTTTTTGGGAAAAAGCATTAGCTTATTATATTTTCTTATAAAAATCAACTAAATCTATAAGTCGTTATAAAATTTATTTCTGCAATAACAAAAAAATACTTTTTTACTAATATAACGATTTCTTATATTTAATACCTTATTTTTATCTCAATACATACTATTTAACTTATTCTTATCTTACTTTTATTACTCTTACTCATGATAACAAGCTAAGAAATAAATATATTGAGACGCGAAAATACAAAAGAACTCATTGAGAAGACAAAGTTGTATACGTAAGTTTCGCGGCTTGCCAAACTTAGATCCCAGAGGAATCTTTAAAATAACTTTCTTAAGCAGTCAACTACTAATTGCGGACTTTTTAGGAGTTAAGTACGCAAGGCCCGAGACTGGTACAATAGATGGATGCAGAACACGCGAAGTAAACTTTAAAACTTCAGTCTTTTAGCTCACATACAGATTAACATTCTAAATCATTTCCACAAATCACCAGTGCTTTCCTTACTAATTTTATGGTAATACCAATAGCAGTCTATTGATACAAATTGTGTACGTCAAATAGTTACGTGATAGAGCCACAGTACAGCACGCTCTTAAAGAATATCAGTAAAATAGCTATATAATTTGTTTTGTATAGTGAGTGTAGAGATTCAGTTACCTTTTCTACTGATAATCGTATTTAATAACATATACTGTCCACGGAAGAGTAAAGCGCAATACACTGAGTTTACTCTTTAAACCATTCTCAGGATTATGTCACACAATAGAGCAGACTACGTTCCGCTTTCATAACACCGTATGCTTTTTGTATACCCTTTTATACCGTTAGAACTTACTATTAGTACTGTTTATAGTTTTTAGTTTATTATCTTTTCTCAAAGGTGTTATATTACGCTACAATCTATAATGGATTTACATATAAAACTGAAGTGACAAATGTCTTTACTGTCCACCTGATGGTGAAAGACTCCTGCAGTCCAAGGTCAAGGTAGCCAACTTTAAACAAATGAGTCTACTTATGTGTTGTCACCTGTGAATACAAAGATGGGATGGCCAACAGCTGGTAATCT